>VXAX01002239.1:378076-518470 GCA_013399835.1 Leptocoma aspasia | reverse complement strand
CACTTCCAGGGATGGAGCAGCCGCAGCTTCTTTGGATGACCCGTGTCAGTGCCTCACCACCCTAACAAGGAAGAATTTCTCCCTAAGATCAAACCTAATTGTTCCTTTTTCAGTTTAGCCCCCCCCTCCTTATTCTGTCACTTTCTGTGTATGTACAAAGTCACTCTCCATTTTTTTTCTAAGCCCCTTTCAGCATTACTGTCTACATGTGTGTGCCTGAGCTCCCAACGGTGGCTTTTAAAACAAGGTGGTTTTGGGGGGAGCTAACTGGAGATATCCCAGAAGCACAAAGTTGTTTCAATCCCATGCCTTATTACCTGTAAATCTGAGTTAGCATTTAATTAATTTTTCATTTAGTTTTTTGTTAGTTTAGGTAAGTATACTTAAATTTTCTGCATAGCGCTTTAACATCAATTGCCTCTTTATTCTATGCTTAATGCTCAATTTTCCCACTTTCCCTTTGCTCCATCAGCCTCTGGCTTGGAGGCAGGTTCTGCAGCAATGCATGGAGCTGTCTGTGGCCATGTGCCTGATATGGGCATCCCTTAGAAAATGGGAATTATATCTCTTATCAAAGTGTGTTCTGAGCTTTGGGGACACAGAGCTGGCGTGTCCCCGAGTGTCCCCAAAGCCAGTGCGTTGTGCCTTGCAGGGAGCCGAATACCAGCTGCGCCTCTCCCTTTTCGATGCCACCTACCACCACTTCTTTGGGAGGACATGGAGGAGCAGCTGGCGAGCTGCCAGCGCTGCCCTGCCGCGCTCGGCCCGGGCGACGTTCAATGAGGTGGGGGCTGCCCAGGGTCTGGGAAAACACAGAACCAAACCCTTTTCCATCCCAGGGCTTCCTGACCTTTTGCACAGGGTGCATCCAGGCACTGCCCATTTATTAAGCTTTATGTACAGTTTATCCCCAATAAATGCTGGCTTTCCTCTGAGGCTAGTGCCGCTGTGGAGCGGTGATGTGCCACCGTGTGCCACCTGCCGAGTTCGGAGCTGGCAGCAGAGAGCAGTGTTTCCCCACAAGTGGGAAGGAAGGGAAGGAGCAGCTGCCCACCCTCCTGCACAGTGCTTCTCTCTGCTTATCTGGGAACTAAACTCTCCCAAAGCCATGCTTCCATCTGCTGCTGATACCAGCAAACCAGGGTGTCCCTTAATGGGGAGATCCCACTGCCCCATAGCAAGACCCATATTTTCCAATTCATAGCTCCTGTTTCCACCTCCTCAGTGCTGCAAGTGAAGTGAAGCACAGCTCAGCCCTGTGCTCTTCCTTCCTTTACATTGACAGTGACATTGAGGGGTGTTGACGTGTGTGTTTCTCTCCCAGGTGTTTCAATACTGTCCCACCCTGGCTTGTTTTGAAGAGAGATGGATTAAAACTAGGGCAGAGAGTGCTGCAGAGAGAGCTGAATGCTGGGAGGAGATGTGTTTCCAAAGACATTCCCAGTATCTGCAGGCTTCCTGGGTGTTTGCCATGCAGTTGGGAGCAGTTGGCAGGAATTTTGGGGTGTTGGGGGACTGTTGCAGCCTTTATGTAGTGGCTGAATTGCATTGCCTGTCCCTGCAGTTGCAGGGCTTGGTGTCTGACGGAGGAAGGGTGATCTGCATGCAGGGTGGGATTTTCCAACTGTGGGAAAGTCAGCAGGTCGTTGTTAGGAACAGTTCAGGTGGAGCTGGAATTGATTTGTGACAGGTGAGGTAAGGAGGAAAATCGCTGCTCCTCTGCCTGTGTGTACTGCGTGCATGCTTGCCAGCCTCACCAGAGCAGGAAGGCATGAGGACAGGGGATCAGAGTCTGCTTGTGTGGTGGGTTTTGTCCTCAGGGTCTAGGGGAGAGGAATGCAGTGACAGAAACGCTGTGTGCATTCAGGAGGGGCCCTCGAGCTCAGTGGCACAGGGGATTCCCTGTCAGGGCTCCCTGTGCCTTTGCAGGGTGAGCCTTGCTCTGCAGGCACAGCGGGCAGGTCATTAATCCAGGACCTTGCAATAAAGGCTAATGGAATAATGATTTATGTCCTGGGGTTGATGTGGGAATGTGTCTCTCTGTTATTCCTTCCTGACAGCCCATATTGCAGTAAACATTTTCCCTGAAACACTGCGGTAATGAGTTTTTAATAGAAAGATGAACCTAGAGTTAAATTCTGTCCTGGGGAGGTGACCTGTGTCCTGTCCCCTCCTGCCCTTAGGTCCAGGCTACTCCCATGTCCCTCCCTGCTTCAGGAAGGTTTCCAGCTCCTTTTTCCTGCTGTAATGCTGTAGGTCTGGGGTGGATTGAAGCCCTGCTCATTTGGGGTCTGCAGCCTGTGAGTTACTCCGGAAAACAGGTGTTTGCAACAACAAAAAAACCCCAAACAAACAAAAAAACCCCAAACCAAAACAAACCCCAACCCCACCCCCCAAAAAAAAGATAGTGCTTGAGACTTAAGGGCTGAGATTTCATAGCAGTGTTGGAAGTAATTTGCCATTAGCTTCTGTCTGGAAGTTTTAATGGATGTTCTGGTTGTGCCACTGAGTGTCCCAGCACAACAGGCATTGCTCTGCCTGCATCTGCTGCTGCCAGCTCTGAAATAGCCCATCTCTCTCCTTTCCTGTTCCAGGTCATTTATTTCCACACCTCCTTGAACCACCCTGGCATTGCTGCTGTTGTGGAAGTGGTAATGATGGCTGGAAAAGGGGATGGGGGCTCTCAGCATCTTTCCTGTGGCTTTGGAATCATCCCCCTCTTCCACGGCGGATCAGAGGTGACAGACCCGGCCACTGAGGACAGAGCGTAGGTTCCCCTGCTGCTGTGTGACAGGTCACACTAGGAATTGAGCTGGCAACGTGCATGGCTGCTTTGTGGGGGGGGGGAAGAGTGGTCCTGGGGCTGCAGAAACAGAGTCAGCATTTAGAAACCTGTAATTCTTCACTCTGGGGAAGCAGTGATGGGTTTGGAGGGAGTGCCTATCCCTTCCCTAAAGGACGGGGCTTT
Organism: Leptocoma aspasia; assembly: GCA_013399835.1. Taxonomy (NCBI): domain Eukaryota; kingdom Metazoa; phylum Chordata; class Aves; order Passeriformes; family Nectariniidae; genus Leptocoma; species Leptocoma aspasia. The sequence goes on along the minus strand of VXAX01002239.1, from coordinate 515,502 downwards.
TCCAGAGTGAATTGGGTGGGTTTTGCTGCTGAGCAGGGGTTTGTGGAAGATGGAGATGTGCTTCAGAGTGGGTTTACTGACTGCTGCACATGTGCTCTGTGCTTTCAGACTGAAGCTGTACCATGGGACGCCACGTGCCCTACTGCACCCACGTTTCCAGGACCCTGTGGAAAGTAAGCAGCAGCCAGACATGGCATCTCGGTCCCTTCTTGGTGGCTTCTCTTACCCAAATGTGTGTGTGGTGTGAGACATGGTCCGTGCCCTGGTAATGCTCAGTGGATGTGCCTTACTGCCAGCTGGGAAGGGCCTGGCTGGGCAAACATAGGTTTTCCTTTGCTCCTAGCATGTGTATTCACAGATAATGATTCATTCCACATTGGGGCTGTGAAGCTGTCCTCCCCAGTTTTGGTCATTTTGGGACGTTTTCTTCAGAGAACAAATATATGACAGTGATGGAGAAGAGCCACCTGCAGTATGGCCTGAAGTCCCACCAGCCCCTGGAGGCAATATTTCACCTCCTTCCTGAAAACCTGCTGATATCTGGGATGCAGACTGTTCCTGGCTTGCTGCCGGCACATGGAGACACAGGTATGGGCTCTTTCCCTTTCCCTCTGCCTGTGCTGCTCCTGCTTTGAGGCTGTGGGGAGGGCAGGCAGGGCACTGGAATGGGATTTGTGAGAGCACAGTGGTTTCTCTGCAGCGTCTCCCCTGCGTGGGGTCACGGTCCTCACACTCAGAGCTCAGTCTGGAATCTGTTAAAATGGCTCAGTCAGTTTCCTGTCCATTAATTGCTTTGCTCCTGGGAAGCTGCTAGGGATAAGTGATGGTTGGTTTAATTACAGTCGTTCAGCAGAATCTTAGAAAAAGCTTTTGCAGCTTGTTTAAACTTCTCAGAGGTGGGTTCAGCCTTGCTGGGGCCTGGCAGGTTTGGGGGGATGAGCTCTTGCCTGCTTGGCTTTTGTTAATCTCTCCTTATGGCACATTGCCCTTCGAGCTTCTGCAATTAAAATATGTGAGCTGAAGATTCAGAGGGTAAAAATTGTTCAGCGTTCTGCAACTGAATTATTCTTCAACTTCCTGCCTGGAAAACCTACTGCTGATGGCTTTGGGATAGTAACTGTTGGTACTGAAGCTGAGCAATGTCTTGAAAGCAGCTGAGTCCCTGCAGGTGTTCAGGCCCATACTCAGAAGCTGAGTGGGCAGAGCCACTGCTGGCAATGCAGGGCACCCCAGCACCGCAGTGGTGGCTTTCTGTTTGCTTGGGAAACCTGTGGCCACCACCTTGTCTTTCAGGCGACTGCTTGCAGAAGCCCCGGCTGATGAAGACGGTCACCTGCTATCTGGAGCGGCTTTTCATCCAGTTGTACCCTTCCCTGGAAGAGTTTGAGGAGGAACTGCTGGATTTAATGAACAGTGATCGCTTACTTCAGGTAAGTAGAGTGCTGTGAGGGTGATGAAACCCTGGCACAGGTTGCCCAGAGAAACTGTGGCTGCCCCATCCCTGGAAGGCCAAGGTTGGACAGGGCTTGGAGCAACCTGCTCTAGTAGAAGGTGTCCCATGGTAGGGGGTGGAACCAGATAATGCTGAAGGTCCCTTCCAACCCCAACCATTCTGTGATTCCATGATTCTAGGTACTGCCAGTGTGGTTGAGGCAGGGGAAGGCACAGTGTAGAGCAGTAATTCTAGTGTCTGGAATTATGGGTGGGGTGAAAAGTGTCAGGTAAGTGATATTCATGCATTTGTTTCTCTTGGAGTCTCCAATTTTTTCCTTTTTTTGCTGTGGAAACCTTTAGCTTGTTTTGCTATTGGATTAGTACGTGTGTGCTCTGTGTGGGCTTTGTTTTGAACATCCAGACACTCATAAGCAGAATTTGGGTTTGCTTTGCTGTGGGAAATGCAGAGGTGAGATGCAGTGTGTATCGAGTCTATCTCTTTGGAGTGGCAGCCACTGGCCAGGTCCTTTCTTGCCAGACTTGCACCAACTCTGCCGTAAAGACAAAAGATTTTATTATCTATCATCTGCTGGGGGAATAGGTCCTGCTTTTTGCATTTCTGAAGGGTTGCCTGTATTCTTCTGGCTGTGGTCAGCACAGGGAGTGCTGCCCAAGGTGGAAAACATTCCTGTCACAGGCTAACTCTGCGCCAGACGGTGAAGAGGTGGTGGTTCGGGAGCGGCGGCTGCACGTTGGCGTCCACAATGGCCTGCGCTTCGTCCGGGCACCGCAGGTGGCTGTGCTGGTGCCAGAGGTGGAATTGTCATCAGGTGGCTGCCAGGGGGTGCCCAGCTCTGGAGCCAGGTAAGGGGGAGTTCCTCTGCTGCTGGTGCTGCTTCTCTCCTGCCTCAGATGCCTCCCACAGCCACTTCTCCCTCCCGCACAGGGATGCAGGTCGAGCCCTAGTGCTGAGGAGCCGCATCCAGCTGAGTGAAATGGTCCCTCACCCGGCATTCAGGGTCTGCTTCCAGCTGGAATATGTCTTCTGCAGCATGGGGAGAGCTGGTGGGAAGGTAGGGCTGAGAGTGTGTCCGCATTGTCTCCGTGCCTGTGAAAGAACAAGGATCCGTTCTGGAGGAGTGAGCCCTGCTGAGGAGCTCCTTCCTCTGCCTGTTTCACCATCCTGCTTCTCCAAGTCACAGTAGCTCCTTGTTGCACGGCTGTGCTGTGTAATGCAGGGCCCTGCAAAGTGTGTGGGTGCCTTCCACAGCACTGCACAAAACAACCTGAATGGCTTGGTGAATTATTCTAATAACAAGTGGTTGCATTTCTCCACTGTTTATATGTAGATGGAGGAATGTAGCCTGCAGCATTCCCATAATGTTCTGGCAGGCTAATTGGAAAATTTCAGCTTTTTTGTAATATCAAAAAGGCTTTTCTTTAGAATTTGGCATTTATGCTGAAAAGAGGTTAACCCATCCTGCTCCCTTTTTTTTTTTGTTTTGCCCTGAATGCTGAGGTTTTTCTGGGTGCTTTAGCCTGATGTTCTCAAACTGTAAAGGCAGAAGAAATCTCTGAGGGTGGTCTCTGCAGTCAATATACTCTCACCTACTTACTGATCGTTTACTCACATCTTAGTTTAACCTTTCTGCAGGTTAAACCCAGCTCAATGAGTACTGTGTATCCCCTCCAGAGACCTTGTGTTGTTGGAGCCATCAGCTCCTAGCTGGCTGAATCGATGGCCAAGTGTTTGTTAGAAGACTTTAATCGTCTTGCTAAGATGTTCATTGAAAATGTAGCAAATGCCTCTTATTAAGCTGTCCAGAGCCAAAGTAGGGGAGATGGGCATTTAAAAAGCAGGATGTCTGTGCCAGACCAGAGGGATTTGTACTGAGAAGGGAGACACTGAGCTGTGCTGTTGGAAGTTGTTGTTGGATCCAGCTCCATGTGAAAGCTGAAGCCCAAGGTCCCACGGAGATCTGGGATTCCAGAGGCAGATCCGTTTGGCTCTGTGGGGAGTGCTGTCTGGGGCAGCAGTGCAGCCAGTCCCTGTGGTGCAGCTCTGGGGCAGAGTGGTTAATCCCAAAGCTGCTTGCAAAGCTGATCACCTTGTCCTTGTCCTCGGTGCCATAATTAGCTGTGAGGGGGATGGTGGGTGCTGGCAGAACCCTCTCTGTGCCTCTCCTTCGGTTTGAGGGAGGCTGTGGATGTGCTGGGTAAGTGGAAACCTCTCCCCTCTGCCAGGGATGGGGGTCCAACATGTATCCCTTTGTGCAGCTGCTTGAGGGAGGGGTTACAGAGGCATAAGATCCTGGAAAGTGAAATGTCTCCAGAACGGGATGAAGAGCAGTGGCTTCTGTGATACCAGAGCCAGGTGTGAGGAGGTGCAGTGGGGGATGAGAGCCAGTGCCTTTCTGGCAGCACCCATTCCCGTGTCCTGGCAGTGAGGTGGGGCTGCCTGGTGCTCACTGCGCTCTCCCACCCCCAGGCCCTGTCCGGCAGTGCCCGCAGTGAGGCGGCCGACATGCGCTCGGTGCGCTGGGCTGTCTGGAGCCCCGTCCCGGGCACCGGTGACACTGACGTGGTCCTGCCCCTGTGTGGTGGCACCCGCCGTGGCCCCTGCCAAGCCTTGGTCTACCGGACCCCACCGAGCTCCCGGCAGGTAAGGGTGTGCTGGCCCCTGGCAGCTTTGCCTCCGGTCTCAGGGCGAGAGAGCTGCTGTCGGAGGCACGAGGGAGGCTGCATGTAACATACTGTCTGAAAGCATTTTCATTGCCAACTTCAGGGGAAGCACGTGGAGTCTGGGACTGTCCAATTCCATGTTTCCACTGATTCGGAAGAACATCTTGTAACTGCTGTGGAGAGCCTATGTAAAGACAGGGACGAGTTGAAGAAGCCTCCTACGCCATCGCTGAGTGAGTGTTTTCCAGATCGCTGACATTTAAAATATAGAGTGTGGCACTGGTGTCTGCTTGGGAGAGAAAACAAGACTTCAGTGAGTTTCAGCAAGCTAGTTATGAATTACTGGAGTGAAGCAAGATTTCGTCAAGTTGAATTCAGCTCTTACTTTTTAACTTGCAAAATTCCCATGTGATAGTATTGCTGAGCCATGTGCAAAATCCCCAGGGATTGCCAGCACTGCCCCAGCCTGCTCCCATTCTGGGTTACCGGGTGCAGTGGCCACACCAGAAGCACATTCTCACTGCAGGTACTCCTGCTTCTTTCTCTCAGCTCAGAGTCTCTCCAGACATGAGAACAAGAGAGATGTCAGTCATAGGTTGGGGAAAAATAATCTGGTTGTGCCACCACTGAGAGAGTGTGACAGCAGCCTGGGTTGGGTCGATGTATGCAGGATGTGCTGGTGCCTGGCTGGGGAAGAGCAGGCAGCATCTGTGCATGTGCACAGGTGCATCTGTCTATAGTTTGGAGGGCTGTGTGTTTGAGGTTCCAGCACCCCTCTACTCTATTGGAGATGAAAGGAAAAATGCTGTGGGCTTGAGTTTGGGCATGAGGTTGTGTCCATGCACTGTGCTCCTAAAAATCCTCTTTGGCTTGTTTCTCTCTCATTCCCCTTTTGTGATTGGTGGGAAGCAAACTCCCCTTTCTTTGTAGTGCTGCTCCTGCTGGGGTCACAGTTGTGTCTCGGGGTGATGCTTCAGACACCAGACAGTGTTTCAGTGTGTGTCATATCTCCCCAGCTCTCTGATGAGCCACTTGGTGCCAGCCCACGGGCCAGGCAATGCTCATTACGGTGGGTTGCTGTTCCATGCTGGTTCTTGTGCTGTGGTGCCTTCCACGAGATGGCAGTGGCACCATGGCTTTGCTGTGACAAATCCTGTGTTTCTGCTGTTGAGGAGCCAGGATTGCTGCTGGGAGGGGCTTTGGAGAGGAAAGCTTTAGTGGGAGATGAAGGGGTCCTGTGGTGTCAGGGTATGTGGGGTTCATCTCCCTGCAGCATAGGCTGCATCATGACTGGTACCTTCTTGGTACTGCTTGAAAAGTTTTTCCTGGTGCCTTTCAGCTGTAGGTGGCTGGGATGCTGATGGAGTTGTGGTGTGGTGAGGGGAGAGGGAAGTAAGTGCTGACATTGAGCTTCCAGCCTGGTGGTGGTTTGGAGTGCTCCGTCTTGGAGGAGTGTGCTGGGCTGTGTCCTTGGTGAGGGGAGATCCCCATCAAGGTGATTTTCAGGGACAAACTCCCTGGAATTTCCCAGCTTCAGGGGGCTTATGGCACCCGGGAGGGCTTGCAAGTGCAGCAGTGGTCCCAGAGCTGTGCCTCTCCACCATGTGTCCCAAGGTGTTGAAGAGACTATTGGGTTAACTTTTTGTAGAGCTCTGTTGAGAAACATGCTGCTGCCTGGCCCAGGGGAGGCCAAGAGCTTCTTCTGTCAGCTCAGATGCTGGTGTTGCTGCTGTATTTGTCCATCCTCCTCTTAACGCCAGCCAAAGCCATCCTGACTGGAAGGAAACAGTATTTTAGGCATGAGGGAAATGGTGGTTTCCTTTACACAGCAGCTAGCATGGAATAGCTGGGATATATGTGGTGGGGGAAAGCAGACTGAGGTCTAAGCATGACGTGGATGCAGATGGAACATCTGTGCCCCTGCTCTGCTGCGAAGGACCTGCGGCCCCACGGCGCAGCGAGCTCAGCTGTGCCGGCGCGAGAGAGCAGCCGAATATAAACACGATAAAGCTCCCACTGTTTCGGGGCACAAATGCTCGAGCAGTTGAAGGGAGTGACAAAAAATAACAGAGAAGCAATGAAAACCTTAAGTATCCTAAAACTTTCATGTCTCATTAAGCATCCCACTTAGGCAGCACTGCGTGGCCGTGAGGCACCGCGGCGCTGTCAGGGGATGGGGGAGCTGCTGTTTGTGGCAGAGTTAGCCTGATTCACGGCAAAATAACGGATGGATCTGGAGATGTGCTGTGTTAACCCCCAAGCAGCAGTCTTATTGGGAAATAAGTCAAAAGAAGTGTTTGGGTGATGGTAAACTGCTTCACTGCGCTGCCTTTGCCCCTAAAATTGAAAAGGGCTGGTGGGAGGACAGGGCAGTTTGGTAGCAGTGGGTGCAGCTGCAGTTATGGGGCCTGAGGGTTTTGGCTCCTCTACAGCATCTCTCCTGTCTCTCTCCACAGAAGTGCCAGCCCCACGGCGAGTGCCAGTCTCCCCACGGGGACCAGGGGTAAGTGCCACATGCACCAGTGGATGTGGGTGGTGGGCAGCAGCATTCCCCAGGGGATGGCCCACATGTAGGATGTGCTTCTGGACCCATCCACTGCCTGTTTTCCTGTCTGCTGCAGCCAAGAGGCACCAAGTGTCCTCAACTCCACCTCCTCCAGGCAGCAAACCAGCTCCTGCCTGTGATGTGCTGGGAGAGATTCCCTGTGCTCTTTTCACGCCACAGGAGTGAGGGCAGCTCTGGTTTTTGACAGCCCAGATTTGCTGGTTGCTGTTGTCCCTGGTATGTGCTGACAGAGACAGACAGTTTGTTCGTGCAGAGCTCCCAGGATTTGAGGAGAGCTGTGAATACTGAGAGCCCTCTTTATGCTGTTTTATATCTTGATGCAGGAATCAATGCATACAAATATTTTTGATGAAATGAAATGCCTCATAAGGCTGCATTAAGCAGTTTGATCTTCCTGCTGCATGTGCTTATCCCTCCTCTTGCCAGGGAGTGAGCAGCAGGGAAATGGCAGCAGAGGTGCAAACCCTTGTGTGGCCAAGTTGTACCACTTCTTGGTGGAATGACAACACTGGGGCATGTGGTGGCCGAGCTCCTTTAGCACAGAGGGGCTGCTGGCTCAGCTTGCCACGAGGACTTCCTCAAGGGGCTGCCTTGGGGCTGCGGCTGCTCATGCTTGCTGCTCTCTCACCAGCTGTCGGTATCCCAGCTCATGGCCTCTCCACGGGGCACAGGCCAGACCCTGCAGCAGGATGGGGGCATCACCCACCTGGAGGCCAACCTGGGCTCGCCAGACACAGAGCCCTGTGCCAGTGACCAGCTGCGGGCACTGCCCTTCACCCCGCTGCAGCTGCCCATGGCTGCTGTGGGACTGCAAGCATGCAGGTGATGCTCGGCTGCCCCTCCCCAGGCTCCTGGCCTGCCAGGGTCCCCATGGCCCCTTTTGTGGAGCTCACCCCTATTTCTCCATCAGTTCCCATGTGTCCCTCTCTCGTGCTGCGCTGGCACGCCTGCACGCTGCTGGCTTTCCAGACATCCTGGACTGCAACCAGGAGCCAGTGGAAATCTCGGAGCCAGTGGAGCTGGGCAGTTTCAACCTGCGACTGGAGGAAGCTGACCCTCTGCAAGGCAATGAAATAGTCCTGCAGTTCCTGACTTTTGGCAGGTGGGATGACAGCTCATGGTGTTGTGTGGGCAGATCCCAAAGGCCTCCTGGACAGAGTCCTTTCCAAATTCCCCTAACCCTTTTCCCTGCTTGGGCAGGAGATGTCCTTGCAGAGGTGCCTCTTCTTTTTAGCACCTGCTTTTGTCCTCCCCATTTATGACTTAAAAGTCCTTACCGCTTTTAAGTTATAATCCAGTTTTTTAAAATAGGATCCATGAGCTACAATGTGATGTCAGAGCTCATTAATGCAGGGTTTCTCCAGAAGTGCAGATGGAGTGGGGAAAATTGGCACCCAAGGGGTGGCTTTGGCTGGATAAGGCCCCACTTCTGTTTTTTCCATGGCTGGCAGTGTGCTGTGGTAAGGTAACACGCTGTCTTTGCTGGGCACCTCCATCGCAGCATATGGCAGGAGACAGCTGGAATTATGAAGCTTTTTGGGAAGTTAAGGCAAACCGTATGGCCGCTGTCTTCAGAAAAGTCCAAATACTTGTGGTGCTGCCAATCTTCTCTTGTTCTTCTGGCTCTTGGCATGTGCCAAATGCATGAGGAGCTCGTGACAGAGTGGCAGTGCCGTGCCACAAGTAACCCAAACCCCTCTCTCTCCTAAAGGGATGCCCAGGGCAGCGTGGAGGGGCTGTGGCCAAGGACTGTCTTCCTCACCTTCCAGTTCTACCGTTTCCCACCGGTCACCACGCCCCGGCTGCAGCTGGTCAGCATGGATGGGGGGCTGGCAACCGGGCTGGCTGTGCCAGCGCAGCTCCTTGTCCGTGTCAACGAGGATGGGACCCTAACCAGTAAGCTCTGGTTTTAGCATCTGTGTGTGGCTGCTTCTTTTCTCTTGGGTGGATGAGGGCTTGCCTCTGGCCCAGGGGATGGGCTGGTGTCTGTTAATAGCAAACATCTGCTGGTTTGCACATCATGAAAAACATTCAAAACATCCAGTGTTTGAAATAGTACACAGAGTATCAGTTGCATGAGGTGCACATTGAGGCTTCCCACCAAGTCAAGTGCCATGTCTGTGACTGTGTGGTGTCTTGCAGGACCACCAGGCTTGCAGCTGAAGTACATGGTGGATCCGGCTTTCCTGCGGCCCGGGGAGCAGCGTTGGTTCCTGCGGTACCTGGCCAAGCACAGCCTCCAGATTGACGTCTGGGATGGAGACTCCCTGCTCCATTTTGGGTCTGCTGCCATTAAACTGGAGGTATTGGTTAGACTGAAGGTCTTTTCCCATGGCTGGTAATGCTGAAGGGCCCCTGCCTTTGTGGAGTGCTAGGGAAGAGCCCAGTTCTCCCTTTGGTCCTGTGTTGAGATGCTGTCGCATTGTCCTTGTGTCTTCAGTAATGGAGATGCTGTCAGCCCCTCTGTGTAACTGAATCTGGTGTCAGCTTGACAAGCCTCTAATCACAGGATTTGTTATCTTTTCCTCCAAAGTGATGACAAAGCATTAACTTTCTTTGCCCTTCCCTGGAACTCTGGCAGTATTCTAGCACTAAGCCCTGCAGAGCCAGGACATCCAGTGCCATTCATACCCAGACCCTTTGACCCCTCTGGACCAGACTCCCCAGTAACTTGTTGCATCTTGCCTGTCCTTGCCTTGTGCCCAGCCCCTGCTGCGCCAGGGCCAGAAGGCTGTCAGGACCTACCACGAGCTGGAGGTGGCCACGACTGAGTACGAGCCCGATGGGACGGTGATGGGCCGGGAGGCTCTGCGGCACGGTGCCCTGCGGCCCCTCGGTGTCCATGTGGCTGTGAGGGGCCACCTCCACCTCTGCCTGGCCAATGTTGGTGAGAACCCACTGCTCATGTGGCTCAAAGGCTCAGGTGGGGCACACAGCATGTGCGGGGCTGTACCTGAGTCAGACCCAGGCTAGTGGGGACGTCATCCTGCCCAGAACCTGCTGGCTGCTTTTATTTGATGTATTTAATTCTGTGTCCTATAAATGTGCAGTGACTCCAGGTTTTAAAATCTTATCTTCAGAGGAGAGATTAACTCCATATAAGATATCTTAAATTGTCATTTCCATACTTTGCCTGCAAAGGGCCGATAAGCTCCTGGGAAGAAGAATATGAGATCCACAGCCCAGGGAGTGGTTTAACTCGCACCCTGACAACGAAGAGGGGCGGGGGGGGTGAAGAAGTAGAGCTGCTGTGCCAGGACAGCAGCTGCCCTTTGACTGGTGTTTTTCCCATTCTCTTTTTTTTTTCAAATTTCAAAATACTGTTAGAAACAGGATGGCAAAGCTTGGTACCCTTTCCCGAAGGATGGGGACAGCATGTGTAGGCTGGGCAAATAAATACCTGGTGGGTTTAGAGCCTTGTGTGGCTCCAGTTGGCACAGCCTTTGTCACAGTGGGGAGATGCAGCAGCACGTGGCCGTGCTGGGGGAGGCAGAGCTCAGAAATGAAAGAAAGACCTGGTGAGAGGCTCAGGATGGTGCTGCTCCATCCCTGGGCAGGTGACTGTGTGACAGAACAGGCTCCAGTGAGCATGTGGGGCTCTTAGGGCATCATTGGTTTCCAGATAATCTCTCCTGCTTGCGTAAATTGGCTGAACAGAGCTGCAGGGAGGTAAAAATTTGAATTAGATTTTATAACAATGAAAACGGGTGGTTTCCACTCACTCCTATCTCCTCTTGTGGCAGGTCACCCATGCGAGGAGACCCCAGGGCAGCTGCCATCCCATTCCCACATTGTCACTGCACCAGACAGCACTGTCACCACCCCAGGTGGCAGGGGCTGCTCCCTGAACACTCCTGGTGGTGAGTCCTGCTGGGGCCTGGCCTGTTCCCCTGTGGGTTGAGGTGGGCAGGGTCTCTGCTGCTGCAGTGCCAGCTGTGGGTCAGCTTCCCTTCTGGTGCTCCCCTTTCCAGCCCTGCAGTATTGCAGGGCTCCTGGGGGCTGCACTATCTGGGGGGTCCTTCCTTGGTGCCATGGTGGTCTCTCCTCGCAGGCAGGAGGACGGCATGGGCACGGAGGCTGGTGGATGTGGACAGTGAGCTGGAGGCCGCGCTGCGCAGTCACCGGCCAGAAGTGAGCCTGGTCACTAGCTGCAGCACATGGTGATGTGGCTGCACGAGGGTGCTGGTGGCAGGAGGGTGTGGGGCCAGACCCCTGTGGTGTCTCTGGGCTTATAGTTCCTTTCTTTCTGGCAGGGCTGGCCAAAGCAGCGTGCCTGGGACCTGCAGGTCATTGATGCCTACCGGGATCACATCAAGGGAGAGAGCATCTACCAGATGCTCAGCCAGGCCATCACAGCCACCCGCACTGTCCACGCTGTGCTAGGGACAGCTGAGTTCTTCGAGTTCGCCCTGAAGAACCCGTACGGCGTCCAGCACACTGTGACCATTGAGGTCGACCACCCTGAGCTCAGGTGGGGTTCCCCTGTGTGCATGGGGAGATGCCAGGGTGGTACCAGCTCCCTCCCAGTCCTCACCAGCACCTCTGCTGCTCACTGCCCCAGTGTCATACTGGACCCGAGGGAGTGGCGCCACTTCAAGGAGCTGACCAAGAGTGTTACACCGGTGGAAGAGAATATGTTCCATCTCCGTGATGACCTCAAGCCTCAGGTCTACCTGCGCCCCAGTGAGACTGTCCACATCCCCTTCAAATACCAGACCTTCTCCGCAGACCCCGCTGTGGTTGCAGCACAGGTGGGCATGGGCCCCTGTTTTGAGATGTTCCCAGTACGAAGTATTCCCCTTGGCTGTGGCTACTGCTGCAGAGCAGGCTGGAACAGCCATGGGGAGCAGTAGCAGCTGCAGTGATGCTGCACCCTGAGGGAACTCACTCTCTCACCCCGCAGGGGCCGGCTGGGCTGGGCGCTGGTGCCAATGAGAGCACTCACTCCCTTGGGAAGAGTGGGGCCAAGCAGACAAAGCTCATCCAGGTCAGGGAGCCAGGTGAAACACTGCTTGAGGGGCTGCGTGGGGGGAGCAGAATCACTGGAAAACCCCATCCCTCTCCTGCTGGCCCCCGGGACAGGTCTCCTTCCAGGTGAGCAGGGGGAGGCCCATAGCACTCCTGCGGGTGAAGGTGGAGCCGCAGCCCCATGTGGTGGACCAGACCTTTCGCTTCTACCACCCAGAGCTCACTTTCCTGAAGAAAACCATTCGGCTGCCTCCCTGGCACACCCTCCCTGGTGAGTCTGTGGTGTGCCTGGCGGGGCTTGGGCTCTTCCCTGTTAGTCATCGTCCATAGTTCATGGAATCTTTCTGGAGGCACAGCAGCATCCAGAGAGCACATTGCTGCTTCTTCATGCCTTCACAGCCCTGGGCTCCTCACTGGCTCTCCATCCATTTTTCTCTGTTAACTTCAACCCGAATTCCCTACACCTGCACACCTGTGTGGTTTGCTGGTAGTCTAGCATGAGGCGTTCTGTGTGCAGCTGCATGGGGTGCAGGGGAAAGGCACAGGTAGAGGAAAAGCTGAAGGTGATTTTCTCTTGTCCACAGGCATGCCAGTGGGGGTGCCAGGAGGGCAGCCCGAGATGTTCGTTCGCTGCAGTGACCCTGACATCATTTGTGAAACCAAATCCTTGGTATGCTACACTTTGGCATTGCTGTTCCTCACATCCTTCTCCTGCAGATTGTTTGGGTTGGCAGAGAGCTGCCGATGTGGGTGCAACCACAGAGCATCCCTGTGTACCAGCCCATGGCAGTGACACAGTGGCAGCAATGATGCTGGAATTGCTTTTTATTCCCAATTAAAAGGAGCTGCGTTGTTTTGGTGGGGGAGGCTGAGCGTTGCCCCTTATCGCATCATGCAGCAGCCTGTGCTCGCTTGTTCTTTTGAGCAAGTACCAGATGATTCAGATGCTGGGGAAAAGCAGCCTTTTGTTGGGCTGGGATAGATCTTTCTGCTGCATGGGGTGTCCGCAGCCGTTGGCAGTGAGTGGTGGGACAGTGTGTCCTTGAGGTGCACAGCAAAGCCTGTGCCTGCTGAAGGGTGCTGGGGTAGTGGGGCAGCTCCATGCCCAGCCCTGCACCATCCCACTCCCTCCTCAAGCAGGAGGCTCTCCTGGGCTGGCTCCACAGCAGGAAGGGGTGGAAGGGAAAAATAAGCTTGGGCATGTCCATGCAAATGGCGACGGGGGATAGTTGCTAATAGCTGTTGTGGAAATGCGTTAGTATGGTAATTGGATTAGGGCTTGTTAGAAAACTTGTGGAAAATTTGCCAAAATTTGATTACAGATACAGACCTGGAATGCGATAGTCATTTGTGTCCTCTTTTGTAATTAAAAATACTGGGAGAGCTCAGCCAAGCTGTATAATAACTTAATAACATAGTTTAACGAGGTACTGAAAGCATCTGCTTTCATAAGGGAGTTGGTGGTAGCTCCCCCATTAATGGGAAGACATCCCTGGGGTCCTCATTAGCTGGTCAACTGCTGGGACAATGCTCTGTTGTCTATGCAGGGGCCTGGCGAGCCACAGGACATCTTCCTCAAAGTAGCCGGAGGACCAAGCCCACAGATCAAAAAGTTCTTTGTTGCTATTTATACGTAAGTACCATGACCCCAAAAGAGTGGGGAGCATTGACTCCCATGCCCTGTGGCGAGCCTTGTCTGTCTGTCCATGCATAGGGACGCCTGGCTGGCAGCACCTGTCCAGATCTGGCAGTTCTACCTGCACTCGCTGCAGCGCTTGGACGTCGCCTGCACGGCCGGGCAGCTCACGCGCCTCTCCCTGCTGCTGCGTGGCACCGCGGCCCCGCGGAGGGTGCGGGCCTTCACCTCCCGCCCCCAGGAGCTGGAGGTAACCCCTGTGGTGGGCTAGGGGCCGGCTGGCCTGGGTCAACCCAGAGAAAACCCCTCTGGAAAGCAAAAGGCAACCCACGCGGAACTGTGAGCAACTGAGAGCCATAAAGCGTTTGTGATAATTATCTTTTGATTAGAGCTGTCATGTGTAGGATCATTGGCGCGAAACCCCGGAGGGCAAATTATCTGCGTTAATGAGACTGTCTGAAGACTCAATTTCTTTAGAATTCGTTTGTCCGTAATTGGAAATGTGAATAATAAAAGGCAGAAAAACTCCATTGCTGTCCTGTAAAGGAAAGGCAAAGGCTCCCCAGGCAAAGCCTGTGTGGCAGAACCCCTGGGCTGGGGAGGTCCTGGGTATTCCCGAGTGGCTCTTGTCCTTCCTGACATGAATTAGTCCCAGAGTATTCCTGGGGCTGGGAGGTATGGGATTCAGTAGTGGTGGAATAGGGGTACAGATTTTTAAGAGGAATTGGGTCTAATTGATACTCCAAGCTGGACTTTTCAGGGCTGTGATCAGCCGTTGTGGGTGGCTGTACCTCCAGGTGTTGTTCCACAGGTGGATCCCAATGGTGTCTTCCTCCTCCCCGCCAATGGCATTCAGGACCTGTACATTGGTGTGAGGCCACGGCGGGCTGGCAGCAAGTTCATCTACCTCAACCTAGTAGATGTGGAGTCCCATCAGCTGGTCTCTTCCTGGCTGCTCTGCCTGTCCTGCAAGCAGCCTCTCATCTCCAAGGTATGGCAGCTCTTGCCACTGCAAAACATGGTGATGGCACCGGATCAGTGGTCACAGTTCAGCCCATAACCTGGGGCCGTCTCCTGTGTCTTCCTCTCTTTCCATCTGTGTTTTTTTTGGCGCTTGCCATCATAAACACACATTTAGCCCTTGGGGTATTTGAATAATCTCACTGAAGCCCCTGGTAGAATGTCTTTTAGGCTGTTTTGGAGGCAGCCCCACGCTGAGGAGCAGCAGCTCGGAAGTATTCCCAGTTGTGAAATTAGAGCTGCAGCATGCTGCTTTCGATTAGCGCTGTGCTGGCAGAGGCCTTGCCTCAAAGACAGAAAATTAGATTTCCTGGCTAATGTGTTCCTTCTAAAAATGTTTTCCTGAACCCCTTGGTACTGGAAAAGGTTCAAATTGACATTTACACCGATGCCCCATTGTCCTGCCACATGCTGCTTGTGCTGTGGGGTGTTAAGAGAATCAGAATAGTTGGGGCTGGAAGGGGCTGTTCAGGGTCATCAAGTCCATCTAGTTATGTGAGCACCACAGTTCTTCTTGGGAATGAGAAGGAGCTGGCTAGTCTCCGCTGCTCTCCCAGCTCTTTGTCCTTCTCGTAATTAATTGTTGCTGCTTTTGATCAAAAGTGGGTTCTTTCAGCTGGCTGGCAGAGCAGATGTGAGGTGTGGGAGGGGAGGCAATTCTCTGTGGAGGGTTTAGGGGAGTGCCCGTTGTTGCTGCTGCCCACCCTGCCATCTGTGCTGCCTTGCCACGGCCCCTGCTTGCCCCCAGGCCTTTGAGATCTCGCTGCCTGCGGGAGGTGGGAAAGGCTGCAACAAGCGCATCACCTACACCAACCCCTACCCCTCGCCCCGGCTCTACTTCTTGTGCACCAACCGCCCCGACCTGCTGCAGTTCAAGGAGGACTCCTTCGAGGTACGTCCTGCTGCCTACACTCCCCCCTTGTCAGGCCCCTCATCTGGCCAGACCAGGCGATGCTGGATGGGTGCTGGCCGTGAGGGCCACCCTGGCTGGGTGAAGGTGGGCACGTGAAGGGGCCTGGCCAGGTCCTGCTGCCTCCTCTGGCCCTCTCTCCCGCAGGTGGCCGGAGGGGAGGTGTACACCATTGGCCTGCGCTTCGCCCCGAGCCAGACTGTGGGGGAGGAGGAGATCCTGATTCACATCAATGACCACGAGGACAAGAACGAGGAGACCTTCTGTGTGAAGGTCCTGTACCAGTGAGACTGCCTGCCTGGCACTGCAAAGCTGCAGGTTCCTGTGCCAGCCCAGCAGCTTCATCAGCACCACCTTGGTCTGTCTGAGGGTGGTCATGGCCCCCATCCCCTGGCTGTCACCTTGCCAGGCTGGGGGGTGTCTCTGTCAGTGGGATCCCCGGGCATTGCTGTGAGCACTGGTGGTGCCACCCGGCTCCATCTGCACAAATCGAGACCAGTGGATATGTTTGTTACGGAACTTTGTGACTGCAGGATCTGTATTTTTGATAAGCATGAGGTACTTTTAATGATTTTTTTTTTATTTTAGGTACTTTTAATCTTTTTTTAACTTAAAAAGTTTGCAGATTTGATTCTGCAGAATATTTAAAAAATATTTTATATTCGTTGGTGAGATTTGTACACACGAAGGCAGTTTTACGGGATTTTTGATACTATTTACTCATTCTTAATCCATAAAAATTGCTGTGCACAACTGCCAGAGTGTGGCAGCATTTTATTCCTGAGGAGCATCCCTGTCCTGTGGAGATGAGTCCTGGAGGTCCCCTGTGTCACCCCCATTCCGTGGAGCATCCTGGGGGTCAGGGCAGGGACCATAAATGGGATTGGGAGGGTAGGGCAGCCCACCAGCTCTGGAAATGCTGCCTCACCCTCCACAGGCCTGAGGCTGGTGAATTAGTGGCCCCGATAGAGTCGGGTGCCGAGTTCCTCTGCCTCCCTCGCACTGATGGGAAATGACAGCTCATATTTTAGAAATGATTATACTGTCTGCAGCACAGAGAGGCCCCGAAGTTGGGTTATTAAAGTAGATTAGCTGAATAATTTTTATTACATTTTCACACAACGATATTTCTTGAGGCTTATGAATGAGCTGGTACTGTACCTGCAGCACAGGCAGCTCGAGTGGTGAATGATGTGCCAGCATTCAAGGGACACCAGCACAGGGACTTGAGCTGAGCTAGTGCTTGAATGGTGCTGCCTGCTCCCCTGCAGCACACGTCTGTAGCCCAAAATCTACAGAACTGTCATTAAGAAAAGTTGATAAAACTTTACCCGTAGGAAATGCAAATGCCTTGTGTCCCAGCTGCTTCTCAAGACAAGTGTGGGGGCAGCTTCCTGGGCTCCCACTGGTTAATGACAACGAACTGGAGCACCCATGCCTGGCATGCAGCTTGGTGTGCTCTTCCCATTTGCATTCATGTCAGGAAGGACACTGGATTTCCAGTAATGACAGAATTAATTTGCCCTAAAAAATCTCAGTTTGTGTCTCATCACTGAGGTATGCAGGGAGGGGAAGGATTGAAAAGCCCTTTCCATGGGTTCAGTAATTCTTGGGGGTGTTGTCCCTCTTGGAGAAGATGCAGATGAGACCTTTTGGGGACTGGAGTGTCACTGCTTTGGCAAAGGCATTGCTGGAACAGCAACAGAGGAGTAAGGAGAGCAGGGAGACCTGGCCCCAGCACCCAGGCTAGAGAGGGGCAACTAAAAAATGGCAACTATTAATGAGAAAATAAGGTAAAAAAGGTAAAAAAAAAAAAAAAAGACAAACCAACACAGGAGTTGGGAGCAAAGCTCCTGCAGCAGCTGAGGGACCTTGGGAAACCAGCTCTCAGGATGCCCAAGCCTCGGCAGGGTTTGCCGCCAGCCCAAACTTTTAAACCCAGCTTGTTTTCCCCATTATGAGGAGGAAATTGCAATTGCCTGAGAACCCTCTAATTAAACAAAGCCTCACCATAATATTTGCTGGGAGCTCGCCAGCCCTGTAATATGACATTACCGGGCATCTTTATTAGCTGAAATGAGTATTTAGCGCCTCTGCCAAACCGAAAGCTGATTGAGGCGCATGGAAGCAGCACGGCAGCATCCAGCAAAGGCTCCTGCAACCTGCTGGCGAGGCAGCATCACCCTGAGAGGCTTTCCATTGAGACAAACCCTTTCTTGGTTATTTCCATGTCACCCAAATCCAGCCCAGCAGCTCCAGTGTGGGAGTTTGGGAGGTTTATTCCCTGTTTCTCTCTCTTGTCTCTGAAAGCGCGGCACCGACTTGATAAAACCTGATTTAATGGTTACAAAACCCAGAGATAAAGCTGCTCTTAATGGATTTCTTTAAGATCAAGGCTGTCAAATAGGAGGCTCAGAATCCTTTCTACAGTGAGAGCGACTGTATTAAGTGCACTCAATCACACCCAGGCGAAGATTCCCTAAGTGAGACACTGGCTGGAGGAAATGCATTTTATTAACGTCTCTGGAGAAAGGAGTCTGGCAGGAGGGATGAGGAGCCTCCGAACTGCAGTGGCTGTGCTCCCGTTCAGCTGCCATGGATGGGATGTGAAGGATTTTGCAAAGCACACCCTCAGTCCCTGGTTGGTCCTGCAGAGAGGAAGGTGATACATACCATCGTGACATCGCAGGAGCTGGCCTGGGGGAGAAAAACCCCCAGGGAAGGATACTCACCTGGAGATGGTGCTCACAAAACACACCTCAAAATGCATCCTATGGAGCTCAGCTCTTACAAGGTCTGATGGAGAGTGTGGCATCCAAGGGGGTGATGCTCAAAGGCTTTTGGGAGTGTCAGACGGGACTCACCCCAGCCGAAGGGAGGGGTGGAAGGAGAGGGGCCTTGGTAGCTCTGGGCAGACCAAAGCTTAAAACACAGATTAGTTTTTCATAACAATTTGCAGCTCCATAATGAGAAATTTGCAGCAGTTCTAAACTGCCGGTTGCTTTTAAATCATTTCCCGTCTTTCTGTCTCAGGCTTGACATTTGGTGATAAATTGAGTCTCTGTGTTCATTTACCCACTGATTTACTGTACGGAGGTGGGAAACCGCAGCCACCTTAGTGAAGGTCAACATGGAGCATTTGCCTGTAATTTCCAAATACTATTAAAGTTTTAAAATAAACCGTGCGGATGCTGTAGGCAATGAAGGCTCCTCTTGCAAGGCTGATGCTGCAGTGACTTCTTCTGGGTGGTGAGAACGAGTTTGTGGGAGCAAGAGCAGATCACTCGGCTCATCAGCATAAGGGTACATCAGACTGCACCCCAAATTCATGCTTAGACAGCACTTGATTTTAGGGGCACAGCGATCTGGGCACTGACAGCTGCTCCTCACCTCCCAGCCCAGATTAGCATCAGGTTCTCATCCTGCTTTCCTGTGGCTCGCTGAACCCTGCACTCATCCCTGGGAAGTTGGAGGGAGCTGCCCCACTGCTTCCCCTGAGATGCCGGCTTTGTCTCCTGCTGCAGGACCTGGTTGTTTGCTGCTGTGGATCTGTTTGGCGGGTGTGAGCAGGAGGTTTGGCTTCGCAAATGTCACGCAGATCTTATCTCAGGGGAAACATCCGTCAGTAATTACAGTAAATGAAAAGTCCTGGAAGCAAAGCCTTGGAGGCTGCAGCCTTCTGTTTATCTCCAAAGTCTGAAATATGCATGGAGGGAGCTGGGAGCAGGAGGTGCTGATGGCTGCAGTCCCCGTGGTGTGGGGATGGTGTCAGGGGTTGCCTTCACCCAGGGTGTGGGCAGCAGGATGCTCTGAGCTCTGCCTGCGTCAGCCATCTGCCCCCTTGCTGCAAATTAATAGCAAATTCAGGAAAAAAAAAAAAGAAAAACAAAGTCTCTCTATGGATAATTTGTGCACAGAAAAGGGGCCGAATGAATTAAATAAATCATTTGCTGCTAAACTGGTCCCATTTGATTCCCTGCCTTTCACAGCAACTTTTCAAGCCTAATGGTATCAGATACCCTTTTGGCACCCATTTTCAGAGTCACAGCCTCCCCCTGCTGCTCCTTAATGCAGCTCATCTCCTGCCTATGGCTCCCAGGGCCTCTGCCAAATCAGCACTTCAAATTAAAGTCTTCCCCACCTCTCCCTGGTTTCCATGGAGATCCGAGTGGATGCTCCCTTCCTTCTTCCTCTTGAGCCGATGGAGAGGCTCCTCCCGGGGATGGCCCTTGCAGGGCCTGGGAGTCTCCAAGCATCCAGCAGTTCTGCAACTGGATTTGCCACGTGCAGCCACTGGCAGACCTGGTGGCTTCAGTCCTGGTGTGCTAGTGACCCTGTCCCAGTGCCCATTCCACAGTGTAGCATCCCAGTCATGCCAGGAACAGGTTCCCGGTATAAGTTTTCCTCCCATGCTGGTGCTGATCCCACCTGACTCTCCAAGGAGCTTGGCCAGCAGAAACTCTTCTCCTCTGGTGGGAATCAGCTCCACAGCTGGACAAGGACCAGGCTGGTTTGTTTGTAGCATCTTTATCTAAACTATGAGTAGACTTCTGTAGTCTGCACACAGATTTCCCAAGCACTGCCTGGAGCTGTTTGGCCAAGGCTGCTCCAGAGGTGGGAATGCCCTTGCACATGTAAGTGAATGGGCAAATAGCTGCGAGACCTAAGGAACGACAGTAATTATGGAACAAAATTATTATTAATGTACTAATTTACCTGGGAGCCAGGCTCTATGTAATTACACTCTGGGATCATGATAAGGTTAATGCATTTACCTTCCTAGGTATTTATAGACACTTGGAATTATTCTGTCTGTGAGGACCACAGGTGCACGTTCCTGGCCATGTGGGTCTGGCAGCCGAAAGGGACATGGGGAAGTTTGTTGCTCTTTGCTAATATTGCTCACAGCAGGGTTTGGGACTGCAGCGACCCCAGTTCTGTGGCCCTGGGGAATCCCAGAGGATGCTCACCAGAGGGGATGCCTTCTGCTGCTTCCCAGAGCCTCTTGGATCATGGCCAAAGAAATTCTCTGTGGTGTGTGTATCTGAGGGAAACTGTCCTGTGGGACACCAGCATCTGGCATTTGGCTGCTTGGAAATCAAGCTCTCAATCTTTGGGCTCTGCAGTGCTGCAGCAGCCACCCAGGCAGAGGGACCAGCAAACCCAACCTGTTTGTGCTTAACAAATCAGAACTTTGCAAACGCCTCAGAAACTTACCAATGCTGGCAAAAAGCCTCTACCTGTGAGGATGCTGTTCCCCACGCCAGGTCCACGTGTGTCCTTTGGCAGTCGCTGCTCAAACTGCTGTGGACACGGGTGCCCCAAAAATGCCAGGCTGGAGCAGGGCTGCTCACCTGCACCAGTGGGTGGTGGGTGGGAAAGCCCAGGGGCTGCCATGGTGCTGAGCATTGCTTTGGCACGGGTGTGAATAAGGAACAAGCAGGGCAGGATTGGACAGACCTCAGAGTCCCCCTCCTCAGGGATGTTCTGGCTTCTCCCTAGCGCCTCGGGAGCTCCCTGCCCTGCTCCAGCCCACCTTTATTAATGTCACACTGGGAAATGTCAGCCGGGTTTGCTGAGCATCCCAGGCACCAAGCCCTCCTGGCTGCACTGGCTGCCGAGCCCGTGCACGTGGAGCCGCTCGCTCGCGGGCCAGTCGCGCACGGCCATCGAGTGTCACCGGGGATATTTCTCCTGGTGTCACATGGGGAGGACAGCAGCAAGATGCGGAAGGTCAGCCCAGCCCTAAAAATATGTCTCTGCCTGCGCACAGCTGTATTTTTGGCTTCTTCAGTATCCAACAGACAAACTGCTGGTGAAAGGCTGGAGAGGCCAGGGCATGAGTGAGGGAAAGGTTTAATAAGGTTATGCGAGGCCTTGAGGACCCCTTGGCTTGGCCTTTTGCTGATATACAGGGAAATAATGTGTGAGTGGCTCTGGGGAGCCCAAGGCTCCCTCTCCACTGCAGACCTCTGCAGCAGGAAGGTCAGAAAGGGAATTGCTGGAGACAAGCTAATGAAGCCCAGCAACATCCCAAATACTTCTCCAGAAATCAATGCAAAGGTTTATTCCTCTCTTTAGAGAAGGGGAAGGGGAAAAGGAAAGGAAAAGGGAATGAGAAGGGATAGCGGATAGAGAGAGGAAGGAGAAAGGGAAGGGGATTCTGAGCTGCCTGTCAGGCCTGTTTAACTGCATCATGTAAACCCATTCTTACAACAAACATAAGTTTGAATTATGTGTGTTATTTTTGCAGACTGTTTGCACATGGCTGAATTTCATGGTGACAGAAGTGAGTTACTGCACAGGGTTATGCAAATGAAGTACTTAATTAAGTAGGAGTCATACAAAATAAATTACAGCTCCACCAAATGCCCTCTGTTCTTCCTCTGAGTCCAGGTCATTTCCAAGTGATCGGCTCTTGACTGAGAAACTTCCTGGTTAGACAGTGATGCTTCCCCAGTTTGCTTGAGAGGAGCATGGAAGGAAGCATCACCATCCCTGGAGCATCCACCAGAGATGTCCCCATCCCGTCCAGTCCCAACCCCACCAGCATGACGCTCTGCCATTCCAATCACCCCTCTCCTTCCTCCAGCCCCATTAATCACCCTCGAGGGTACCTCATATGTTATCAGGCCCAGATGTTTCCCGCTGTTTGCTACAAATGTTAATTATCTCCTAATTACTTCTAAGCAGGGGCTGAGCTGGCAGAGAGTGGGGAGAGAGCCAGCCAAGGGCTTTTACAGCCCAAGGCAGTGGGACATGGAGCAACAGCTGCTTCTGGCAGGGAGTTTGTTGGAATTCCTTATTATTCCCCCTGATTTCAAATACTTATTGACGAGTTACCTGGGCAGAGCCCCAGGATGGAGATGCCCTGTGGGGATGCAGGATGTGATGGTGTAGAGCCCTCTCTGCCTCTCAAACCCTCAGGCACCAGCCCTTTTGTCAGCCTGCAACATTTGGGTGCTGGTGGTGGCCACAGGACATATTTGTGGGGCTTCATGGTTGGCTGCAGAGATGGAAAGCTGATGGGCTCAGGTGTTGTTGGAAAGCTCCTTTGAAGGTGGGGAATGGCTTTGGGGGAGTTGCAGCCCAAATTCAGCCATCTGTGACTCCACGCAGTTTCTGCTGTCCAGCATGTCCCCAAACTGTCCCTAGTGCTATACCATCTCACCATGGCTGTTGTGCTCATGCTACTGCTGTGGTCCCACATGGGGACTGGCAGAACATCACTGGGATGGCCCCTGCATGACTAGAAAAGTCTCAGCCCTGCCAGCTTGGGCATCACGGAGCAAAAACAATTAAAAAAAAACCCCAACCCAAGCCCAACAGAGTGAGCAAGAGAACAACTTTGTGGAAGGTTTATTTTTAGCTCTCTCCAGTGTAAAAAACAATTAAAGAAAGTGTCAAACCCTGCTCCCAAATGCGAAGAGCTGGAAGCCAAATGTCACCCCAGCTTTGATCCCCTTGGAGGCAGCAATGCTGCTATCAGTTTAGAAGCATTAATTTGCATATTCATGTCCCCTAATTTGCTCTTCGGGAGTTGGAGTCTAACAGCTAATGAAGAAAGTCTTCCTGTGCATGCAGAGGAAACCTGGAGTCTGTCACAGACTTGTTGGGAAAAACAATCAGACACAAGTAAGTGTCCATCCCAAGGGAAAGGGTGTCCAAACCAAAAAACTTTGCAAAGACCAAACTCTTTGCTGCATGTCCAGGGGATGCAGAGAAGGGGCTACTGAGTCCCCAGTGCCAAGATGTGCCCTAATTCAGGTAATGGTGGGAGGGATGCTGGGAAGGGGATGATGAGGACAATGTTGAGGGGGCTGGAGACCTGCTTCCCTGTACAGCAACAGTTGAACCGTAGAATGGGAATGGGTTGCTTTTAGGGAGCACTGGGCACCCAGGGACCTGCCAGGACCATCAGGAGTTGTGTCAGAAACCAAAGGGCTGCTGGCAGCAGCTGGCCAAGCAGGCAGCGTTGTCAACCACACTGCCAAGTGATGTGTCCCTTCTGCTCACCCTTAATTCAATTTCTTTCAGCAACACAATAGCTCAGTTTTATGTCTGTCATTCATCAAGAATTAAACTTATTGTCATCGTTGTTGGCAGGGAATTGATTCTGCGATGGCACTGCGGCTTGCAGGAGGTGGCGACTGCTCCTCATCCACAGCATGCCCGCTCCTCATCCCACAAATGGGAACACAGGGAGTCCCTGTGCCTGTGTGTGTTGGAGCTAATGGGATGTGCAGGGATCCTGTGTAGCCACAGGATGTCATGTGAGTTTTCCATGGCTTTGGAAGGTCAGCACTGAGGAGGAGGCTGGGCTTAGGGAGTGAGTGGCCAGGAGCATCACCCTCTGTCATCCGCCACTGTTGGAGCAGAGTCACAGTTATATCAGGACAAGTCTTGGATCATGCGATGCACTTTATTCTTCGTGGTGCCTGGAGAGCTCCTTCTATCTGCTCTGCCAAGGGCTGCAATTACAGCTTTGTTGTCAGTAGCAGATAAAGAGGAGGCTGTCGAAAGGCCGGGTTAAGACTGCTGCCCCTGGCAGGAGCCGTGCAGAGAGGGGGAGTTTCTGGAGGGAAGATGTGCCCCTGCTTTGGCCAGAGCTGGACTGTCAAAGTGACCCTGCCAGCTCAGCACAGGGCTGGAAAAAAGCAAACCAGAGCACTGCTTCCCAGGGAGGCAAGGAATCATGGAATCCCATAACGTTTTGTGTAGGTAGGGACCTTAAAAATCATCTGGTTCCACCCTCCTGCCACAGGCAGAGGCACCTTCCAATAGACCGGGCTTTTCTAAGTCCCACCCAACCTGGCCTTCCAGGGATGGGTATCCCAGGTTAATATTGTGTGACTTGGAGCTGAGAAAATGCTTCCCAGCATTTTGATGTGTCACATGGCTCATTAGCCTCTGGTGCAGTTAACCTCTTGATGGTTTAGCATTACTAATTCCTTTGGTAATTGCAGCAATAACAATAATCCCAGGAAGCTTGTTGGGCTGTATGTATATGCTGTGCTGTTCCATGCAAATTCCCCTTGGGAAGTGTGGCAGTTAATGGGACCTGTCTGCCTGGCTGGGAAACTCCTGTGGGATAGTGAGTGAGGCTGGTGGGCTGGCAAGGCACAGTGCTGTGATGGTACTGGGAGCAGAGCTGGTTGGTGGGTAGCTCCTCTTGTCCTGCCTGCTCCAATGGGGGTTACACTGCTGGACTTTTTCTGGGAAACTCCTGCCCCAGCTGAATCCCAGATTTCACTGAAAGTCAGGAATTTCAGCCTGAGCTGCAGGGCTTGGTTTGAGCAGTAACGTCAGAGGCAAGTTTGCTGCACTGCGTTATCTGCCTCTTACATCAGCTCCCCCTAAGAAATCACAAAGAAAAAAATCTTCCACATTCTTTTTTTTCAGCAAATACATTTTAAATAAATTATAGGATTAAAAAAGTTAAAAGTTTAATCGGCTCCCCCATTGTGCGTGAGTTCAAAAGGAACATTTATCAGGCACGAGGTTGGGCCGCAGTTCATCTGTGCCACTGGAAGATTTTTAATTTGCTCAACTGGAAACGATGAGAAGAGGTGATTAGATGGGAACTGTAATTTATTCCCAGCTGTCAACAGTTCTGGCACCCTCAGGGATCTGGAACCTTGGGGCAGCCACAGCAGTCCTGTCCCCTCTGGGACTGGTCTGGGGTGCCCCTCATCAGATCTGAATGTGTTTGTGGTCACGGCTGATGGTGTGGCTCCTTGTGCTCCATGAATCACTCCCTGTCCAAGAAGCTGGGTGAGGAAGCCTGTCACATCAGGGACATTCCAGGGAGAAGCAGCATCATGGTCCGAAGCAACCTGGGGCAGGGATCGTGCTCCCTCCTGGATTACTCAGCTGCCTCCCAACACACCTGGATTCTGCCACCACTGTGTGCTGGAGGAGCAGATCTCCAAATGCCTCTGGTGTCTCCAGCACCTCAGATGAAATGCCCCTCAGATGCAGTGCATGAAGCCAAATCCACTTTATTAGCATTGTCGAGGAAGTGAAATCCTTTTCCATAAGCAGTTCTGTGTCATTAACAGCAAAATAAGCAACACTGACAGCCCGGCTGCTCTGGAGGGCAACCCCTCATCCGTCCTTGAAACTGGGACATGCCAATGTGGTGATGTCCTTTTTCATCTACTTTTTCCTCTCCTGCCAGTCCACTGGGGGCCCTGGGAATGCTGACAACAGCAGCAGGTGGCTGTGGAAGAGTTAAGGGTCTGTGATTTCCACCGCCACTCTTCCTTCTCAGGGAAGACAAATGATTCATTATATTCCCCACCATTTTCACTGATGCCTGGCTGCCTCCTGTCGAGATGTTGGGCCTGTGCCACACAAGTCGTTAGCATGATCCCCAAGAAGAGCTGCGGAGAGCCGTGTTCCCTATTTGTCTGTGGTGGCTCCTGCCAGGGGCTAAACCAGCGTGATCAGTTCTAGTTTTCTTTCAGATCTTCACAAAAATGCCAACACACAGAGATGTGGCATGAGAATATCACAGTGACGTCCAGCTTTTCCTGGGCAAAGCAGAGGAAACTGTGGCTGCAACAGGTTTTGCAAGCAGGTGGATGGGGAAGCTGCCCCTGCCTGCAGGCACGACTGGGGTGGGCACAGCCTGGGACGGTCACAGCCTGCCTACACTGAGGGTTTGATGTGGGCACTGTCAGCTTCCAGCCTCCCTGAAGTTAAATATCCAACTCATCTTCTCCCGGGCAGTATTTGCATCTCAGATCCATGGATGATACTATTCAATTTAGCCAGAGTCAGGCAGCTGCAGGCAGGGTGGTGCAAACTGCATCCCAACTGTTGGAGCTGTCATGCTCCTCAGAGCAAGAGGCAGACAGGGATCTGTCAGGAAACTATGGTCCAAGTGCTGTCAGTGGAACTTTTGACTAAAATTGCTCTGTTTTCACTCACCAGAGTGACCCACTGCTGAACTGCACATAGGACTGCAAGTAGGACTGTGAGTAGGACTGTGAGTAGGACTGCACACAGGTTGGAGGGTGAGGGTGAGAGCAATATTTGTAATGAAGCCTGTATTCAAATCCAGAAGTTTTTCAGATGACACAAAGAAGCTTCATTCTGGACTCAAGTCAGACAAGATCATACAGATTCATGGAAGCTGTGGGAGTCTCCAGCAGTGATGGGATCAGCAAGGAACCACTGTGCTGAGTGAGGTCTGGGTGTGAACCATGGGATGATGAGGGTTCCAAGCAGTAAGAGGGCTGATATCCACAAGGATCCAAGACCCCAGTGCAGATCCTACAAGCCCGTGTGCTCCCCAGCACATTCTGGAGCTCAGCCCTGCCTGAATGGAACATGTTTCTGGCTGGGAGAGGCATGGCATTAACACAGTATCAGCAGGACAAATGAATACATAAAGAGTGATGTGTATTTTAGCTTCTCACCACAGGGATGTGTTGTTCCTGTTACTGTGTTATTCCTGCTATTGTGTTATTCCTGTTAATATTTTTAACAATCCTCTCCTGCTCAGGGGCACTGGGGCTTGAAGGGAAGCACAAATGGCTTGGCTTAAGGCACTGGGCAGAGAAGTGAAAGTGGCTGGGACTGCTAGGGCAGAGAGGGAGAAATTCATGATGGAAATTAGGGATACTCTGTCTTTGGCACTGGTGATGACCCTGGTGCCAGCTGGGACAGCAGCCCCTCAGCAGGCCCTGGAGCATTTAGCTGCAAGCAGTGCTGGCTACAAGAGTCAGGAAGGAGCTGGCTCCCTGCATGGCACTCACAAGTTTATTTTGATAGGCAGGAGCCATTCCTGTTCAGAGCCGTTTAATGTAATGTGGGAATTGGTAATTTGGGATTGTGGCTGAAATCACTTTTGAATACATAAAGCATAAATACAGCAAAAGCGGAGAAATGAGCCATAACTCTCCCTAATGGAGCCCCGGCCTCTCTGCTTTCTGTGGCACAAGGAAAAATGGTCCCACTATTTTCGACCATTAATTCTGTCTCGGCCTGAGCCATGCTGCTCCTGGTTTCCCGAGCACTTTTTACGAAATAATGAGGCTATTTATTAGCAGCAACGAGGCTGCACAGAAAAAGGTGTTGAGATAGTTTCTATAGTAACTCCCTGTGAAAACATTTGGTGCTCAACCGTCCGAAGCTGTTCTGCTGCCCTGACTGCTGGGCGAGCGGAGGAGCTCCAGCTCAGGTCTGACCAGGGAGCCCCGCGCTTCCCTTTCTTCATCCCTTACAGGACCCATAGGATGGGCTCCATATGAGAGGATGCAGGAGCAGCAGCATTGTCATTTTGGGGTTTATTTGGCAACATTTCCCTGAGAAAGCCCATTGAGCAGGTGGGACAGGAGGTGGGATGCTGCCGGCCTGATGCTGGGTTGCTCACTAAGGGTACATGCAGCAGCCTCACGCAGTGACTGTCACAGCCCTTGGGGTGAAACCAACAGCTCTGCTCTCTCCCTGCAGTGTCTTCTTCTCATCTTCCTCAGCTGTAGGTCACATTTCCACTGGGCATTTAGTGTATATTCTCAACTCCCTCCTCGGAGCGGGAGTGGAGTGGGATGGCCTAGTGCAGGCTCCTGAGCATCCTGAAACTACCCAGGAGCAACAGCCACTCTGGCTGGAAAGAAGCACTCAGAGCTCAGGTTGGTCTCTGCATCACAGCCGGATTTCCAGGAGTAATTGGATTTGGCCATTCAGTTATTTCCTCAAATAACAGAAAACTCGATTGTTCACATTCACCAGTTGGATGCCACAGGAAATAAGCACAAATTCCATTGTTCTTAAGCACGGTCCTACAAATGGCTTGTATTGAGTAATACAAACAGTATTACAGTAACTCCCCAGCACTGCTCAATTCCTACGTTCCAGCACACGGAGTGACCAGGCAGCCCTTTTGAGGGCAGTGTCTGAATACCCACATTTTCACACCATACAGCTCTGCTTGAGTACTGAGTAAATTCCAGGAAAGCAGGGGTACCTGAGGATTAAGACGAGACTGAATTTACTGAGGAAACAGTTACTCACTTGGCCTTATCTGGCAGCTGGATAAACAGGGCTTGGGAAAGGAGGATAAATCAGTCCCAACCCATCAGTGTGTGCTGGGGGAGTGGAGCATCCTCCAGCCCATGCTCGGGTTTGCCAGCATCTCCCATCCCCCGCGAAATCGTTATTAAAGCTGGCAAGCCATCATGAGAAATAAAGATTTATCGTGGCGTAATTTCCCAGGAGGGACAGAGATTAATGCCGAGGAGAGAGGGACCAGCAGCCGCTTTCTGTTTGGGTAGTGGATGAGCTTTTTGTTCCCTGGGGCTCTGTGCTCCTGCCGGGAGCCGGCAGTAGTCCAGCCGGGGATGCGGCCTCAGGGCTCCATCCCAACCCTGCTGGCATCCAGCCCATCCTGGGGATACATCCCAGGACACCTCTGCCTTTTTCCTTCTAAAATTTCTTAAATTTCCTTCTTAAATTTCACCCTTTCAAGCCATGCAGCCTCTCCGTGCACCAGCAGGACCCCCACACTGCACAGGGAGACAAGGAACATGAGGAAAGCTGCAAAGAAGAGGGACAGTGTAGTGCTGTAGTGTCTTTTACAAAGATAAATATAATCTGTGGACTGAAGAAACTGAGTCATACAGACACTCTCACAAAAGGCCCCTATTTTTGTTGCTGCTTTGCCTGGACGTGTCACGGGAGGAGGGAAGGGATAAAGTAACGCACTTTTCAATTTTGGCTGCAAAATGTTCATCATTATAATTTCAATTAAAATTGCTCTTTGAAGCAGTTTGTCTTCAGGCTCAGCCACATGAATCTTTGCTTTCAATACATGGAAAACTTGAAAAATAAAAATGACCCTATTTTATCCAGCCCTGGTTTCAAGGATAGGGCTTGTGCTGGAGCACAGTGGCAGGATGGGATGGTGTGGGATGCAGAGTGTGACGTTCAGGCCCTGGAAGCATCCCTGGCTTGCTCCAGTGCAGGGAATTGCTCCTGGAGCAAGGGCAATGCTTGCCCCAGCACGATGCTGAGTGAGGTGCACAGAGCCCCATCACTTCCCACCTTATGCAGAGTTAAATGAAGTGGAGCAGTCAATGCCCCTTTGGATTTGAGCAGTGCCCAGTGTGCGATGGGGCAGCCTAAATTGATGGGAAGCCTTGGGGATGCCAGAAGGACAGGTCCTTGCTGCCAACATTCACCAGACTCCCCTGCCTCTGCTGGGACCTTGGGATGGGCTGTGAACACCTATGAGGTGGAGATTATGCAATGCTTCTGTAAAAACAACTGATGTTCAACACTAATTTATGGATATACCGAATTATCTAATGCAAATGTGAATAGGATTTACAAAGAGATATCAGAGAGGCGCCTACAATCAAGTCAATCTTCTTTGCAGAAAAGCAGAAGACAGAACGTGGAAAAGGAGCCCAGTAATTTATGCATTTGCGTGTCCCGTTCCGTCCTCAGGAACGTGGTTACCAGTTCCTGTGCCTGTCCTTCATAACTGCTCCCAATGTCATCTTTTTAATGAAAATTAAGTGCTTTGGTTGTACTCCACAGAAGCTGTGCAGACATGACTAATTGCAGCGCTGGGAGATGGCAACCTCATTTGAAAGGAAGCAAGTCCCAGGAGGATTCAGCGTGGACTCTTCCAAACAACGGACGCCATGGACTTAGAAGGACTAAAAATATTTCCTCTGCATCTGTGCAAGCCGTTTCATTTCCTCTTCATTTTCCCTAATTTTCTTTGTCTTCAGCTTTGACTGATTCGATGCATCCTAATTACGAGCACATCTGCCTGCTCCTGTGGCATTCTGGCTGACCTGTGCCAGCATCTGGGCTGGCAAAGAGATGGAGAAGGTATGGACAGCAGGACTTGCTCTCCAAGGACCTGTGGACATCCCTCTGGCCCCAGATGCTGTATGGACACCCCTGAGGAGAACTTCCTGCACTTCCTGCACCAATTTTCCTGTGCTGTAGTCCTGTGTTGGGATGCCCCGCTATTTTCCCTCAAGTACAGTCAATTTCCCAGGAGCAGGTATGCTTAGGATTGCACTTTCCCAGCTGGCTCTTGGGTCCTGTGAGTAGGACTGGGGCTTCCTTTTTCGGGTTAGCCATCGCTTAGGAAAATCCTGTGTAAAGCCAGCACTCAGAAGTCATTTATCCTGCTGCTAATTTATGACAGTGTTTTTCATCCTGATCTTAAAGAAAATCCGTCCTCACATTGGGGCTAAAAGCAAATCCCCATCAAGATTAAGTTAGCCTAGAAAAACTCAGCCCACAAGCAATTATCCAGCCTTTCCGAGGTGTTTTGTCTCCTGCACAAGGAAATCAAAATCCCCAACCAACGATTCGTGGGAAGAAGTGGCTCGAATACAAGAACAAGATGCGTGTTGTGTCCTTTCTTTAATCAAGTTAATGGTCATCATTTTACATGCTAATGTCTCCTCTGTGGTCCATCAGCCGTGCAGCTGCAGCCGCCTGCAATCCACCGTGTTTTACCTAAGAGACCCAATTACTGCTCGGCTCGGCGCGGCTGACACGGAGCACTGCAGAGCAGCCTCCTCCGGCACCGCGGCCACACCGCAGCTCCCTCTGGCATCGCCTGGGCCAGGAGAACCGTCCCGAGGGTTCGAGTTGAAAAACAAGGAGAAGAACAGAAGAACAGCTCGTGTTCTGCTTCACTAGGTTACCCAGGAAGGGGTAATTGGGAATGGCAGGAGGCTGTGGGGGACTGGCGTGCCCTGACTGAGGGGCCAAGGTCACTCCCCCAGGGGTTGTCCCAAAAGCCAGAGGCTGTGCCAGTGGTAGCCTGGCCTCGAGCCCCCTGGACCACTGCCATTCTCATTGCCATCTAGTGGCATCACTCACGGATGCTTTTTTACTTATTTTTTCACCCAATCCAAAATAATTGATAATAAAACAACCAAACCCAAATGTTCCATGTTTTTCCCCATAATCTTTGCGTTTGATGGAGGTGCTGTGCTGAAAGGTGCCAGCCGAAGGAAAAGCAGAGATGGGCAGTAACACAAGGGATGCACCAGTTCTCTGTATTTGTTACCGAGGGGTCACTTCCACCTTCACCGAGGGGAGAGGCACCCACCCCCCCATGCGGGTAACCTGCAGCGGACTCGATTGCTGGCTGGAGCATCTTCCCAGATGGCCACTCCGGCAGGACGGGGGGCAGAGGAGGGGCCGTGGCCCGGAAAGCCCAATCCCATCAGGAGTGGATGGATGCAGCACCCTGACGGCTGCTCGCAATCTCCAAGGGCTGAGAGATAAGGTGGCTGTCAGGGAAAAGCCGGGCCAGAGAGATAAGAGAGCTTATTCCGTTCAATTACTGGGCAGATAAGGAAGCACAGGCAAGCCCGGCTCACCTAATTCATCCCAGCCAGCCTCAGAGTGCTGGTCCCTTCCCCACGAGCCATCCCCAGGCGGCTGCGGCGGCACTGCCCAAGGGCTGGGAATGCCTGCTGCAGGCAGAGCCGGCTGCCCCGCTCAGCCCCTCTGGAAATGGTACAAGCTCAGGACTGCTCGGGCTTGTATTTCCTTTGAAATATGGCCCTGGCATTTCTCACAACCTTTGTACAAAGGTTAGGAGGGAGCGTGATGAGATTTGCTTGATGACAGGGAGTTGGGATGTGCTTTCGGCACGGATGATGGAGCACTCTCTGGGAAAGCAGTGGCTTGCCTGTGGTTTGGAGGGCTGGTGAAGAGATGCAGTGGAGGAGTGTGGAGACCCTAGCACGAGAGACAACCCCCTCCCAGGAGGGCTGTGGGCAGGAGTCTGCAGCCCCCTGTGCTGTTTAGAGAGTGTTTGGAGAGCCATGCATCCAAACAAGGATGGAACGGGTGGCCAAGGTGCGGGGACCAGGACAGGAGAAGTGTAGGATTCAAGGGGGGAAAGTGATGCTGGGAAAGGCCACTCACACAGGGAAGCAGCATCAGCCTTTGGGGGCAAACACCAGTCCCTGACACCTGCCTTGGTGAGGGGACCAAGCTCTGCTGGAGCCCCCCCTTACCTCCCAGGGTGGGCAGGGATGGACCAGTACCAGGGAAGGAGCAGCACGTAGGAAATGGCCTCTGTCTGTGGTTTCACCTGGGTGCCTCTAATTTGCTCGCACAATTAATTTGAACCATAAATTTGTAGCTGCAGTTACTGTTCACACAGGACTGAAGATGGGTATTAAAGTCTTTCCTGTCTGCCTGACTGGTGGCCATTACTGGTCCTGGTGCAAGCAGGCAAGGACAGAGCCAGACCCTGTCCTTGCCTTGGCTCTTCCTCCCCAGTTGGTGGCTGGTCAAGCTCATTCCTCATGGCACCTTCCCTGTGGCACATGGAGCCAACTGCACATAGATCCCAAAATGGATCCTGTGCTCCCTGGCATTGCCCTCCCTGCAATGGGGTGAGTGATGGGATGGTGATGCAGTTTGCAGAAGGTTCAGTATCCCTAGTTCAGGGCTTGGATCAAATTCCCGCCTGGGAAAAGAGCTCAGTCACTGCCTCACTGTCAGCTGCAGGAGTGGGAGCAAATGCACCCTGAATTCCCCAAAGTGTGGCAGGGCTGATGGGGAGGCAGAGCTGTGGCTGGGCCGGGACAGCTCCGTGCTTTGGGGAAACTTCCTCAGATTTTTAATTATCACAGGCAATTAAGACTTTAAATCTGCCAGGCTCCAGCTGCCACAGCTGGCGCAGCTCCAGCAGCACCGCAGTCCTCTCCAAAGGCAGTGTGGGGATGCTGGGCATGAGTGAGGACCTCCAGGAGAGGTGCTTGTCACCAAAGCCAGTGACAGAACCAAGGTCATGCTGCCCATGGAGGCACATCAGCAGCACCTAGAGCAGGGTAAGCAGCTGGGGGCTGCTGGGATTCTCCCAAGAGCTGCTGGGACACCTGGAAGAGGAGTACCTGGAAAATGCTGACAATGCAGTGAAAAGTCAAGTGTTTCCTGGAAGGCAGATGAATGAGGAGAAAAACCCAGGGCTGCATTAAAAACACCTCAAGATACAGAGGCGAGAGAGGGGGCTGGGAAATGAGAGCCTGGCTGAGGAGAGGTGGGTACAAAGGAGAGGAAGATGGAGGGGGAACATTCAGCCAGGTGAGGATGGATAAACAAACTGCCACAGACCCCAGGGAACCCCCTGGGGACCATAAGGCTCTGGCTGTCCCACAAAGCCATCTGGAGAGACCTGGAGAAGATGTAGCAGCACAGAACCAAGCTCTTAATACACAGAAACATCATGAAGTGCTGCAGGTCCCACTGCAGCAGCTTTTCTCTTTCCATGGTGGAAATTTATTCCACAGCTGATACAGGGAAAGCTGATGCAGCCATGACATGCTTGCAGGGGGATGTCTCCCCACAGCTGCCTTCTGCCTTATCACAAATAAATATTGCTGCAGAACACGGGGGAAGTGTGAGCTCGACCTCATCTGGTGTCCCACTATGTAATTAGTGAGTGCAGATCAACTGGAGCCTGAAAGATGGGATAGAGGAACCAGAGGATCTCACTCAACAGAAAACAAGGAGCCTCACCCAATGAATGAGCTCTCTCTAAATATAACTAGGGCTGCAAAATTGTGTCAGGGAATAATTCATATGCAGAAATAGCTCTAAAACTAAGTGGAAGCGTGAGAGCTGAATAGAGCAAACCCCAAGGAGCCGTAAGGAAACGGCACAAATTTGGCGGAAGTATGGGAGCAATCCAGGAGCTTCCATGATTCTAATCCATGATTAGAAGTATCCTGAGACAGTTCCTGTATGCCTAACCTCCCTTTCTCCCCTGCTGAGCCCTGGACTCCTCATGCTGGCAGCACAGAGGTGATTAATTCCCACAGCTCCTGACACTGGCTTGTGCCAGCACCAGCACCCTCAGCACTACGGGGCTATTCTGGACACTTAATTTAATATGGTGTGATTGGATTTGATTAAAAGCTATTGATTCAGAGGACAGGGGCTGGTAAAATTGTGGCCATTTGTCAGTGGCTGGGCCGTGAAATCTCTGGGCTAATAAATCAGGGCTGGCGCTATTGGCGCACAGCAATTGCAGTGCAGGACATGGTCAGGCTCCGTCCCCTGGCACCAGGGATGGACTAATCCCGTTAAAAATTATGAATGTTTCCAACATGGAGTTGCCTCTGGGGAAGAGCCATGGAGCTGGAGGGTGAGTGCTGAGGTACCCAAGGCCAGGGGTGGTGTACCCTGTGCTCCCCACTCCTGGATGCAGACAGGATGCCCAGAGCAAGACAGCCATTTCAGAGGCCAGCACAGCCCATCTTCAGGGAAGCTGCTTGCTCCTTGCCTTTTCCTTCTCTTCAGCAAGAGGGGTTGCTCCAATACACTGCCTCTGGAAATGGCTGGGATGGAGGGAGCCCCTGCACCTCCCATAAGGTGCTCCAGCATCTCCCAGGGGATGCTGTTGCCACCTCCACAAGCTGCTCCCAGCATGCAGGGCTGGAGCACCCACCAGATGTGGCTATGGCTGCCACTTTGATTTAGAGGCACCATCCATGGGCAGTTCCTTCAGCAGCTGTGACACACAGGAAAATTACGGAACGACACTTGCCAGCTCTTTAGCAGCGTATTGACACAACGGGGACTGGAATGATGAGATGTGAGGCTTCTGATGCATCTGTATTATTCCCAGCACGCTATCATAGATCCCAGAATGGGGATGTCAAATGGCTTCCTCCAAGCATTTTGTATGTCTTTAAAAATGAAATGGGCTGTGCTGATGCCTTCAGATGTCTAATGGGTGATGCGAGTGTAAAAGTGCCACTTCATGCTTTGAGATGTCACTACAGTAAATCAATCCCATTTTCACTGCTTTTATAAGCTGCAAATATTTTCTCAGAGCTGCTGAGGAGGGAGGGGCACAGGAGCCAGGGACTGTTGGCAGAGACAAGCATGGTCAGGTCAGCCTCATGGTCCAGCTTTGCTGGTCCTTCATCCCATGAGGGATGTGTGAGGGGCAGTGGCTGTGAGCCCTTGGCTCTTGCCTGGGCTGCTCAGCATCCTGGGGGCTCGGGAGGCATCCCAGCAGCATTATCTCCTGCCTTGCCTGGCCTTCTGCACCACCCAGCGAGACCTCCCTCCGTGTATCTCTGCTAAGTCCTTTGTAACAGCTGACACGGAGCCAGGGGAAGCTTGGCAGGTCGGCGCTGTATTAAAAATGATCTACGATAATAAAAGGGGAGGAAAAGAGGCTGCTGCCTTACAAGGAGTCTGAAGGCACGGAAGATTAGCAGTGCTGCTGCATTGCACACGTGCTGTTTGGTTTGGGGAGAAAACTTCTGTGCTTGGGATGTCTGTGTGCGGGCGGTTGGTGCTGTCAGTAGCTGCCAGGACCTGGCACCTGGGGAGCTGAGCAGCAGGATGGTGATGCACACAGGGTCCCTGAGTGTCACCGTGAGCGCTGGAGCTGTGGGACCCCCGAGGTCCCAGGAGCCACGTCCAAAGGTTGAGGGAATGGGGAACTTCTGGAAGGGCTCAAGGAGAGCACCAGATGGCTCTGCCAAGGGGGAACCTGCAGATGAGGCCAGTGGCCTGGTCTGGATTAGAGGAGTGCAGGAGGATCCCCCACTCCTTAACTCCTCAAGAGCCACACCCGTGGCTGCTCTGTGGTGATTTACGCATCTTGGTGACTAATGCAGTCATAATCAAAATGGACCGTAATCATTAAGGCAGCAAAGCAATCCTTGTGTTTTCCTATTTACTAATCTTCAACTTCTCCTTGTGACCTTTACTTCAAAATGTTTCAATATAAATAATGCACTTCTGTGAATATATTCTTCTGATTATTTCCCAAAGCTCTGATTCTCCATGTGCGATGGTCCCTGAAGTGGTAATTTGTTCTCCTTCCTGGTAATTGCAATTTTAGAAATAGCTTTTCCAAATGCTCCCAGCCTGAGATAATTTTTGATATCTTTCCTTCATTTTCCCCTCTGTAATAAAGCTGCTTCCTGGGATGGGGAGAGGGTCTAGGTCAGGGGGTGCCCCAGGGCAGTGGGGGCCCTGAGGTGCCTCTTACCAGTGATCGGGAGGCTTGTGTTGTCCCAGGAGACTCCATCTTTCCATTAGGCCCCTCCTAATCTATTAGGGCATTAGGTAGGAGTAATTTATTAATCTCAGGTTAACTCTTACTAAATCCAGTTGCAACTAAAATTTGGTTAATGGGGGATGGGGCTGCTCAGACAGAAAAGAGCCTGGTAGGAGAGATGGCAGTGGGAGCTGAGCAGGGACCTGCCCTTGCAGCAGCTCATCCCTGAGGCACCCATTCCAGATACACATCAGGCTGGTAGTTAATCAAATGCTCATTCCCACACAGCAAAGGGATTTGGACTCTGGATCCAGGCAGAGTGGGGCAAGAGGGGAGTGGGACCCCCCAGGTGACCTCGTGCCCAGGGGCTACCTCCCACCAGAAGGCAGCTCCCCAGCTCGGGCACATTGCCTGCAGGTGAAGCACTTGCAGCAGCTGAGGTCTTCACTTTTGGAAGGACAGGGGGGCTCTGGCATGGGCTCCTTCTCCCAAAGGAGATGCCATGGCATGACCAGCTCTCCTTTTGGCAAAGCCACAGCCCCAGCTCTAACCTTGTGCAGCTGGTTCAGAGAAATTGTTAGTGATGAATTTAAGCTGAAGGTTAAGAGCCAACATAAGCTAGAAAGTCAATGACTAATCTATTAAGCTCCCCAGTAACTTAATTTACATGTTTTTAATGATTACTTCCTACCTGGGCACTCTGAAAACTAATTGGACTTGAATTGTTAAGTGCATTCAGAGGTGGACTCAAATTAATAAGCACCACTCATGTCTGCTTTTAGATGCAGGAGAGAATCAGTGCTGGCTCTGGGGGCTGCCAGACACCTCATTGTGATGCAGCCACGGCTGCACTCCCTGGGCTGGGGGTATCTGCTCTCCAAATAACCAGCTCTGCTGCACCCACTGCCATTTAGGAATTAAAACACTGATTAAGGGCTCAATGCACTTCTTGGAAACTGAGTTTTTTTAATCCATTGAAAGAGAAAAATCTGCTTCAGATTTCAAATGGGGCCTGGACCAAGAATTGCTTCCAGTTAGTCAGTGGTGTTCTCAGAATTGAGGGGCTGGGGAGGCTGGCTCTGTGGTTTCTCCACTGCTGGGTCATGAGCTAGATTCCCTCCTCCCTTTTCACTGCCCCCTCACAGAAAACATGGATCTCAGCCTCAGCAGGCTAGTGGGACCCCAGCCATGCCAGCATCCAGCTCCTCTCTCCATCACTGTGTATTCCCAGAGGACGGAGGGGGCCAGGAGGCAGGGGGGACCTGGGCTCAGCAAGGGGTGCCCCCAGGAATGGGGTTGTTACAACACCCTGTGATGCTGATTTTGCCAGGAACCTGCATGAGGGAAACAGCTGAGATGTTTCTGCAGAGGCAAGAGAAGCTCATGCTCTCGGGAGAGCAGCCTGGCCAGAAGGGAGGGAATGTGGCTGGAATGAAAAGCACCTACTTAAGAGATAACCTGAAAGCCCTTTTAATATAATGTAATGGTAAAAGGCAAAATGAGGCTTTGAGAAGCGGCGCTGGTTCCCCACTTAAGGCAAGGATGAACACACCTTGGATCAGTCCACAACAGGCAAAAAATACCATTGCAGTATTTATTTCCCTGAAAAGCCCAGCATCTTTGCTGGCACTGTGGGATATAAAATGAATTCACCCAGCATCAGTTGTGTAGGGCTGTTTTTGGGCAAAGACAAGCTGCAGTCGTGGGGCACTTGGCCTCTATGGAATGGCTGGGAGTTGGAGCCAGCTCTGCCACCATCAGTGTTTGTGGCATCCAGCGCTGTCACCTCTTGCTCCAGCAAGGGACCGACTGCAACAAAGTATCAGCACCAGAATGAAACCCAGGATTTCACAGTTTGCCATCAGCTAATAGCTGAGCAAACAGAACACAGCGCTGGTACTGGGGAAGATGCTTCCCCCTGAAGAACCGTTCTTTTAATGAGGCTCATCATAATGCTCATTAATTTGTGTACATCTGGATGTTCAGGTTGGCAAATGCGGAGGCAAATAGCTTTGTACTGTGTTGAGTCACACACACAATTGCTTCACTACTCCTTCTCAGCCTCTTGTGGGTCAAAGAATATTTGCTTTACTGAGAAAAAGCTGTTTCTTGGAAAATGTCCCACAGCTGGCAGATCCTGGGGCCTCCTGACAGTTCACTGGACAGGGCAGAGACTGTGGGGTCCTGCACCCCTTACTGCTGCCTCCCCTCCCACTGACCCCATTGAACACATCCCAGTATTCCCCTTCTGAGCAGTGGGGTTTGCAGCTCAGCTCTGTGCAGTGGGAACTCAGCTGTTTCCCCTCTGCAGGAGCTGTCCTTTCCATCTGTGCCACAGGCAAGGTCTCTGGCCGTGTTCCTGGGCACACCCTGGCGATGCCCCCACCATGCTGTACCCCCCGGGCCCTGGGTGCTCGGGGAAAGTGGATGGTCTGGAGTGGTGGATGCTCTCTCCCTGGCACAGAAAGCAGGGAGAAGCCTCACTTCAACGTGCCAGACTCCCCTCCAACACAAACACTGGCTCTGCTGGAGAGAGCCAGGTTCCCTCGCAGTCCCTGGGGACTGAGCCTTTCATCCTGGGCTTTTTCATTAGTGTTCGATGCTGGAGTTACACAGATGCTGCCTGCTCCCCCCCAAAGGCAGGGAAATTATGCACCTGGGCCAGCAGCCAGGATGCCGAGGATTTATGCTTTTCAAGGTCTTTTATTAACTTGGCAACATATGGCTCTATCCTCAGAGCATCTCCTCCACCTCCTCCTCCTCCTCCTCCTCCTCCTTCTCCTCCTCCTCCTCCTCCTCCTCCTTCTCCTCCTCTTGCTTTCCCTTCTCCTCCCCAGAATGCTGGGGCTGGACCGGGGCTCTCCCTGACTCCCTGTGCCCTTCATGCTGGATTTGTTCATCCTTGGGGAAACAAGCCCTCCAGGATGGGTGGGATGGTAACAAAATGACATGGAGCAATGTTCTTATTAAAATTGTATTTCAATTCCTTTCTCTTTCACAGATGTGAAATCAGTCTTCAAAATACCAGCAGTGAATATTTAAGACACTGAAAGCTGTTTTCTTTTTGGCATGTACCTGGATTTGAGTAGAGACCCTCCAGAGCCAGAATTGCTGGATGATACAATTGCTGTGTGCCTATGAGCACTTGGAAAGGGCTCCCCTTTCCTCACTTGATTTTTGTCTTTAAGATTCAGGCAGCAGCTGCCTTCTCCCCGACTTTGCATCTAGTGAAATGCAGGGATGCTCTTGGAAATAGACTGTGGAGGCAGTGGGGCCATGGGCAAGGAAAGCCATCCTCACCTCTAAAGGTTTGGGTAACTCCAGGAGCAAACCCAAGGGCTGGGTTTGTGCAGGTGGAGGAGCAAGAAGGAGAGCTGCCAGGGAGAGACCTCACCAGAAGTTTCCTGCATGATACATGTATGAGGAATGTCTAATGATGCTGAACTTCAACTGGCTGGAAGAATGTCATGCTGCTGCCTGGCTACAGCCGTGTCTCTTCCCTCTCCTGGCTAAAACATGGCTGGGCTGCATCCAACTAAATCTCTCCTTGCCTGTGGACAAACCCAAACACCAGCAGCAATGCCAATCCTGCTGATGGGTGAGTTGGCACCCACCAGGGCAGCACCCATCCCATGACATCCTGGGTGTCCTAGTGACAGTGCTGGAAATGCCATCAGCAATGGAGGGGAAGTTTGGAGTTGCCATTTACACGTTCATGAATGTGCCAAGTGCTGCAAAACGTGGCACAGTCCAATGTGGCATGGTCGGACCTGCTGCATCCCACCGAGCCACCAGATGTTCCATGCTCTCAGGAGAGCAGGCTCAGCTTTTTCCTTACCTGCACATTTTCCAGCCATCCTTTCCTGATGCCACAGCCTTGTGTGCTCAGACCTGCAGGATGAGTTTGTTTACCCACGTGCCTCAAAGTGTGGAGCGTGAGGCTACAGTGGCGTTCGAGTACTGTTGAGTGCTTTCAAGATTACACTCGCTGAAGTAGTAATTAATGTTTGTTTTATTATGTTCTGGGGAATGATCGTCCAACAAGATAATTCAAATAAAGCCGAGCATGTTCCGAGTGAACGCAGCTTAAAGGCTGATTCATTGCAAACTGGCCCGTGCAAAGGACCAATAATTAGGAGAAAAGGCACAAGTAGGAGCATACTCGCTATTTATCTGCCTTTTATGTAATTAAAATGATGGAAATTATGGCTTAATGAGTGGAAATTGGATGTGCTCTTGAGAGTTTCGCGTGTCTTATTTTCCTACAAGCGTCAGTCTCCAACCGTGTCCCTCCAGCTGTGTCCCCAGCCTGGGGGCACTGCAGGATTGCCAAGGGCTAGTTGGGGACAGAAGGCTGGCAATGATGGTGCTGATAGAGCTTCCACCTGCTGCACCCAAGGGTCTGCACCACCCTGGGCCAGGGAACGAGGGCTGGGAGCGAGGCTTCTTGTCCCAGACCACGGCCAAACACTCAGCACGAGCTCTGCTTCCCATGATTAACTAATGTCTCATTAAATTACATCCAGTGAAACCACTGTCACATTATATGGTAAATAAACCTGAGGAAGGCAGCACATCCAGCAGCCTGAAAACCACCTGGTATTACCCTACAGCTGAGAGGTACAACGGGGAAAGGCTGCTCTGCCAGGATGGTGGGAGCTGGCGGTGACACTGCCAGCAGAGCCCTGGTGGCTCCACATCACAGCCCGAGGCTCTGCAAGCTGGTACGGCGCGGTGTGTCGGATAAATGATGAGAAGAAAATTGTTCTCCATCTGTTGAAATAAATTCCACCACATTTGCTTCTCTCATTAGCTGTACAGGGGCAGAACACGGTATTCAGCCCATGGAGGCAGAGTGGGTTAATCGGGGTGCCAGCCGGTGCCAGCACGGCCACCCCGTGAGGACTCCCACGCTGGCAGTGCCAAGTGGACCCACGCACGCCGGCTCCCACGCCAGCGGGTGGCTTCCCACTTCAGCTCCTCGAGGGAGCATCTTCCACAAGATGGAGCCTGTGGGCAAAGGATGTGCGGCCGGGAGGACGCTGGACAGCGAGCGGCTGTCTGTCTGTCCGGCCGCTCCGACACACAGGGGTCTGTCCTTCCATCTGTTACCCAGGTGATGCCCGCAGAGCAATGCAGAGTGGTCTGTCTATCCATCTGTCCATCTCCCATGTGGTGCCCTGAGAGCGATGCAGAGTGGTCTGTCTGTCTGTCTGTCCATCTGTCTGTCTCCCATGCAGTGCCAGGCAGCGATGGAGAGAGGGGACCAGGCAGCCCTAAGGCCAGGGATGCCATCTCAGGGTAAGTCAGTGCCAGGCATGGTGACTTCTGCCTGCACCCAGAGGGCACAGAAAGCTGCCCCAAAGGAGTTTTGGGCTTCCCGTCCCTTCCATGGGATGCCAAAGCTGCCTCAGTTTCCCTCTCACCCCATGGGCTGTGGCTGATGGTTTGGGTGAGTTCACCTTTCTGCATCGACATATTGACACTTTGCCTGTTAATGCTGAGAGGGAAGTGCAAACCCAAGATGGATCAAAATAAATGCCAGAGTCCAAGGAGAAATGTCAGCAGCTGTCAGGGGGTGGCAGGAGTCGGGGGCTGGGTGCCCAAGGGGGGGCTCCCACATCCCACCTCACCTTTCCAAAGAAAATCTCTCCCAGCACATGCTGAACTGAAGAGTCCTGGAGAAAGGCTGGTGCTTGCTTGAGGGGGTTCCCAGCCAGCCCCCATTCCTGGGCTCTATCCTGCCTTCCCCTCTTGCTGGGAAACCTGAGGCAGAGGGGGGCAGCTCGGCTCAGCCCTGCTCTCCACATCATTTCCACATTATGCTAATGCACAGCTGTTGAATCCTCCTTCCCAGCTTGAATTCCAGCAGGTCCTTCCTCCTAAGTGGGAATTACTTCCATTTGCTGTTTTTTTTTTAATTATCCAGCACTTTGGAATGTGTCTCAGTGCACGGGCTGTGGCAGCCTGGTGATGCTTGGCACAGGCAGGGTCCCGTGGCAGGTAATGCCAGGGACCTTTTGTTCATGCCAAGGACTTTTTGGAGAGATGCTGAAGAGCTGGTGAAGCTAACTGGAACATGAGACAGTTCTGGGTGGGTGAAGGGATGGTGGCGCTAGGGGACAGCAGCAGTTCATTAATGCCAATAGAAATGGAAAGAGGATTTGGAGAGTGAGAAGGGACAGA
Source organism: Leptocoma aspasia (assembly GCA_013399835.1). Classification (NCBI taxonomy): domain Eukaryota; kingdom Metazoa; phylum Chordata; class Aves; order Passeriformes; family Nectariniidae; genus Leptocoma; species Leptocoma aspasia. Next base: position 473,075 of record VXAX01002239.1, on the reverse strand, counting down.
GCAGCAGTGACAGGGAATAGGGAAACAGCCGACTTTTGTCAGCCTGAGGAAATCAGTACAGAGTTCCTGGAGATGCAAAGAAGAGGGCTATGATATGAGACACTGGGGACACCCGGGCTGGGGACAGCAGTGCCAGCACCACACCAGGGTTGATGAGACCCAGATCTGCTCTCCTGCCCATCATCCCTGAAGTCAACCTGACCACACATACTAAAATGGCAATAAATTTCAGGGATTATGTCTCTCTGCTGTTCTTTGGAGAGGTTTTTGGTTGGATTTGAGGAGAATTCTTATTTGAACAATAGGTCAGATGTGAATTCACCTTGGTGCAGACACAGGAGCTCCAATCTGGGAGCCTTTCAGCTCTCTTGCAGAAAGAGAAAAGGAAGACAATCCTTGCTGTCTAATTACACTGGTTACAGGCAATCAGCCTCGCAGCCATATTCTGATGACTTTTATTTGACACTGACTGATCACACTTTAATTGCCACCCAGGGCACAAGGAAAAACCCTTGTGAGGAGAGAAGTTTTGGGGAGTTACAGTGAGCACAGGGACAGCTGCTGCGGGTCACAGCCAGTGCCTACGCCTGCACCTGGGAATTACCTTCACAGAGCTTGGCTGAAAGCTGGGAATGTCCTGAAGGGAGTGGATCTCTGCCTGATCTGTGCCTGGCTCTGTGTCACAGTGCCTGCGGACAACACCTGCAGGAAACAACCCACTGGGAATGGAGCTTCCAAGGGGGAGAGGGGCAGCCAAACACACCTTTGAAAATGTTCCAGTATCTTTTACCGCACTGTAGCACTCCTCCAGCTGATAGTGGAGCAGCTCTCATACAGAGAAGCGTGATGCCACTGATAAAAACTGATTAGGATTTTTATGATAGAAAAGTGCATCAATTCTGAATGCAGACGCTGGATTTATCGCTGCAGAGAAGTGTTATACTCACAACCTGACCATCCCGTGCCTGCTCCCAGCATCTGCAGAGCTCAGCAGGGCCACAGCAGCACTTCATGGGTTTTCTGCACACTCCCCCCATGCCAGGCAGGAAAACCTCCCACTGCAAGAGGAACAGAAAAGTGTGATGAGAAATTCTTATGTTCTGTGGAAATGCTGGTCTTTGTACACAGGGACAGAGTTGCAAACACTTGAGGATCTGCTTCAGAAATGGGCAGTTCAGCCCCCTGAGCCTTGGGAGAGGTCTGCATGTCCGAAGGTGTTTCCCACACGCTGGTGGGAGTGCTGAGGGTGATTCTCTCATGTGGCCTCTGGCCACTGGCAGGGCAGCCCAGTGATGGGTTGAGGGGCAGCCCGACACCCTGGCCTGGGTGAGATGTGTGGGCAGCACCCTGGGGGAGCAGGGCATCCCAGTTTCATGGCACAAACCTGCATGGAGGAGCTCAGCTGACACCAGAGCAGGTAGGAAAGAGCACCAGATCTCCCAATGTAAGCATGATAAAGGAAAATGCTCCCTCTCCCACAGCCAAAACACCACATTTTCAGACCTGTGTCATTCAAATGACAAAAGGAGAGCACCCTGGCACCTTTCAGTAACTGTGCCTTTAAATCTTCATCCGTAAATGCATTAAATATCTTTTAATGCGGCAGTTGTTTGGGAACAAGTCCAAACATTTAAATATTGTGGCCAGGACATCACAGCTCAGACTCCTTGTGCCATGCTCCAGTGGAGGACTTGGAGCTGGCAATCGCTTCCTTCCATGGGAAGTGTCAGCAGGGTCAGGGCTGATGCATTGTAAATCAGTGGCTTGACACAACAGCACCTTGTTTTACTCAGCCTGCTCTTGGCAGGCTGAAACTCATCTACAGTTCTACCACTCACTGCTAGAAGCAGCTCTCTGGGTGATAACAGCTTCCCTCTGGCACCCAAACATGAAGAGTAAACCAAACCATGGACTGCTGCTATGGCATTGCTACACTGGGAACCCACGGAAGAGGTGGAATAAAAGTGTTTTCTTTCTCTCCTAAACATGTGACCAGCTCTGAGGACTTACAAAAAACCCATGTTCAGTGCTCCATCTTTGCCATCCCTGCATTGGCACAGGGCTCCTTGCTGGCACAGGTGGGTTGGTGCCAGCACTACCCTGTCCCTTCCAAGCCTTGCTGTCCCTCCCTGTTCAGTGGCACAAGGTGATGTTGGCACCTTGATGTATGGACCTGAGGGTGCCATACTCAAACATCACCACTTTCCACAGAAAAGCCAAAAGCCAAACATCACCATTTTCCACAGAAAAGCCAAAAGCCAAACATCACCATTTTCCACAGAAAAGCCAAAAGCCTGAAAAGCTCAGACCAGACCACGATTATAAAACCACTACTCAGCATCAGCATTCAACAGTCAATATTCAGCATCTCACCTTGGGCTTGGCACAGTCCTACCTGGCTGGGGCTGCCCGTGTAGCTGTGTCAAGATGAACAGCCCAGGCAAAGCTAACCTAGAAAAGGGATAGGAAAAAAAGGGAAAATCTCAGCTTTGTATTTAATAAACAGCAGATGATATGGCAGTGTCTTGTTTGCTTGGAGCCAAGCGAAACCCTGCTGCTCTGGAGCAAAACGGCAAGTTATTGAGGTGAGAAAATGCGTGGGCTGGAAGCTGACCCGCAACGTCCCTCCCCTCCCGCCCACGGCTGGGTCCAGCCACCACAGGGACAGAGCAGCTCTGTAACGAGCTCAGCAGAGCCATTCCTCAGCCTTAGGCAAGGAAAAAAGAGAGATGAAAAAAAATAACCCAGAGAGAGAATTTAATTGTAAACTCTTGCTGGTGAAGGTGAAGCATAAACCAATAAATGGTAGAAATGCGTCTGATAAGCTCTGCGAGGTGAAGATGAGAAATGTGTTGGCTGCACGTGGGAGTGAGTGGGATGATGAAAGGCTTTGGAAGTACCTACAGCAGGAGAAAGACCATGGGGAATAATAAACAGGGCGCCTAGCAAAGGTTTAGGGGAGCTTTAGGCTTTGGTCGTGGTGATGCTCTCGCCTTTCCCTGTGGGGGAGAAGAGCCAGGAGAGACAGACTTTGCTTGCAGGGAAAACACAGCAAGAGGGATCTGAGAGTTCAGCATGGAGCTGGAGGTATCCATAGGGGAGCCTTTGCTGATGCTGGCTGCAGGCATTGCCTGCCAGTGAGGGGTGGGTTGTACTTACTACAGGTCGGGCTGAGTCTCTGGAGCTCTGCTGCTGCCCTGGATCCACCTGGACCCCAGCAGGGACTCCAGCCCTGGCTCCAGGAGGGGAAGCTGCTGGAGCTCTGCATCCCAGCATCCCTGGTGGCAGCCTCACCAGGACCAGAGAAGGAGACCCTGTAATAACCAACCCACTTTAAAAGCAGTATAAAGTACTTTTGGTTATCGGCAGCTGGGAACACACCCAGCTTCAGATATTCCAGTCTATGTAATTGAATTATTTAGGGGCTGGCATGGTGTGATGAAATAGGCTTTCTTCCTATTTTTAGGTTTCCATCTACAGGGCTGGAAATTACAGCCATTAAAATGTTCTATTAGTAATGATATATAAAGGGGAAAAAACTGATCAGACTTTTCTAGTGCACATAGAGCATTAGGATATCATTAATTTTAATGATAGAGCCCAAAATTACAAAGCTATTACAGTCATACTTGAAGTTTCCAGAAAAAAAAGAGAGAGATTCAGTCTAAATTGTTGTTAATGAGTAAAAAAATATTTAAATCATATTTAACGGACCTTACAATTATGGCTGATGTCTCTGTGGGCTGATGATGGCTTAGACTGGAGTTGTACCCTGGTGCTGACAAAACAAATGTCTGGCACAAGGCAACAGCGAGGGGAGTCCAGGAGGATTTGCTGGAGTGTTCTGGAGGGAAGTGGAGAGAGGCCACGTTCCTTGAAGGGCTGCTTTTGGCCTTTAATTCCTGCCTCTAAGCCCTTGTTACAGGATTCCCGCTGCCCTGGAGGAGGTTTCCAACTCCATCAGCTGCTGAGCAAAAAAAAGTAATTCCCAGCCCTGTGCACTGTGAAGTAGCAGCAATTAATGGCCCTTGGAGGGCTGGAGACTTTAATTTTCGTTTTTCTTTAAAAAATAAACGACTGAGGAACAAAGTCCTTTGGGAAAGCAGATGGGGGAAAAGAAGGAAGTTGGAAAGAGGAATGCTCAAGGCACTTTGTGCTCCCTGACCCTCTGGTGTGAGGGAAAAGGATGCAGAACCTGGAAAGCAGCTGGGATTTCCCTGACCTGCAAGCCCAGGCAAGGGGACTGCGTGCTGTGCCGATGGGAGCTGGATCCTGGATTTATTGAGGCACGCTTGCAATAATTCAACAAGCATCCCCTGGCCTGGGAGCAGTGACACAGCTGAGTCTCTCCGGAGCAGGGCTGTGACCAAGGGACAATTTACTGCCTTGTCCTTGACAGCTCCGGTCATCTCTAAGTCACCAAACCCTTGACTTCCTCATGGAAGGAAGGAAAAGCTTTTTTCCAGAGGAAAAGCCCTCTCTGCTGAACCTTCCACTGCTCCTCTTTGCTGGCAGCTCTCCCAAAGCCCCCTGAAACACCTGAGCAGAACACCTGCAATAACTGCACAGGCTCATAATGCTCTGGGTGACATTAAGGCTATTTTCCAGGTTCCTGCTACTTGAGACACTGCAATAGAAGGGTCAAAAACTTTTCAAATTCATTAGTCCTCAAAATAGCTGCCTCGTTAAGCACCGTGGAGACGGCCGATAACGGGAGGCGAAGCAGAGCTCCCCGGAGATTGGATGTGCACACCAGGCTGATAAATGGCTTCTCTGTGGCTATTCCAGAGCCTGCAAGGGGAAAAATGCCATCCCACGGATGAACAGGTCTGGAGTTTAGTACGACAACTCTTGGAGCTGCCTTGGCTGGAATGAAACATCTCTGCCTTTGGCTTGAGGCAGCAATGTGACCTTCGGGAGAGGGGCTGCAGGAAAACAGCCAGAGGCCAGGAGGGATCTGCCTGGGATGCAGACCCTCTCCATCCTTCCTCAGGGGCATTAAAGCAGCACCTGCCCTGGTGCCTTTGCCTTGGACTGCTGTGATGTCTGCACAAGGGCTGTATCTGCATCCCTCCCACAGGTTTAAATAATCCTACATGTCAATCTGACCTCTGCAGCATGTGGGGAGGAACATCTCCTGCACCCCCAAAGAGTTTCCACTGAACTCAGCTTGGTCAGCACCAGCTGCAGATCCAGGATATGCAGTACACCAGGGCACTGAACTGCTATCCCCTTCCTGATGGATCCAAGGGAGGATGAAGACAGACGATTTTCTCTGACCAGGGTAATAGAGTCAGCAATTCCATTTGGATAAGCACATGGATTTTATGTTGTCCCTGCGCAGCATTGTACAAAACACGACGGTGGCAGAAGACACACAGCGCTCTCTGTGCAACAGTATTCCCTACATGGCAGCTTGCTGTTAAGAAGAAAGCACTCAAACACTTTGGAAAATAGGAAGATCCCAAAGCTGAATTTTAGAGTGCTCATCTTGCAGCTCCCAAGTTCATTACCAGCAGCAGCAAGTGTCGGGTGGCACTGGTCCAAGCAGTGCTTAGCACGCACATCACTTGGAGTGGACCCACAGTCCCAGAGTAGCTGGAGGTGTTACTCACGTCCTAAAAGTTAAGCTCTGTGCGAGTTTTTAATGCTGGTGTTTCTTTCATTTTCTTTTTAACCCCAAGGCTGGCACCAGCTTCATTCTCAGACTCACCCTGTCCTTGCGAGGCAGCCGAAGATAGAGGTCTCATTGTCCCTTACAATCCTGAGGCTCCTCCTTGGGTTCTGCCAACAAGATTTTCCCCACTTGTCCTAATTTCACAACACCAAGGTGTTTTCTGGTTTTTGGAAAGCAGAAACTGATATAAACACCCCCCACCTATGCACATCCTTCTTGTGATGCTTCTCCTGCTGCTCCCGCTGTACAGTGGTTTGGGCATCTCCTTTGGAGACTGCTTGGAAAAAGAAATCACTTTTAATGAGAAGGCTGAGGGAAAAGATGATGTTCTGGGCGATGCACATGGGAAAGCTGCCTGGTTTTTGGGGGGAATAGGCTCCCCAGCCAGTCAGTGAGAGCAGTCAGGGACAAAGCCTGCCCTCCTGGAGTGGGTGCAGCAGGAAGGTGGGTGGGAAGCCAGGGAGACTTTGGGGTTCTTCTCCCAGCTGCACTGAGGCTTGCCTGGCTGGAGGCTGGCAAAGGGCGTCTGCGAGCGCTCGGATTGGAACCACCTGGCAGCGAGTCTTTCCATCCAGTTTTCCCTAATTTTGCACAGCCCACGCTCCCGCTGTCTGCGGCCATCCCTCCGAGTCGGAACACCTCCCCTCAGCATCCTTCCCCGCAGTGCTGCACGACCTCCCGACAGCGCCGGCGTCCTTGTCAGGGAGGGAAGCGTTAGTCTCCTCTTCCTGCCCTTGCCTCTGCCGAAATTCAGGTGAAAGCAGATTTTGGCATGCAGCGGGGCCGCAGGGCACACCCTGGCTCAGCCGCCCTGTCCTGCCCTGCCTCTCCTCGGAGCTGTGGGACATCAGCCCCAGCAGCCACAGCCGAGCACACGGCTCAGGAGTTCAGCCCAAACCTGCTCTGGTTCACCATGCGAGAGCCACGATACCTGCAAATTCGGGCTGAGCTTCACCAAATCTATTTGCTTGATCAGATTTATGTAGCAATTCCAGGACGAGGTGAATAATGAAAATGACTCATGAATATTTCATTCTTATAAATCACATAATTCATATCTATTCACAAATATTTGCTTTGCCTTATAAACTGGATGAATAATTTACAGAAATATGGAGCAACTATTTTAAAGGAAATATGAAATCCATTGACTACATTAATCAACAAATATTATTCAACTTTTACAGGTTCAGCTTGCTGACAGGCACATTCCCTGTTTATGAGAAGAGCTGGAACAGCAGATGACATTTCCCATATTAAAATACGTGGAGATGGAGCTCAGTTGTCCCCATGTGAGAGTATTTCCACGCTTACCTGCTCAGTCTTGGCCATGGCAGCTGGGACAGGAGCCCCAGATTTGTGTTAGCAGAGGGCCTGTTTGAGGGGAAAGAGGTGTAGAAAGGTAAAATAAGTGCTTATTGATCCCACTTTTTCTTGGCTGGCAGCTCTGACAATAAGTAGTAAATAAACTGTTAATTTTTCTAATTTTTGCAGTAATTCCCTCAATTATTGAGCTTTAAAAAAAAAATAGCTGCTTAAACAGAGTATTAAGTGACGGCACTAATCCACCTGTATTTGGATGATAAAGTGATTAATCTGACTCATTTAAATACTGTGATAGTTTGATGATGAATGTCCTGATGGCAAAAAGAGCTTGATGGCCAGGCAGGCATGGGGGATGCATGGGGACAGGCACAGCCCCCATCCAGAAAAGGTCACCTTGACCACTCCAAATTCATCATCAAACAGCTCCATGGCAGTGGCTCTCGGCGTTTCCATTCTCCTTCACCTTGGATTCTCGATCCTGGGAAACTCTCCTGGACTGGAAGCAGAGGGGATGGCCAGCACTGGAGGGGCTTCACATCAACACATCACAACCATGCTGGAAATGCTGCGGAGCAAGACAGTCCGTCAAGGACAGGGCAGGAGCCGAGGGTACAAGGACATTGTCACCTCATGTCTCTGCAATCCAGGCACCAAAGCATCTGGGGGATGCCAGTGCCTGTAAACTTGCAAGGAAAATCATGGGGAAACCTGGCAGATGGAGCTCTGGAGGGAAAAGCCCCCTCTGCCCCCTGAAGGTGCCACTCACTGCTCCATGGGGAGTCTAAGTGCCTGAGACACTTGGTGGCCATCCTGGTGTGGGAAAGCCAGGCTTTCACATGGGAATCTAGGAAGAGCAGAGAAAGAGCCTGGTCTTCCAGGCTTTCTCCTCTCCTTTGCAATGCAGTAACAGGGTGAAGAGGGATGGGGCACCTTTGTGATGCCTAAATTAGGCAGCTCCTAAGAGCCTCCCAGCCCGAGCTAAGCAGGAATGGGGTGCAAATGTCTGTGTTCGAGCTGGGTCCCTGAGGAGTGGGGCCAAGGCCAACAAGGATCCTGGAATTTCATGCTGGTTTCTGTACCCCAAAGCAAGCAAAACTCAACATCCTTTTTAGTATTCCTACCACTGGCATCCTGTCTTCCAAACTATCCATCTGTAACATTTGTAGGGCTATTAAGAGGGAAATACAATTTCATAGTCACAGATAAGAGATTAGACAGATCAATTCCTCCCCGCCACATGGGCTGGGAGAGAAAGCTCAATTCCAAATTGCAGTGGAAGTTTTTGTTCTCCTGGTTTATTGAGCTGTGGGTCCTGCCAACAACTTTCCTGGTTGTTTCCTCATTAAGAGCAACACGTTCATGACTGATAAGACAGCCAGACGTGCAGTCAGGAGGGACCTGGCTGTGGGGAATCCTTTGGGATAAAGGAAGCTAAGCCCACCTCGGCAGCCATCCATCTCCTGCTCTGAGGCAGCTGCGGCAGAGTGCCTTCTTCCCTTGCCCCCTTTCCCATCTCCGGGGTTTGAGCTGGGAATGGTTCCCCCTGGGAGGGTTGTGGCTGCCCGATGGAGCCGTTTTGGCTCGGGGAGCACGCGGTGTTCTGGCACGAAGCACGTGGTGTGCTGCGGCGGGGAGCCGAGGGGACTGTTACCGTACAACATGTCACACTGTGCTAGGCTGCGAGACGAGAGGCTGTCAAAATATTTAGCGGCAGAGAAACTGAAACCTCTCCATCCGAGGATGGGGAATTCCACACAAACAGCTCTCAAAAAAAACCTCCAATGTTTGTGGAATGGGCTGGCAGAGGCGGGCAGAGCCTGGCGTGACCCACAGCCAGCCAGGGACGGCTGCTCTGCAAGGTGCTCGGTTTGGATACAGACACCAGCAGTGGCTTTGGGGCAGAGCAGCTTATGCACAACTCTTTGGAGGGTGATGGGCTTGGCCAGTTGGTTGTGTGGCCCCAGCACCCATGGAAAACCTCTGGCTTCTCCCAGCACCATTGGCAAAGAGTGCTGCTGATGGCTCCTGCAGCAGTGAGGGGAGTGGGTGATGTAGGTGCAAGGGGAGAAAACAGAGCCAGTCCAGAAAGGCTGGGAAAAGGACAGGGACATTGCTAAGAGAGCTGTAGGATGGTGAAAGGGCACTATTCTCCCAGGACCTGAGTCATCCCAAGGCACTGTGCGCTCCTCACACCTGCACACATCAGCTCTGTGCCGGAGAACCCTGAATTATTTATAGCTTGTTATCATCCCCCAGATATTATTTGTGTAACCATTAGTTTCTGTAAAGTGTATGAAAGAAGCTGTAAAACATCAAGCATCTCCTCACTTCACCTGGGAGCTGATTATTTTCTTGCCTGATTTACCAAGCTTCAGCTCAACAACTTTAACCCTTTGTGACAGAGGCGTGCAAACACTTCAGCATCTTGTCAGCCCTCAGCTGCTCCCCCAAGCAAAGCCTGGATCTTTGTCTCCATGCACAGGGCAGTGTGGGACCCACTGCTACCAGTGCTGTCAGTGAGGGGAGAGCTGGAAACTCCCATGGTGGAAGAGTTTATCCAAGCAGGAGCAGATCTTGACTGAAAAGCTGTGGCTTTTCTCCGCATAAATACGTTTTTTTAAATAATGATTTATTCAACAGTATAATGAATTCAGTGCCTTTTAAATGTGACAGTGGATAAAATACATCGGCCTTCTGCAGGCATAAATGTCATCTGGAAAGATCAGGCTTTCTTTTCCCTCCCCCGTGCAGTCCTTTAATTCACTGCTCATTTTCCAGGTGCTCAGGGCAGAGCAGGACTGGTGTGGCCGTGGGGCACAGCATCTCCACATCCCTCAATCCTTGCACCCTCACATCCCCACGCCCCACAGCATCCCTGCCCAAGCCTGACAAAGGGGAATCCAGGGAGAAGGACTCGGGGGAGGGAAAGGCAGGCCCCACAAAGCTCAGGGGGCTGCCAGGGAGGTGAAGGCCTTGTAGGGGGTTTCAGAAGATGGGTTTCAATGTATTTCTCTTCATGCCCAAGTCAGCAAAACTAAACAGAATTACACTTCAGTGTACGTAGAGAGCCAAAAAAAAAAAACAAACCCCAGAAATGACAAAGCTGACTAGCAAATAGCCCTGAAACTCACTTAGTACCGACGTGACAAGGGGCTCGGACAAGGCTTGAGAAATAACTCTATAAAGTGAGCACTTTAGAAACCAAATAAACTGTTCCAGAGACACAAAACAATTACCCCAAGCAAGCTCATATCGATTTCAGGCACCAAGCCAAACTAACAGCACTCAGGCCCTCATGCCAGCAGTGCCCACTCGGCACCCACGGGCCACAGCAGCTTCCCCACCACGTTCTGTGGGAGAGAGCAGCCTGAAACCTGAGGAGAAGACAGGTGACAGCAGCAGGAGACAGGGGCAAAAGAGAAACCACAGGAGAAAGCAAAGAGATGCAGAAAATACAGAGAAAACTGTAGAAGCAGCAGCATTAATGTGACCAGCAGCATAAACTGCCCAGTGATGCTGATAAAGCAGAGAGGAGTCCCCACCTCTGACACCCCCCAAAAATACAGTCTTTTGGGGTGTTATTTCTCATACAGGCACCATTCCCACAGATGTTCGTACATTTTCCTCCTCAAGCTTTTTTCTTCTGCTTTTGCTGCCAGGGTTGATGTAGGCATTTTTGCAAGGATGCTTTTTCTGCCATCCCTGGTGGTTCTCCTTTTGTCATCAACATTTCCCATGTCGAACCCCTCCTTACTCTGCAAGGGGCTCTGTGCTCAACTTACCCACTGGAAATGGCTAAAAAACTGTTGGAAATAGAAAGCTCATCAAGAAATGTGGAAAAAAGAACACCTTTTCTCTAAAATAATTTAACTGATTGGATTAATAGCCATTGATCATCCCAGGCCTGCAGGGCAGAGTCTGGCCATCCCCACCCATCAACCTGCTGGCCAGAAAGCTGCTCCCTCAGTCACAGCTCCACAAAGCAGCCTTTCCCTCCCTTGGAGAATTGAGGAGCCTTTGGAAATGCATACCAAAGGCACAAAACCCATGGGAAAAGTTCTCCAGTCTTCATGCAAGTGGATTTGGGGGAGGGTAGCAAAGAGGGAAACAGCGCACTGGGCAATGCTGCTGGCACCACAGACCTGGCTGAAAACAAAAATAGCATAAAGCCTCAATTTTCAGCTTTTAGTGCCAGTGGAGGGGCATGAAAAGTGGGATGTTCACAGGCATCTCAGCTGTTCCCCACCGTGGCAGGGAGGGGATGCCCTTGGCACACTGGGCATCGCTCCCCAGGAAGCGCATCCGCACCGCCGGCCGCCCGCTGAGCAGCTGCCCTGCCAAAAGCAGCAGCTGGTACACGGTAAAAAACAAGAAAAAAACCCCACATTAAAATGTTTTTCTTTCAGATTATTGAAGCAACTGTAGCAAAAACTTCACATTTAATATGCGTGACCTGCTCTGTGCTCTCCACTAGAATAAATTGGTGGAACATCCTGCACAGCCAAAGCATCAGGGGGTGGGGCCAGCTGTAAACACCAGGGGAAAGAACTCCGAGTAAAGTCAGCACATAATACACGGACCAATATTCTCATCTTGGCCAACAGACTTTAGATGGGAAACCTGATCATGGGGAACAGAACATCTGGGAGTTGCTGTAGTCCAAACCAGATCCATAAGGGGAGGGGGAAGTGTGGGGAGCACTCCCAGGAACACAGGCAAAGGCAGGAGCCGTGATCAGCTGTTCCATTAAAAATCTGCTGCCAAACATGTTTTCCAGAGCTCCCATTTAAAGGTGTGTTGTAGCTTGCAGCTTCCTAATTACCTTGGATGTTCTGCATAATTTTTTTTTTTTTTAATTTCAGATGGGAAAAGACCATAAACTTGCTAATTAATTACTTTTTAGCCCCGGCGCATCAGCTGAAGCACACACTTCACACAGAGCATCTCCTCTCCACAGCACTCCATGGGAAACCTCCTCCGTGCCGAGTGCTCCAGCATATGACTGTTTTTGCAGGGATTTCACCAAAAACCCTGGGAAATGAAGGAAGGAGAGAACAAGGAGCCTGGTAACCCTATTTTTGGCTTTGGCAGCAGCTGCCCACCAAATGCAGCCCCTTGCTCTGCTGTGCCCAGCTGTGGTGGAGGCTGCTCAGAGCAGGGACAATGGCAGGGGGTGATCAATGGACTTCATGTTTCAAAAGCCCATGAGCTGCCCAAGAGGAAAAATTTAGGGAATCTAAAGCAGCTGGAAGCAAACCCAGGGTAAAAATAATAAACTCAAAAAGCAAAAGGGCAGAGGAAGGAGCTGGCACTGATGGAAGGATTGCCTGCTCCCAAACCTGCCAGCCAGGGCTTGTTCCTGAAGGTTCCAGATGCCTCAGTAGGTTTTGACACTCAGCTCTTCTCTATCTGTTGTTCCTATGCTCCCTGCAGTCTTCTTTCTCCCTGAGAACCTCCAGCTTGGGTTTACCCGATCCCATCATGGTCCATGTCCAATGACCCCTTAGTTAAAGGCCAGGCAGGATGATGAGTCGAGGGGGGAATTCGAGGGAACACTCAAACTACCTGTGCAGGTGAGAAAGTGGCTGCTTGGCACACTGAACTGGAGATTTCCTTTGCTTTTTGGAATCATTCATATTTTCAGCAACTTGAAAAGCAAACAGGAAAATGTAAACAATAGGATTTTGAAATGATGACAAAACAGATAAGGTCTAATTTCCTTTAATTCCTAATGAATGGACTTTAATGAGATGTGGGAGCTCCATGGCCAGATCGGGGGTAACAGGAGACACATCTGGGCCAGTGATGAGAAGGGGACCTGAGCCCAGTCCTGTGTGGGGCTGCCTGACAGCTGCTATCCCCATCTCACCCCAGATCAGTGACACCTGGATTAGGATGGCAGAGCAGGGCTGGGGACAACTCAGGGCTGTGAGTGCAGCACCTGTCAGGGAGCCCCTGGACCACAGCTGGTCCCTTCTGGCACCCCCCACCCTGCCCCACGTGCCGCCAGAGCCCTGTAAGCTGTTTATACCCCTCGCCTCCCATCAATCATTTTTTCATACATTTGGAAGATTAGAGCTCCTTATACACTACCTCCAGTCCAGCTTGTCACGGGAAAACTCTGGGGAGAAATTCACAGAGATGTATTAAAGCCATCCAGCACTTTCTCCATGGCAACTGGGACCAGCGCAAATCCCATCAGCCCTGCCTGGAGCAGGATGGAGCCTCTGCAGCTCTTCCAGCCTCCCAGATAATGGCAGATACAGGAGAAACATCTTCATTAGCTGGAGATGCCTCCCAACCCTCACACACAATAACCTTTGATTATCGCCAGAGCATTTACCACTTATGAAATACATCTGTCTGAGGATCCCTGGCCTTTTCCCGGTGTCTGAAGGATCCTGTGTTCACAGGAAAAAGCTCTGACAGCTCGAGCAGGGAGGGAGGGGGGAGAAGTGATGTAGGTGGGCAGGGTGTGCTCACAGGGGCTACGACCTGCCTGGCAGAGACCTGGTGAGAGCATGATTACACCAACACACAATTAACACCGCTGTGATTAGTTCTCAGAGCCTTGCTGTTTTAGCAGTGCCATCCTCAGCATGGCTGGGAGCCCCCGGACAAAGTGGGAGAGGGAGTTCCTGCTGCAAGGAGCAGATTTCGAATGTTTCATACTAAAAGTAATGGCCACAGTGGGTGCTGAAAGGTTTTTAAAAATAGCTCGAGGTCTGTGTGTGCACACTGCGAGCGAGAGGGATGTCCTACATTTCCCAGCTCCCTTAATCCCTCTGATGACAAAATCCCTGCTCATCCTCCTGGCAGGTGAGCTCCCAGCTCCGAGTTGGAGAGGAACCTTCCCATAATTAGGGGCACCATGGTTCCCAGTCAGTCATGGGTTTGGGGGTCTCACAGGGTACCCCAAGCAGGGCACATCTGGGGTGCTGGAGCTGGATGGGCGCTCTCTGGAGCTGGGCTGGTCTCCACACACAACCATGCCAGGTGTAACATTGCCATGCCACCGCCTGCATCCTGCTGCTTGGGCAAAGCCACAGGGACAAGGGGACATGGAGCAGGGCTTGGCTGGAGCTGTCCAGCCCAAATCCCTGCTCCTCGAGGGAAGGCAGCTGTTTGAACCACTGGTACTGTGACTCAACCCACACCAAACTGCGCGGGAGCCGAACCCTTTGAAGTCTGCCATGTCCAATTCATTATTAATCACTGTAAATCTGGTATAATCTCTACAAGCATATTCCGCTCCCTACAAACAGGCTGGTGCCAAGTTGCTCCAATAAATCCTGCGTCAGGGCAGCTATTGTGTCTGCTCTTTAGGCAGCATTTCCCAGCAGGAATATTTAAACAATAACACTCTCTATTTGGTGCAGTCACTTTTGTTTCAGAAGATTACAGTCTAACATGTAACAGATTTAGAGTTTATGGAAAGGCTGGGATTTATGGCATGCTTTCTTTCCAATGCATTTTGTGTCTAATAATCCCTGCAAGGCATTAAATGTCTCCATGTGGGTTCCTCACTTCATGCTGAAGCAAGAAAACTCTGTTCTTTCTACCTAAAACTTTGTGGCAAATTCCAAAGTTTCTGCTAAAAAGAAGCATTGCTAAAGAAGCAATGACACCCCTTGCCCATGGACTAGGAATGACTTGCTGATGCCTCTGGAAGGCTGGGATGGCCCATGGAGAAAGGGAGGAAGCACATGTGCACAAGGAGCACTGGGGATGCTCACACACAAGGCAAGATTTGGTGTATGGATTGACCAGTTCCCCATGAGCAAGAGATGCCAACCAGCCAAAGCACTCCAAAGTGAGAACAAGCCAAAAATTCAATCCCAAAATAGTCACTGGCCAGCAAGAGTCAAACACAAGGGTAAGAAAATGGAGCCCCAAATGGGCTCCATTTCCAAGGGGAAATGGAAGAGAAGCAAGTTTATACCAGGAGCTGCTCTGTATAAACATAAATGAGGAATTTAACATTTCCATCCCAGCTTCCTCACCCACGTAAGCACATGCCAGTGTTTGCTTTGAGCTAAGCCAGTGTCCCAGAGAAACTGAGAAACTCCAAGGTTCAACAGAGATCCTGATCCTGATCCCAGACAAGTGACCCTTCTCCCACAGGTTTGTGGCTAAGGGTGCCAGCCTCTTGTGGCACCAGCAGCCCTTGTCTCCGTGCTGGCAAACATTGGCACTGAGCAGCTGCTGGCAGCCGAGGTTCCAGGGAGCAGGGAGAGAATGTGGGATGCTCCAGGGGATTTCTGGATCTGCTGCCTGGGGCACAGCAGCCGGCCTGGGGATGCTCAGCTGCTGTAATCCAAGGGCCAGCTCCAGATGGGTCTTTAGGGAAGGTTTAACTGTTGCTGCTGGCCACAGGGCCATCACTCATCCTCATCTGGGAGTGCCCGTGAGCTCAACCAGCTGGGAGGACACTGTCAGTCCCAGCAACAGCTTGTTTGCTCTCACTGACAAATGAGTTGCAGATCCAAAAGCCATTTAGTCTGGCCACAAAGCATCGAGGACCTGTGGCTGGGGCCGAGGCACTCCAGGAGCTGAGCAGAGGGCAGCTGTGGCAAACCGTGCTTCCAGGCACTTGGTTCTCACTTGACTTCCTCCACTGGCAGCTCACAGCCAGCTCAACACTCTCCAAGAGGAGCGGTGAATTCCTGCCCATGCCAAGGACTCCGTCCAGAAAAGGCTTTTTTCCTCCCCTGACGCTGCTCATTAATTTTTTCTTTTTTTTTTTCTTTTTTTTAAAAGTTTTTGCTGGCTCCCTGATTAAGAGGGATTAAAAAATCAAAACAAGGAAAACTTGAGGCACAGAGAATTCAGCTGGATCCCTCGTGGGGGCAGTGGGCATTGCTGAGACGCCAAACCCTTTCTTGGTGAACAGTGTGGACAACCAGGCCACCACGTCCTCACCTCCCTCCTCCTTGTGCCAGCATAACTCATGCTGTGCCTTGCCTGCATTGATAAATTGGCAATAAAATCATGCAGGAACCCCAAGTTGGATCGATTTATTTGAATATTTCTGACACAGCTCCTACAGGAGCTGTGGAACCAACAACACAATTTCCTACCGGAGAGTCAGTGAGATGTTGGGCATAAATTACCCTGAAATGCCACAGATAACAAGGCTGCACTCAGGAAGGCTCCTCTCTGTTTTACTCACATTGGAGACACTCCAATGGCAAAGTAATGTAGGAACATCATGGCAGAACCTTTCCAACAGGATCAGAGGTGGGTCCTCCGCTGATGCTGTGGGGATGGAGCTGGGGTACCCAATTTCAGAGATGTGTTTTCCTTCCTCACCCCCCATCTCTGCAGCTCTGAGGCCAAAGCACGTGTCTAACGACTGAAAATCAGAATATTAATGTTCACCTTTCAGGGAGTAGTTGGATGTGCCACTTCCAATGAGGAAAGGTATTAATTTCAATGCTCATAAGAGCCGTCTGAGACAGTTTCCATCATGATCTCGGAGCTGTCTGCTGGCAGCCAAGACCAAAGAGTAGATTTTTCTTTTATCATTTGCAAAAAGACAAATACACCTCATACTCCTGCTCTTGTTGAGCAGATTTCCAGCTGGAGTTCATCAGTTCTTCCCACTCCTCTACAGCTGGAATCCCTCTCAAATCCTGTTTGGAGCAGTGATTTTGGTAAATAATCTGCCAGGGGTATTCCCTTCAGTTCAGCACATACACAGCCATTTCTAATGGCTCAAATCAGGATTCCCTGTGGTGCAGCAGTGACTAATTGCATCTCCTGACACTCTCCTGCTTCAAGCCCGACTACCAGATTGCAAGCACCTCATTAGTTTGCTCCCCCAGTCATACCTGATGGCCTGGAGAGTGAGTAAAGCTGGCAAACAGGCTGCACATCCCATCAGGTGGGACAGAGACCCTGGTTTGGGAGTAGGAGGGCTTGTCATCCGGGGATGCCACCCTGCAAGGGCACACACCCTCTCTTTCTTGGCACTTGACAAAACATGTGTGCAGAAAGAAATGAGGGGAAGGCTGGAGCAGGGGCTGCAGTAACGACACGGATCGGCTGCAGTAACGAGCTTTTCCAAAAATATCTCTCCTTGGTCAGAGCTGCTCTATTTTTAGAGCTCCAGAGCATCACACTGACAAGCGGCGGGGTCAGCGTGTACCTTTAAACTTCCGAAATGCCTTTGGCCTTGCACAAGCACCTTGCTGCTACAGCTAGATATCAAACATACCAACAGACACCTCTGGTGTGTGTGGCCCAGAGACCTGGCTGCCACCTCCCCCAGAGCCACAACTGTCTGTCCCACGGATCACCGACACCTTTACCCTGGGCAGTTGACACAGGTCTGTGAAAAAAACATCTGTGATTGAAAACCCCACAATGAAATCTCCAAGTGGGGAAATTGCCATTCTGTGATTTTTGTATCAAAGATGTTGGCAGTCAGGCCGAGAAGTGACTCCCTGGGTGTCTGGATCCTTTCCCCTGCTCCAACAAATGCAGCAGAAAAGGGCAGGTCCATAAAATCACCATGGATCTGAGAGCTGCTTGACAGAAATGGAAATAAGGGAAGATGACAGTCAGAGCTGTAGGACTCCTGTGTCTGCATAGTGAGCTAAGAACATAGGGTGTAAAATTAAAAATCCAATAGTTCTATTGTTAGGAATAAAACCCCTGTCATTTGCATGTTAAAACACCTCGACTTACAGGAGCAATTTCTCTCTTTAACTTTCCTGGTTTACCCAGTTCCCAGGATGAATAATGCAATGGAACTCCTCAGCAGCCACACAAACGAAAAAATTCAATAGGGCTTCTTTTTCCCCTCTAAACCTACACATCTTCTGCAGGAAGCCTTTCCATTGAGACGTGGAAATCCCTGCTGCCAACGCCTCTGAAAGAGCTTTTTAACAGAGAAGGTTGGGGAGGAGCTGCCAGCCCCAGTGATAAACCCTGTTTGCCCAAATCCCAACACAGCCTCTGCAGAGTCATGTTAACCAGACCTCGCATGGCTTCCTTTAGGAATAAGCAAATTAGCTCATGGGGGGAAAAAGATTATCGTCAATGCAGGCCTGACATCTGGAAGCAGATTACATCAAATTTGAATAATCTAGGTGACATTTCAATTTAAATTGTCCTCGCGTCTGAAGAGGAAAGAGAATTAAGTGCAAACTCATCGATCGGTGCCTTGCGGCCGAGCTGCTGCTGCTGCACTGAGCATCCCCAGACCCAGCAGAGACAGGAGTGCCCACCTGGCTGCTGCACCCCCTCCATCACCCCCTTGCCCCACCACTGCTTTGCTCACCAGTTCTGCCCATTCCTCACCCACTTCTGTGTTTTCCCAAACTGCAGGAACAGCTCAGCTGCCATCTGGGGGGAAATGATGTCCCCAAGAGGCAGGTGCAAGGGGAAAGGCTGGTGCTCTTTGTGGCAGAGCACACGGTGAGCCCGGAGTCCATCCCATTTTCACTCATTCTGGGAGATATTCCTGCCTTTTTCTCTACCACCAATTCAATGCAGACTCAGAGGGAAACACAGCTTTCCCTGAGCTTGGAGACTTGGCTTTGTGAGGAAAGGAAAAGTCCTTTCCACTCTGAAACATGGAGAGAAAGGGCATGAAGCCACCAAGGAGCAGCTCAGACTCTGACAAAGGGATTTAAAACCTCACCCTCTGCCATCTGAGCAGCTTTCTCTGCAGCTGAGTTCAACTGCTGCACCCACTCACACAGTCCTGCTGATCCTGCTCCACAGCTGGGCATTGTCACCTTCCCACTGCTGCATGACGGAGGCTGGGGCTGGGTAGGGTTTTTCCAATGTGAAAAGGGACCCACGTATACAATTACATGGAATATTTTGGGTTCCATGTCCATTAACCCACAAGTAAGTGATCTTTGTGTAGGTGTTGTATGTAACCTGGTCACCAGAGGTAACAATCCTCCTCTTGTTGGGATTTCCCAGCATTTAGTACTTTTAACTTTTATTATGCACAAATCTTCCAATAACCTCAGTGAAAACACCTCACTGGCTTTAACCAACACCTATATACGGGAGCATATCGTGATCCTGGCATGGGTCAGAATGATGTGACAAACATTTCTGAAAGCAGCACCACACCAGTATGGAAGAGCCACCTTATCATTGCTGTCACCTCCACAGAGACACCTCAAGGACACAGCGAGACCTGACCTGAGCCTTCCCACAGCTGACAGTGTGAAATAGTTCACTATGACAGCACATCTCAGTGTTTGGGGTGTCGGGAATTCCAGCAAAAGTGAGAAACTCCATTTGCAGGAGGTTCAGGGCCAGAGGCCCTGGCTGTGCCACACACCAGCGCTGCTCCAGGAACAGGCGTTTTCTATCAATGCAAATTTTTTGCTTGCATTAGAAAATAAAATAATTTCCATTTATACATGTTTAATGAGAATTTCAAAAGCGTATAATGCAGCTAATGCTTCCAGGCTGTGTGCAGGCATCTGGAGCTGGAGATGAGGGGGTCTGCTGCGCCGCTGGATCCCAGCCCACAGCTGGCCTCTCCTGTCCCCTCCTGGAGCGTGGCCTCCCAAGCTCATCGCTTAAGACGTGAAAAGCATCTGGGTTCCTGAGCTCCCCCTGCCCAGCCGCCCGTGGCAGCAAAAGGGTGGCTCAGCTCAGCTATGAGACTGAAGCTCACTCATTAACAAGCTGTTAAATTATTAATAAGTTTATATGTAATTTCTTCTGTGTACATAATCTCACATTTTTCAGAAAACTATCATTGCTTTTCAGTTAGTTCCACTCGAGGAAACAACAGCTCCTGCTTTCACTTGAGCAGATGAATATTTATGTTGAGCTTGCTCTGTCCGAGGCTGAGGAAAACCAGATTATTTGGCTTCTCAGTGCGGGGAAGGTTGGTGGTGGGCATGGCACGTGCTTGGCTGTCACTGGTGCCCATTGGCCCCTCCAGACCTCCCACCCCAGCTGATGGGTCTCCAAAGTGCCTGAAAATTTGGCCAGAGAAGCTGCTGATGTCCCATCCCTGGAAGTGTTCCAGGCCAGGTTGGATGGGGCTTGGAGGAACCTGCTCTGGCAGATTGTGCCATTACCATAAATATATGGGACCTATATGAGACCAGGAGTGCTCATCTGCTCCACCTTGGAGGAGCACCCTTCAAAAAAGGATGCTTTTTCAGATGGGTTTTCCACAAAAGCCCAGCTGCCCAGTGCTGTCATCATTTATCCACATGCTGCTGAAATGAGACACCAATGAAGGGGTTGTTGGAGTGTTTTGGTGCCAAGAGCCAGTAAACAGGAGGGTTTCAGAAAAGCTTTGTTCCCATGTGAGTGGTGAAGGTGGCTGGCTCCTTCATGGGGTGCGGATCCGTGCCTGTGGAATGATGCGACGATGCTGTGGCAGCTCAATGTCAAAGCAGCCCGAGCTGAACAAAAACCTTTTGATCTCAGAATATTCCTCGCTTGTTTTAATGCCACAAATTTGTGGCTTGCTGCTCCTCAGCTTCCATGCCGTGACAAGTCCTTCGGCAGCCTCGGCTTGATGTGGAAACCAAATATTTTGACTTTGCTGTTTATTCCTGGTATTTAAAGTGTGTTCTGAGTGAATAACAAATATGTTTTGTGAGGCAGCTGGTGCTTCTTCCTGTAACGTACAAGGTAAGGGAGAAACAAACATATTTGCTTTTGCTCCATCTATTTATCCAACAATTGTAGCTGCTGTTTTAACGGCACAAAAATGTAATTACCGCATGCATTCTCACCAGCCCTAATTAGCAGCATGCTTAAGCATACGCTTAGGGACACTGCTGCTCCATGACAGCATTCCCATGGGATCATCAAGGGCTGACGGGGCCTTGCCCTCATGGGTCACCTTGTGCTGATTGAACGCCGATATTTGCGCACCTTGAAATCCTGGGATTTTTTTATCCCGAGTAGCATGTGGCCATAGGAATCCCAGACACCTGGAGTTGTATCTTCCCAAAGACCATCACATGTGGGAGAACACCAAAGGGATCCAGCACAACAGGCAGTAATGGAGCTTTACAAAGGGTCGTGTCCCTCACTTGTCTGTAATCGAGGCTTTGCTAATCCAGGAGATTTTTTATCTTTTCTCCTTTTTTTTCCCTTTGTATTGGCAGTAACAGTAGCTCAGTGAAAGCATCATTAACGTAATTAAGTGAGCAATTTTCTTATTAACAGATTGCAACCTTTTCAACAAACTTTGCTGGGTTTTCCCTTTTTAAATGCCAGATCCTCGTGCTCAGGAAGGAAGGGCTCCTGTGAAGAGGGAGTTGAGCTGTGTATCCCAGCCTCTGCTCTGCTCCATCAACAGGACCCATCTCAAGCTCAGTCCCCAAGGCTGAGCCTGCTGCTGGTTCTGGAGCTGCCAACCCACTTGCACCAGATTCCTGGCTGGGGCTCCAGGAACGCTGGTGTCGAGCAATGGGTAAGCTGCTCTGTCATCTCACCCCTCAGGCATAAGGGCCACTGGGGCTGGTGAGGCAGGATGTGAACAGCTCTGACATCACTGGATAGAGAGTTAAAAACTGGGAGAGTTTGCCACAGTTTTTCAGTGTGTGTTCAGAAAAAACAGCTTGTGCCCAGGAGACCTATCTCTGCTCCAGAATCCATCCCATGTTGCCCTTTCCTGCTCTGAACGTAGACTAGTCTTTTATGTTTTCTTTCAATTTTCTCAGTGTGTTCCGAAGCAGGTGTAAGAGAAGTCAGGAGTGGTTCCTTCAACCTGTCTGAAGAAGGTTGATGCTTATTCTGGACCCTGTGCTCTCAGCAGCTCATCCCAAGGGGACTCTTCCACCATTCTCACCAGAGAAAAGCGCTCGGTATTTCCCCGGGGAGGTTTTCCCTTCCGCAGTGCTCAGTTGCCTGGATATCTGACACTGCGGTATTAAAAAACATGGATAATTATTACTGTTCACCAGCATAATAGTTTCAAGGATCAGCATCCCTACTTTTCGCAAGGAGCACATCCCCAGGCGGTCGCCTTTGCATATGAGAGCATAAAAGAAGTTCAAGTGAGAAAAAACCCCTATCAGCAAAGCACATTTATAGAGATGAATTATTTGGAAAATTTCTGAGCATCCAAACTCTTCATAGCAGATTTGAATAACAGAATTCTAAGCAACAAGTTCATTGTGACCCCCTGGGCTAAAAAGTTATAATTAGCGCAGGCACCATAAAACTGGCTTTTAATTAAATCAGCCTCAGAAGAGAGGGAGTTCTGCAAGGTCCCTCCCTTGCTTACATAAGGCAGCCGGCCTGAGCGGCCGCCGTGGGAATGCTGTGGTGTTCTGAGCCCGGGAAGCCTTCTGCAGGATTTTCCAGAGAGGAAAAACAAGAAATGGGAAATGGGGTAAGCGGGGAGCCCACAGCAAGACCCAGATCTCACACAGCCGTGGGCCAAGGAGCGATCGCCGCTGCAGGAGCTGGAAGGATGGTTTGTGTGGGTGAGTTGAGCTGCATTTCTGGGTCCGTGGTGCCCTGGGTTATGGTGACAGCAGTTCAGGGGCAGCCCCAACACCCACAGCTTGTGGGGTGGTGCACCCACAGGGCATCGGTGCCTCCCTGGTGGGACCCAATCCCAACTCATGCTGGGAAGAGCCAGCTCAGAGGCCACCGGTTGTACTTTGAAGCCTCCAGAACAGCCCGGCAACACATCCTGCTACTGTTGCCGGTATGATAATGGGCTGAGCACATTCCCAAAAAGCATATGCTGCCGTGCTGAGCGTGGTGATGCCAGTCTCACAGTTGTCTCTTCCTTTGCACTTTCAAAAGGCTGTAGGAAATGATGACATATGGCACCCCAGCGTATGGTGGTTTAATCGACACAGGTAAGGCCAGGGAAAACAGAGCTGAGTGGCATTCCCCAGGGAGGACGCCCGTCCTGGTCCCACCAGGATGCTCTGGCTGCCTCCCATCCCCACAGGTGCCAGGTCTGGCAGGTGTGTGTGCTGCCAGTGCCAGCCCAGCGAAGTTTCAGCCACACGCTGGCACTGGGTGGATCAAATGCGTCAATTAACAGGTGCCTCCCCGTCAATGCCAGAGCTGAACTCCTAGTTCTGCAAATATATAAGTAAAGCACAGTCTCACAATTATAAGATTCTCTTCCACACGAGTGAAGGCGGAGGGCTGGCAGGTGCTGGAGTCAATCCAATTGTTTCCACTCGCTCTCCTTTCCTCTGACGTGTGGCACAGCCTGGGCATGGGGGTGAGGGAGGGCTGGTGGTGCGGCTGAGGGTAGAGCTGAGATGCCTTGGTGGAGGCTGCACCAGTGCCCGGAGTGGGTGCTGATTCAGGCTCTGGATGTGGGATGTGGATCTGAAGGCAACACTGTGGATGACAGAGCCTCAGGAAGGATGATTGAATCGTGAGACAGACTCTGGTGCTGTCTCAGGATGATTGAAGTCATGAGCAGTTTCAGGAGTCAGTGCTGGGAGTGGAGTCTGTGCTGGGTAAGGAGGGACAGGGAAGGCTGTTGGCACAAATACCTTGTGTAGCTGGGAAAGAAAATGCTCCTATTTTCCCTTAATATCCAAAATTATCTTCAAATGCCTCTGCTATCATGTTCTATAAATATTGTCTGTTACCAAAGCCTCCTGCTCAACAGCCCTCCCCAAGCCCACTTTCCCCTTCAGACCATGCACTGAATCACACTGTTCCCTCCCCAGGGGTGACAAAAGACCATGGCATCATCGTGCCAGACCTGGAGACAGAAACCTGGAAAAGTTCTGAACACAGGGAGGACACGAAGTGCCATGGACCGTGGGAATGCATTCATCTCTAGGAAAGCACCCAGGGGAGGATGGACATCCCTCAATGCCTGCTTGGATAAAAGGAAAAAAAGCTTTTCATCCCAATGCTGAGCCAGAGAGAACTCGTTGAAGCTGGGTGGCAGTGGGAGGGCATCGGCACTGGAGCCAAACCTGGAGCAGCCACAACAGCAGCCAGCCAAGTGTGGGTGGGAAGCATTGCCTCCGGAGACCAAACCCACTGCTGTCCCCAAAACAGCTTGAAGATCCAAGGGGAAGGGCACAGTGGGGATACCCCCAAGAAGGCTTTTCCCTGGTGTGGTTTTGGGGAAATATTGGAGTTTAAGGCTATGACCCACCTCCGTACCTGTGTGGGCTGCTCAAACAGTGATGCTGGAAAAGCCAACGTAGAAAATCTTAACCACACAAACCTCTTTCCATGCCCTTGTCCCTTCTCCAGGGGAACAATCGCTGCTGAGGATCTTTGCCAAAATTAGTTCCTTTAAGATCTGAGGGATCTTTCTGCTACTGCACTGAGCAGTGGGAGTGAGCCCATAAATCCAGTTAGTCACAGTTGCTGGATTACATCGGACCTTGTCCTTCTGCCTTTAATAACACAATTGTTTGCTGCATAAGGAGCTTTATGTAACTGGGAATCAGGGGTGATCCGCAGCACTGCCCAGGCTGGAGCTGTCAACCCTCCCTTCTCTCTGGGCTTGTGTGATCCTCCTGCTGCCAGGCCATATCTGAGAAATAACTAACCTCTTTGCTGTGGCAGTTAAAGGTGTGGCTCCAGCCCGCTGCGGCGGTGCTCTTGGCACAGGATTTCAGTCTGATAACACATGGGTCAGTATCAGAGGTGATGCAGGGATGAAGTTACCCCTGGAAGCTGTTTCCCACCCCCCACTTCTCCCTTGAGAACAGCCCTCAGGCACAAGGGGACATATTTAGGCTCCCCCCTGGTGTCAGGTAGGAGACCACCATGCCTCAAAGCCATCGAGGCTGTTTGGGGACAGCAGTTACCAGCTCCTTCATCTATGAAGAGCAATTACTTGGAGGCAAAGGCACCGGGCCTGCGGCCTGCACTGCCTGCAGCACACACAGCAGTCTCACCCAGCACCATTAAATCTCTGTTTTATTGCAACAGAGCAACCTCTGCCCTCCCCCCATGCTCTCTGCATCCCTTTTTCCTCTCCATCTTTTTAAGTGACTCTGCCAAACAGTGCCTGCATAGCCGTGGCCAAGCACTGGTGCTGGCAGATGGGCAGCATTATTAACGTCTCTAGCAGTGAGCGGCATCATTTTGGGTGAAGAGCTGCTCTTTAAGGACGAGTTTGGAGATTTGACACAGCAGCATGAGTCTGAAATTCCTTTACAGTTTCCCAGTGATGGTCCCATGCCATCACTGCATCATTGCTGGGGGCTCAGGTGGGTTTCTGTGGCTGTGTCCCTTCCCCAGGCAGCTGGGACACGGCTCCTGGCACCTGCACCACTCCCCTCACTGGACCAGATGAGTGGAAAGCTCTGGCGTGTGAGAGCCTTTTCATCTGAGTATGGGCAGCCTTAATACTCACACAGAGTTAATTTGTTTATTATCTTTTGTTTTACCTGTGAAGTGCTACAAAATGAATATATAGCCTTGTTGCCATGCCACCACTCAGCCTAACTCCCAGGGCCAGCACGTCCGTCCGACAACAGGGCAGCATTATTCATGCAATTAGGGAAAGGAAGACAGGTGAAGCTGCCAGAGCAGCTCCTGGCTGAAGGCAGCTTGCAGGGAAAACTTCAGAAAAACACAGGAAAAACACTGGGTCAACTTTATCCAGCTACTGGAGGGACTGCTGTCCCCCCAAGCCCGGGTGTCCCCCCCAAGCTGCTGCCGGTCGGCACGGCTTTGTGTCTGCCCCAAAACATCACTGGTAGATCCCAGCACTGGATTCTCTGGACAGTGTTCACTGGCTTATCCTGTGGCCAAAACACAAACTCTTAAGTTCCCTGGTGAGGTACCTGTGGGTGGCACAGAGGAGCACTGGCTGGTCCCTGAAACCTGGCAGGGTGAGAGCCGGTGGCTGCAGAGGTGGCCACTGTGCCAGCACCTGACAGTGCAGCACACCCTTGGCAGTGTCATAACGCCCTGAGGGAGACTTGCTGGATAAATAAATATTCCAGAGACGCTCCAGGTCATGTATTTTTCATGAGTTCGTTCTGCTATTGGAAGCCGCACCCTTTAAGAAGATTGGATGCATCTGGAACAGAAGTCATTTTTATAGTGAATAATTTGCTTGAAAAGCTGACTCTGAATATCTTGGTGCAGGAAACACATCTTAGCTCCCTGGAATGATTCTGCAGGAATGCACCGAGTGTCAGGTGTGCCCATGGCTCTGCCCAAGGAGAGCTGCTCTCCTGGCTGCAAAAACCAGCAATTCCTGAAGGAAAAACACACTGAAGCAGAAGATTCGTGTAGATTTCAGGAGTTTTTGGGGAAAGGCATGGACCCTTTCCAGCCTGGGGGCTGGCTTGGGTGACCCACTCAGTGCTGCCAGAGCTGGATCCATGTGGATACACAGCGAGAACTTTGGGATCCTGGTGAAACAGCCAGCAATTTATTTATTAATATGCTGGGTTTCGACTATGGATTTAGATATTGATGGAGCCTGCGCCTCCAAGCAAAGAGTGCTAATTAGCACCCGCAACAGAGAGCCAGCTTTTAATTAAACACAGCTTAGCGAGGGGGACTTGTTAGAGACACCGTGCCACGTGCGAGAGTGACGTGTGCAGGAGGATTTCGGAGCAGGGCTGAGTCTGGCAGGGCACAAGGCACCGGGATGGGGGTCCCAGGGTGGGACAGGGTGTCCCCAGCTGCACTGCCAGGGCCAAACGGAGCCTCAGGGTTCCCAATGCCTCCTCCACCAAGAACCATCCCATTCCTGTCACTGCAAATAACCAAACAAGCTGCACGGAGATGAGAATAATATTAATATTAAAAAGGCATTTATAGTTTTAATCAAGCTTTGGGGGGAAAAGACAGCTTAACACGGCACTTTACACAGTTGATAAAATGTTTGACATTTACTGGTGCCTGTAATGAATCTTGTCTCAATTTTCTCTTTTAAAATGCCACTTCAGATACTCTATCTATCTGTAGGGTTTAAAAAGCACTTATCCAACAAAGCGTTATCACGATGGAGAATAAGAAAGGGCGTCTTGGCAGAGTAGCACCAGCTCTAAGGTTTGCTGGCACCCAAGCAGGCCCTGCGTGGGATGGGCAGAGGAGGGAGGATCAGCGTGTCTCCATGGCCCTGTTGCAGTCCAGCCCACCAAAACACCTCCATTTTCCCACTGGGCACAGCACAGAACATGAGGCTCAGCTGTCGACCAGTGTCGAGTGCCTGGGATACAGCAAACCCAAACACTTTGGAGGCAGAGGGGGCTGGAAGTTTGCTTTGTCCCAGAAGAACAGACCTTGGCTGCCAGTGCTGCCCATGGCAGGGCAGTGCAGGGCTCTGGGTGTTATCAGGGAACCACAGTTCTCCTGTGCAAACAGAGCTGCTGCTCCGCGGGCGATGATCCAAGGAGCGTTCCTGCTCCTCTCTGGAAGGACACTGCAGAGGGAAGTATCAGCAGTGAACACAGGCAGCTACTGGCCTGGACTTCCTTTTGAACAACCACTCCAATGTCCTTTGCTTCTCCCTTTTTTCTTTACTTTTTTCAGAGGGAAGAAATGAATTATTCTATGGAAGTTAGTGTCTGTCTCAGGAGCCTGGTATAGAAAATTAGGTTTTAATAGCTTTGAAATTGAAGCTCTTTGGGTCAATAGGACAAGATTCAGACAGTGAAATCACAGGCCCATAAAGGGAAAAAAAGCAAATATTTTGTTAGTCATCAGAGAGTCACAGTCCAAAGATAGCAGGCAGGAGCTTAAAATACTGCTGTGCTTGTCAGCTCCTGAAGTGTTTAGTCATAAGCTCCTTTTTTCTCTTGTTGTCTCTCTATATATTAGCTTTGGGAATGCAGAATTTGGCTTTCCGTCCTTGGACGTGCCTGGGAATTCCTCAAGTCACTGCTGGAATTGGAAAGTTTACTATGAGCTAAAAGCACTGTAAAGTCTGTGAGGTAATGCAAAGAGAGAAGCCACTAACTCAGGCAGCACTTCAGATCATACAGGATGGAGAACTTCCAGACAAGTTCTGCCAACAGGCACTGGAATTATTTGACTCATTATTAAAGGGATGAATGGGTTATAATTATTCTTAATTTCCTATTCAGAGCTCATTACCACCCCTAAGAAGGGTAGGTGGGGAGCCCTTGAGATCCGGCAGGTTACTTTAAATATTCATGTGGCTGAGAGAAATTTCTTGTGGTTTGGAGCTGTGATGGCAAAATGGGCCAGATGGGCTGGGAGGCTCATCGCCCATGGTCACTGCTCCCCAAGGGAGCCCATGCTGCCAGCAGCACCAGCCCAGCACTCAGAGCTAAGACACTGTCAAGGGATCCTCCACTGGCAAGCAGGAGATGGACACCTCAGTGTTTTATCCAGTTCACTCACTGCTTTGTGGCTATTCCAGGTTTTAGCTGCAGTGAGGTGAGGCAGTGCAAGGCCATGGGACTGGGACGTGGCTCCTGGCAGGAGCTGCTCTCTGACAGTGGCTGATGGCACACGAGGCAGCGCAAGCGGGGCCGGCGACGCGCGCCCCGAATGTCGCCTGCAGCGCACACACCCCTAACACATGGAAATGTCATACTGCTTCAGGTGTTGCACCCAACTTCTGTCCTCCAATCAGTGCCCAATCTCCTTCCAAGGATAAAGCTGTATGTTATTTTTGGCTGACCACTCCAGCTCAGGGCACTCTCATTTTCCCCCGTGCACTCAGAGGACAGACGCTTCCCGTGATTGCCTCAGAGCAATGACAAAACAAGCACATTCCTAATGGCTGGCAGAGCGTGTATGAAAGATATTAAATGTATTAACTTTGGCACTTGCTGGGTCTCGGGAGGAGCTCTTGGAGCTGCTCCTGTGCTTCACCTCCGCTCCCCCAGCTCCTTTATGCTCTCCCCTTCTGCTAGGAAATTTCCCTGTCCCCAAACTGCAGCTGCCTGGAGGTCACCGACATTTGCCGGCAGCTCGTCTGTGCCCCGCCGGGAGTGGCCCAGGCCCATGAGGTGAGGCTGGCAGATGGCACTCAGCCATCCCGTGCCACAGAGCAGCTGAGGCGGGCCAGCAGTGCCCAGGCTGGGAGATGCTCATTGCTCCCAGGGGCTCGCACGACCCCGGAGCCAACTCACGAGCAGAGCAGGGAGCATGGGAACGTGTCCAGGACAACACAACCAACTGCTCTGTTGGCTCAGGAACACCCGGACTCATAATACCCAGATGCTTAAAGCCTGGCAGAGACTCACTGCAGGCTGTGCTGTGGGGAGCAAAGCTCTAGGAGGAGCAAGGCTCTGGGAGGAGCAAGGAGGATGGTCAAGGCAAGTGGGAAGTCGCCTTCTTGTCCCCACACCAGGATGAACAACACGGCTGCCATGTGGGACAGACCACTCCAGGATGCCCGGCAGGAAAATATGAGAGGGCTCCTCCTCTGTGCCACCTTCCCACAGTGGAACTGTGGCTGGCACTGGCCATGGAGCGGCCACCCACAGCAAACCCAGCCAGCTCCACGTGGGAAGCGCTCCCCAGGGCTCACTCCCGGGCCACACACAGCCTCGAATTTGATTATGGTTTCAATAAAAGAAGTGCTGCAAGATAACCCCCCTGAGTGGCATCTGCCACGTGGGCTGCTGCTGCCAGGATGGGAAAATTGCCCTTTGTTCTTCACAAATAAATCTGAGGGAAAGCCTGTTCTGAGCAGGCAGCGTTCTCTGGGGGCTGCTGAGGACTTTGCAGGCGTTGCCATGAATAACAGTTTATCTACAGAGTTTCGTTCAAAATGAAGCCTCAGACACAGCCTAAAATTATGGGGATGCTGTGAAAATGGCTTTATAAACTATTGCTTTTTCCTTTCTGAGCAGCAGCAAAGTACAGGCCAGACAAAAGCCAGCCGAGACTCTAACTGTCATAAATAAGTCAGCAGAGCTGATAAAAATAAAGGATGAAATATAATTCAGCCATTCAGTGACAGATCCCATCTTAGCTGTGATATAGGGTCTGTTGAGACTGTCATTGCTTCAGGAAATTAAAGAATGAGCCCATTAGTGAGGATATTTAAAGATGTTCATATTAAGATTATGACTTCCCAGACTCAGCCCGACCAGGGAACTCACTCGACTCCAAAGTCATTTTTCACAGTCCCTTTTCAGCGCTGCTCCAAAGGACCCAGAAGTGCCATGGGGGGTCTTGGGATGAGGGGGAAGTGGGGACTGTGGGCGACAGCACCCAGCTCAGCTTGTCTGTTGCCATGGCAATAGGAATACCTGTCCAGAGCCTCAAGAGGCAGCACAGAGGGGACACCTGGTCCTGGGAGAGGGATTGTAACCATGTGCCATTCCTCAGCACCGCTGCTCCTTGTATGCACATGTGAGCATCTCCACGATCCCTGGAGCTCCTCTTGGGGCCAGGAGAAATCACTGACGTTTGCTTCCTCTCCTGTCTGGCAAAGCAAGCACGGATGGTGGCAACAACAGAGCAAATCACATCATAAGAGTGGGTGCCCCATAAGAAGGAGCCCCAGGGAAGAGGAGCCACAGGTGCTCGTGGATGCCCATGCCTGAAGGGATGTTGAGTAAAAGAGAAAAGCAATGGCAAAAAAAAGGTGAAGGTTCCAGTCCCGGGATGTTGGAAAACTGATGGATAATTGTAATTAGCTTTCAGAATTTTTAATTATAGAAGGGGTGTAAATAATCACAAAGCACAGCTTCACTAATGAGAGTCCTTGTGCTCAGAAACACGGGGATGCATTTGTTAGGGAGACTTTGAAAGCTCTGCTGTTAATTAGGTGTCTCACAGCCAGCAGGGTTTCAGGAGAAGGAGAAACATGTATACATTTAAATCAGGCTCATTGTGAGAGGTACCCAACATCAATTATGGGATAGCAGGGTGCTAAAATGAACGAGCTTTGTAATTAGAGAGTGGATCTGAAAGGCAGAGAAGAGCCTTTGCTTCCCCTCAGGTGTCTGCCAAAGGTGTTTAACATTGGTCAGGACACAGGGGAGGAGGAGATGTGACCTGCCTTCCTCACCCTGGGGATCATCCTAGGGCAGTGGCCTGGCTTCCATGTGCTCTGGAGGACATCCCACAGCAGTGACCTGCCTTCTACATGCTGGAGAGCATCCCATGGTGATAACCACGCACTGCAGAACATCCCAAGGCATCCTGTGGTGGGCTGGCATGGATCAGAACTTCATCAGGAGATCACTGCTGGGGTTTGTACAGCCCCATACCACTGCTTTTATTGGAAGAGAAGCAGAAGGGGAGGGGGAAGGCAAGATTAGTTTAATTAAGCATAGAGCAACAGATTGCATTTCCCCACCCACAAAACCAAACAGGGCACTTCGGGAGCTGCTGGCTCTGCTCTGGCCCAAACCCAAGAAGGGAGGGAGGTCCAGCCTTCCCGTGATCCCCCCTGGATGCACAAAGTAAAACAGCACCTAAAGAGAGCGAGTGAGGATGTTTTCTCCTTCCACTTCCTTTCTGGGGCCATCCGGTGTGTTTTCTTGGTGGTTATAAACAAGCAGAAAAGGAGATGACAAAGGCTGAGAGACATTTTTTGAAGCTGTGTCTGTTTTTGGCTGCTCTGAGAGCAGAAGTGAGCTCAGACCCCGAGGCCAATTTCCACAGTTCTTCCTTACGTTTTCTCTTTTGGCTACAAATTTCAAGCCCTGCCACAGGAGTTTATGTAAGTAATTATGTTTAGTTGGTATTTGGCTAAATCTAATGAAGCAATGATAAACAGCTCAGCGTTTTCTTCCCTGATGGCTAATGAATATTAATTTCTCTGTCAAAAAGGAACCTCTGCTCACTGAAAAAGATTAGATTCCCATGCTAAAACTTGGGGAAGGGGTAGAAGATAACTGGAAAGGATGGAGTTTTGGGAAAGCCTGCATCTGCTCCTGTATGGAGAGCAGCAGGCTGGGTTCAGGTGCCTTCACAAGGAATGGCCACAATCCCTGTCTGACCCACCAGCTTGTTTTGGCAGAAACTTGTCCAAGCTTGAGTTTGTGAGGATGTGTCAGGCACCGAGTGTCCCATGGTGCAGGTAGCAGTGTTCCCGGGAATCCTCCTGCAGCCAGGGAGTGCCTTTGGCAGGAAAATGGCCCAAAAGTCTTCTACAGGTGATTTTCCTCACAGTGTGTGGCTGTCCCTTTCTGGAACTTTAAGGGTAGGTGTTAATCTGCCACTTGATGGTCATTTCTGGCAGTGTGGACAATGTGCTGCTGTCCCGCTGCTGTCACCACGGGAACCCCAGCACTGGAGATGACTCTGCGCTCCAGCATCCTGTGGGATGTTCCTGCTGCTGGCCCCATGCCAGCCTGGCAGTCCCAAGGGCTTGGGGTGCTCAGCCCAGCTCCCTGTGCTGCTCCATTCTGCTTGGAGCCAACGACTCAGTGCCAGCATCATGTTAAACTGTTCTAACTTTAATCAGCTCGTGGGCTGCAGTGAGACACAGCTCACACATGATGTGAAGGGTTCCATGGGGCAACTCCCAGGGAGGGGCCAGTGTGAAAATGGATCTGCCCAGGTGGGCAAGGGACAGCAAGACCCAGGTGGCCACTGCAGGTCCCAGGCAGGACCCCTGTGTGGTGACATTTGCCTAGCCATCTCCTTCCAGCATGCTGCTGGCTGGCATCCCTCCTCTGAGGAGGGAATTGGATCTTCTTCTTCCCAGCAGCTGCTCTCAACAGCCCAGTAGGATGTGTTGAGTTTCTTGATGCTGCTCTTAAGAATCAGCACCCTGTGCCCGAGGCAGTGCCAAGGGCTGGGGAAGCATCCTGGGTGCAGTGTGGTTTGGATCTATCTGTTTTAAGGGCCACAGAGAGACCAGAGCAGCTCCTTGGCACCTGCATCCTCCCTGTTGACATCTTGGCGAGGTACCAGGAAGCTCCTGCAGGAGCACACCCAAGCCAAGGCACTGGAAGGGACTGGAGAAGCAGCACAGGGTTTACTGTAAAAACAGATACTAAACTTTGATTTTGGCAAAAAGAAGCAACTTCAGCATCTGCTTGAGGAGATGCCCAGGCTGCAGAACGTGGGAGCTCCCAGAGCTCAGCAGCTGCTTAACCAAATGCATTTTTGCTATTCATACTTGTGCAGCTCAGAGACAACAGGAAAATCACTGATGAGTTCACCCACTGACCGGTTTAAGGCGTTTCAATGTGCTGAAACATTTGCCCAAATTGTGGAACTTTGTTCTCTGTGATCCAGCTTCCCAGCAGCGCTGCCACCCACCGTGCTCTGCACTGGAAAGCTGCTCATCTCTCCAGAGCCAGGCTGGGAAAGGGATGTGAGTGGTGGCTGCTTTGCCACTGGTGGGTACAACTGAGTGTTCCTCAGAACAA
Source organism: Leptocoma aspasia (assembly GCA_013399835.1). Taxonomy (NCBI): domain Eukaryota; kingdom Metazoa; phylum Chordata; class Aves; order Passeriformes; family Nectariniidae; genus Leptocoma; species Leptocoma aspasia. The sequence continues at coordinate 439,841 of VXAX01002239.1, read as the reverse complement.
GAATGAGGGGGAGAGGAAAGGGTGCCCTGTGCAAATACCATCTGTATTCAGATTCAAATAAAATTATAGCAAATCTGCAGCACTGGAGATAAAAATGGTAATGAGTTTTAATAGTTCCCTTTGATTTCTGCTATTGAAATTGACTCTGGGAGGCTGATATTTTATCGGGAGATGTTAGATCCCTGGCCACACATCAGGCAGCTGTACTGCTTCCAGGAGTGAGGGAGAGGGAGTGGAGCCACTCTGGAGCATTGTGGTCATGTCAGGAGTGGAGAGCTGTGAGAGGCAGCCATTAGAGCAGCTGTGCAATTAGTCCAGCCATCGATTGTTAATACACTTTTAATCAATAATCTGGGCAAAGCCGGGAGCTGGATTGATGTTGCAGGGGTGTATAGTATCCATAAAATTGTCATCTGAGAACCCAGGGAGGTGAGTTGCTTTTCTACTGCTGATAATACTGATACCCCTATTACAGCATGGGGCTGTAATAGGCCAGGAAAAGGCAGGAGGTGATACCAGATTATTCATTCTAGAGTGCAAACCCCTGCCTGACACACACACTCCCACCAGCACCAGCTCTACAGCCCCTCCCCTCACTGTGGATCACCATTCCAGCTAATTGTGCATGTTCGTGCACACTCATCAGTGTCGAAATCCAGGATTGGCCCCCTGTTTTCTGAGACTGAACTCGTTACCTATGCTGCTGATCAATTAACAATCTCGCTGTCCCTCGTGAGCAGCCACAAGTCCAGATGGAATGATGGACTCAGGAAGGAAGTGCCTCTGCATCCCTGCTGGTGAAAAGGGCCTTAAACCCAGTTTCACCAAAGGAGCCACCACTTCACTCTGAAGTCAGATCACGTCACTGCCACCAGCCGTGGCTGCGCTGGCAAACTTCACTTCTGCCAAATGGATTTCTCTCCTGCCGTGGGGCTGTGGCTGCCGGGAGCTCGACTGGCGCCCTGGGCTCTGGATGAGCCTTGTGTGCTTGTGAGGAGCCATCTGGGTCAAATAGCAGGAGGAAAGCTCAAAACCTCTTTTTATTTTTCCTCTCTGAGAGCTCAAGGGCAAAATTTGAACATCAGAGGCAGGGACAAGTCTTCCTGGGCTGATTTGTGAACATCTTGTTGAGACATCCAGGATCAAATCCGAGAATATTTTAGTGATGCAGAGAGTGATTCAGAGTCATCTGGGTTATCCCACCTTACTGAGGATGTGATTGAAATGTTTGTGGCTGAATATCACCCGGGAAGAGCAGAGCAGTCACACCGGCACACAGACTGTCATGTTTATATCCCAGGATCTCCTCAGCCTCCCAGCAAGGCTGAGAGGAACATCCATCATTTTCATACTCGGGCTCTGCGCTGCAGCAGGGCTCCCTCACTCAGTGCCACTCCTGGATCTGATCCAGCTGCTCTAGGAGGGTGGGCCACAACCCTTTTCTGGCTTCCCTACAGCAGGTCCAGCCAGGAGGGACAAGATGCTTGTGGGAAAGGCCAGGGATATGCTGTGGCTCAGGAAAAGCTGATCCCTACATTTTTTACACCAGAAGTTTTTAGTGCAGGAGATTAACTTCTGCAGCCCATGGATGAGCTCAGCCTGGGGGCCGCAGCAGTGGTCAGGGACCAAGGGATGTTTAAGGTGTCCAGGTCCCCCCATCTCCCACCCTGGCATCCCTCTGCCATGGCAGCACCCCCACAGTGAGCTGGCTGCAGGAGCACTGGCTCCCAGTGGGAGCAGCCATCCAAAGGAATCTCCAAGCACCTTTCCAGCGGGTGCTGTTTGCTTCCCGGCTGCTGGCAGGCGCGGATGAAACGTTGCCTTGTTTCTTCCCTCAGCGCTAGCCAGCTGCCCAAAGACAAACTGTCCTCCCTTGGGGGGTACATTAGAAATGCTTAAGCAAATTAGCCATAAATAGAAAATGTAACATATGGGGCTGTAGATAATGTTTCATTATAAATTATCATATTCTCCAGGGAGATACGCCTCTTCCCTTCACACCAAAGACTCTGGGTTTCTTCTTCTGTGCAGATTTTGAGTTTCTNTTTTTTTTTTTTGCTAACTGTTTCTGACAATGACTGGACTCAGTATCTAATTTCCTGGGTGCAGAAATTGGGATATGTAGCTCACTTCTGCTGCAAATCCTCTCAGATTTAAAATGCCCTCATTACAAAAAGAAAAGAAGTGAATACAGTCCTGATGAAAGGTGCCTGAGTGAAGGCCCTGAAGATAAAATTAGGCTGTTTATCCACCACAGAGTTGCACCAAGGACAACAAGGCTGCTTCTCCTGCTCTGTTCCCAGCACTGCTGGCACTGCCAGACCACAGTCCCAGTTCTCAGCCACATGGAAATCAGGCACTTTCCAAAACAAGAACACCCACGAATTATTCCCTTCTCTTGCTCAGGCTGAACAGCTGAAGAGGAATCAGCCTAGTACAGACGCATCTCCCTGGGAGCCCATCCATCATCCCAACACCATTCAGCTGTTGGGGATCCTGGTGGGCAGCACCAAGCTCCTCCCTCCTTGAGTAAATATGAGAAAACTGGTACTATTCATCCAGCTACAGAGTCCTTGAGGGAACAGATTCCCCACACAGCCCAAAATTCACCTTTAACATCTTGAAAATTCGTTGGTATGGGTTTTTTCTCTTTTGCTTATAATTTAATTAGTTTGTTCCCACAGTGATCCAGAAACAAGTTCCAATGGTCACTCAGGTCCCATCTTGCTCTGGGTAGGCATTTTTCTTCTTGCTGAAACCTCCCTGAGCTGACCTCCACTGGAGTCTCAATCCTCACACAGATGGCAGTGCAAAAAGATTTTTTTCTCCAAAATCTTATTGTGTATGCAAACACAGACTGTGCAGGCAGAACCCACAGCACGGGAAGTAGTTTCCTGCTCCACAGCTATAGGTGCATACGGATGTTAGTCTCCAAAACCCAGAAACTGAACCCATTAGAACCACTTCAAGTGAGATTATTGCAGACGCAGAGGTTTACCTGCTGTAATTGCAGAAATCTTGGCGCTTGCATCCTGGAGCTAATTGATGTCATCCAAGCACTGAATGAGTCCTGATTTTGGTAGTTACAGCCCCACCTGGCACCTCCGCCTCTCTATAATAACCACAAGCTTAAGGGAAAGGAAATACAGAAAGGAACATCTGTGGCAATGCAAATATCTGGGAGCATGGTGGCAGCTCCTACTGGAGATGTTTCCCTGCTTGGTTTCATGTGCAACGTATCCATTCCTGGTTTGTCAGCACCCTCCTCACCTGCTGGTGGATGCAGAGCACTGGAGCTCATGTACCAGTAGGATGCAGGGAGAGGAGCAGGTGTGTTGCTGGGTTGTGGAGCTCTGAAGCATCTGTGCTGGTGGGATCCTGGTCTTCCCAGGACCAAACTGAACCTGGTAGGGTGGGATGTGGCTGTGCAAACAGCTGGTGGGATGCTTTCCTTGTTATCCCATCCCCGGCGTGCTGTCAGAGAGGATTTGCAGCGGTTCCCAGTGGCACCGAGGGGTTTAGTGGATATCCTGTTACACTGGGGACAGGTGACTTAACTGGGTCAGCAGGCTTTGCTCTGCAAAGGCTTAAACCTCTCCATTAGCTGCCTCTGTGTGTCTCCTGCAAACTTCAAATCAGAAGGAAAAATGCCTTCAAATTTATGTGGAATTTCGTTCTTGATGAAACCCGGAGGAGATGCGCCCTTGCCAAAAGGAGATGGGTGCTGGGGCGGTCCTACCTTGCTCCCCACAGGATGCTCGCATGGCACTGGGGCTGGAGGAGACCCTGCAGTGCGCACCTCACCCCTCTGCCTCACTGTCATCGCTCCCAGCAGAAGATGGAGGTGCCATCAGGAGACACGAACACTGTGTGTCTCTGGGATTGTCTGTCCCGGGGATCACCCCTGTCCCTTGAGGCTTTCATGCTGTATGGACCCTCACAAGGACCTTGGAGTGAGGTGACAGTGGTGGGGCCAGAGTCCCTGTTAAATTTCCTTTGAACATTCGCGCTGGAAGCAGTGGCTGTCATGGCTCACGAGGCTTGGAGAAACTTTCTGCCCAAGGAAATATTGACCTTTCCTGCAGAGCAGCAGAGCGCAAGGATGAACAGAGCTGCGCCCTCAGCACCCGGCTGAGAGCCGAGCATCCCGCAGATCAACCCCGTCAGTTAAAATAAACAGCAACCCCAATGCATCCCTGCCAGGGCAGAGCTTCAGCTTATTGTTCCAGTCAAAATAGAATTATCGCCCTGAGGCCTTGGAGATCAAAAAAGGGGGAATGAACAGCGAAGGCAGTGAGGGAATTGCTGGAGCAGTGATTCTCTCGCCAGTGTTGGGAGCTGATGCTGGATTCCTGTAAACACAGGGAATGATGCACTGCTGAGGGCGGCAGTCACAGCCTTCTTGGTTGCTTGATCCTCTCTTTCACTCCTCGTCAACCTTTGGCTTTCATGGCCTTTGACTTGGACTTTTTTTTTTTTTAAAAAACACAAATCCATTGCTCATTTTCTTGTTGTGGCATGATGCACTCTATGCAGTAAGATGGAAAAATGCAAGGGGGATCTTGAGTGTGGGACAGCACAAGCCCTTGCCAGCCCCTCCACAGCCTGGAGTCCTAATCCTAGTTGGAACAGGAGAGGGAGGCAATGCTCTCTGGACATCTTGGTCTCCTCTGGAAGCTGTGACAGGCTCCGGGGCAGGCAGTGATGCCCTGGGCACACAGAATTCCAACCAGGAGGGAAATTGAGGCAACATCTGTCTGGTGTGCTCTGTGTGCTGGTGATGAATTATTCATGCCCTCCTAGCCAGCATTTCCAAAAAGGGCCACCTTAATACGAAGGACACAGGATGAAGGTGGCAGGGCCGTGGGTCCTGCAGGAACGCCGTGCACTTCCAGGAGCGGAGCGGGCGCATCTCCCGCACGTCTGCGCAAAGCAAACACAGATTATGCCGTTTCTTCAGGCCTTTCATTTCACACGTCATTTTTTCTATCTAAGTATAGGTTTACACGAGAGGTAATTACCATCCTTTCACAGCTCTTAGTGCAGAGCAAAATGAGATGGAGTATTACATTCGTAATCTAATCGTAAATAAAAAGGGCCATAATAACCCCCAATTAACACATTAAAGTGTGTCGAGGACTTGTTTTACCACTCTGGTGTAAACAAGACCCCTGGGAACACCTCACATTGCTGAGGCAGAACTGGTGGGTCCCTCTTCTCCCTCACAGAGCCAAGTTATGCAACACCCTGAACACCAGCTTTTAGTTGGAGTCAGACATGGATTTTTCATGAGGATAAATTAATTATGGGCAATTCTGTTCCCTCTGCTGACACATCTGGTGCCAGGCAGGGAGGAGAGGGCTGGAGTCTCCTCTTCCAAGCTTTTGGGACAGCATTGCTGGTTCCTGTTGGAAGATTGTGGGGAAGCAAACAAAGGCGAAGTAAAAGGATGGTGTGAAGATGAAGGTCAAAAATGACCAGGAGCCCATTGCTGCTCTCAGAATTAGGCACTGAACACAGCGTTGGAAGAAAAACACCTTCTCCCAACACTCCAGGGTGGGCAGCAACTGAGGTGGGGGCTGATGGGGTCACCCCCATGCCTGGGTCAAACCTGATGGAAGTGCATCAGCCATCCAACAGGAGACAGTATTTTTTTGTCACCTTCTGTAAATACATGGAAGGCAAACAGGCTCAGGCCTTTCCCAAAGCCGTGATTGCAATCCCCCAGGGAGACTCATTTTCAAATGATCTTGTTAGACATTGTTAGGAATTGATATATTTGCATAGCATGAATGTTAAAACTCAGAAAGAACTCAAATGCCAATTAGAGCCACGGCGGTTTTTTTCCCCCCTCATTAATCAGTCATAAAAGAGCAGCCCCAGGTGTTTTTCCCCGACTAAACGCCGGCAGAACTCTACTGTTATTAATCTTGATGACCCAAGTGCCATCACCATACACAGATTTCAGCAAAGTGATGGAAGACTGGGAATGACGCAAGACGGGAGGCGTAAGCGCAGCCGTGGATCACTCCCAGGGCCTGGGGACCACCACTGGGATAACAGCGCTGGGATAACCCTGCTGGGATAACACAGGCTTGGAACTCAGCAGTCAGGGATGCTGCTGGGATAGCAGCACTAGGGTAACTTTATGCTCTGCATAAAATCAGCAACAACCCCTGGAATTTAGTTTCAGAAAACAGCGAGGAAGTGATGAGTCAGGCAAGACCAGGCTGAGAAATGCCTGTGACAATGTTCCACGGCAAGGACTACAGCACTCAGGTGAGGGAAATGCCATCGGGAAAGTAAAAGGCATCACAAATCAAACAAACATGCAGATGGGTTGTGTTGTGGCACCTGGCACAGGGGGGAGGATCTGTGCTGAGTCACCCACTTGGCATCTGGACGCTCAGCGTTTGCTTGCTGGGGCCGAGGTCCCTCTTTTGTCACCACAGGTTTTCCTTGCTGGGCTTCAAATGGCACAGCCTAGCATGGAGTCGCTGGGGTTCCACGGTGCCTCAGCCTCGGTGGGCACTCATTATGGAGAGAAGGACCTTGGAAACGAGCGGGGCATGAGGGCAGCCCCCGTGCCAGCAGGGACTGAGGCACATGCCAGCCTTGTGGCCATCCCAGCCTACGGGCAGTGGAAGGACATCGCCAGGCTGTCCTGAGCCCTCCCAGGAGGAATTCAATCAGCTTCACGGTGATTAATTACCCGGCCATAGCCTCAGGTGCAACACTCCCCTGGGACAGGACAGGGCAGAGGCACAGCCCTGGGCCAGACTCCCACGTGGGACTAAAACCTGCATGGGATCAGCTGTAATTAGCAGCACCCAATTATATATCCCACTACAAATGATGATGAAAAAGCGAAAACCTCGAACTAAAAATATCTCCCCTGGGAGAAGCGTGGCCAGTGTTTAAGCTGATAAGACAGAGAGCGAGGAAGAAGATGAAGCAGCAAACTGTCCTTCCACTTAAAAGGTAGGGCTTCAGATATGCAGATTTTCAATAAGCTTTTGAAATTCTCTAATAAAAATACTGTTAAATATTAATTATATTGCTATTTATAAATCTATACATAATTAATAGGAAAAATTAATGGAGCAAGGATCGGTTAAGAACTGTCTTCTAAATATTTGAATAGTGAAACATAATTATGTTTTGATGTGAAAATGTCAGGAATACAAGTGTTTTTCTATTATTGAAATGAGCAAAACTTGCTGGGAACTGCAGCCATGGGAAGGGGCTGTTTCACCTTGCTCCATTTGACCCACAGAGTTTTTGTGCACTTTGCTGCCTCTGGATGGTGAATGCCACTGAGACTGAGAACTTGACACAGCAATTGTGTTGACACAACAAATTGTGGTTCATCCCTTTTTCAGGCTACAAACACCATCATGACCCAGCTGGAGACCCCCTGGGTGCTGGTGGGGAGCAGCACCCTCCCAACAGAGTGGGGACAAAAGCACAGCAGTGGCCAAGGACAGACCGCACGCATTGTGGGAACCTTGTGGAGATATCCAAAATAGTTGGCTGCTTTGCCTCCTTTTGGCGAGATTTCATGGGAAAGAGATGCCAGGCTGTTTCCTCTGGAATTTGTGACCTCTGCCACCTTTCAAGTGAAACTGGGGTGGAATGACCAAGGAGGGGCAGGAGAGATGGAGGGAAGTGCTCAATGTGATCCCAGTCTTGGGCAGCAGCTGAGACCTGGAGGGTCTCAGGGTTTTCTGGGTTTCCCCAGGAGATTTTTTGGGACTTTTGGGGCAGATGCTGCACTCACCACCCTGTGCTGCATCCCTGGGCAAGACGAGGGTGCAGCCGCCCACAGCATCTCCGGAGTCCACCCACAGTCCTGCTCTGTAGGTTTAAGAGGGCTCTGCACTAAAAGCAACGCAAATCACACGTTTTTCTTTACAGGAGAACACAGGACAAGCTTTTGCACTTAGTCAAAAGGCTTTTTTACCTTAAAAGTGTGATTTGCTGCAAGGGAACAATGAATTCCAAATAAGTTTTATTTCCAAATAGTCTTATATGCTGGCTTGCTTTGTCCTGAAAAACTCCTGCTTGGTTCTGTTCTCTGTTTTCATGTTTGCTGATGAATAGGGTCATTGAGAGATGGCTGTGATGGAGGGCAAGCCCTTAGCCAGGCTCTCTGGCCCAGCCCTGGCTTGCAGCAGGGGAACTCTGGCCAAGGATATGGATGCTTGGGACCTCCTGCTAGGGAAATGGCATCTGTGAAAATCAGATCCAGCTGAAGTCTGAGCATTCACAACTGCTCACTGCCTCCATCACAGCATTGGATCTGTCGTGGTGCTGGAGTCTTCACTCCGTGTCTCTCCCAGCCCTTGCCCCTCTGGCTGGTGATTTGGCTCCTTGGGGACTCCCACACCAGCACAGCAGCTGGAGCCTCCCTTGCCATGGCATGAGGGCAGAGCCATTGGGGCCATACGTCACTCCTGTGGCACCAGGAGCCCATCCATAAATGTTCTAGAACATTTGTGGATGTAGAACATGGTGTTACACAACACAATAAACCCAGCGCTGTGAAGAATGTGGTGTAAAACAGAAGGAATTTAGTAGAGCGTGTGAAAGATGTTACAAACCCATACATTTCCCCCTAATGCAATCCTTATGCAGATCTGGGCACGGGGCTGGGCCTTCTCTGCCATCACTCACCCTGACAAATGAAACTTTCCCAAACTTTTGCACATGAAGGAAAGGTTTGCAGTTTGGTTTCCTGGTTTGCTTGTTTTTAAATGTGTAACATGAGTGATTATGTCTCAAACCAAATGCTTCAAAGGCCTTCTAACTTTCTGGAAGATTCATGGCACAGCTTTCCCATGTTTTTTGAAGAGGAAAGTACATTTATTTATTGCACTTTAAGGGAGAGATAGTATCTCTCAGCCAATTCCCTAAAACAGCTCTGCTGTCCTAAGGCACTTACCGAGTATTGCTCTGCTCAGCTAATATATTACTATATAAAAAGGGAACAAATGACCTTAAAATTCGGACATCTGTCTCTGATGGGTTTCTCTGTGGTTCTCAGAAAGAAGTAACAGAGACAGACCTCCCTCAGGCCTGTGCAGAAAGCAGGAGCTATTCTGGCTGTCCTGCTGCTCCTGCCAAAAATCTTTGGCTGGAGCAATGCCTGAGCATCTCTGTGTCAGCACAGGGAGAGGTGCCCTCTGCGAGGACCTGACCCAAAGGCAGGTTTTTCTTCATGACTTTGTGGACTCAGGACTTGCCCCATCCCTGGGCTCTGCCCCACATGCGGCTTTGGGACATGGTCACAGCACCTGGTGGGAGCCCAGCTCACCTGGGTTTGAACATGGTGAACGTCCCCAGGTCCCTGCAGACACTTCCCTTTGGGTGGGGGATGCTGAGGGCCCTGAGCCTGAGCGATGCACCAAGTTCCTGGTGCTTGAAGGTAGAGGAGATCAATCCTGAGGCAGCACACCGGCTGTGCGTGGCTGTGCCTCGTCACCACGCTGTGTCACAGCTGGTCCCTCCAGTCACAGGCTGAGCATCTGCCCAGTGTCATCCCCATGGCAGGGCCCTGAGGCCAGTGGGCACAAGCTGAGCCCTAGCCTGTGGCTCGAGCTGCTGGAGGCAGCAGTAACCCCTCTGTCCTTCTGATCTCCCCCAACTCTCCCTCCCAGTGTTGCAGGCGATCAAAAATGGGCAACAAATGAGCAGTCAGCATTTGTGGTTAAGATGTATTTAAAAAGGTTAAAGCAAAACAGATCAAAACATCCTTTATTCTACAGCCTTTTCCCCAAAGTAACACATTAGCCCTAAGGTAAAATCAATGTTCAAAGCCTGTACCAATTTTCAGAGAGATAAATGCTGTGTTTAACACTTTGCGTCCTCGGTGTGCGTGAGGTGCTGCCAGTGGTTCCCAGTTAATGTCTTTGTACTGGTGAGGTGGTTCTGCAGATTGAGGCGAGAAAGAGCTAAACCAGGCACTTGTGAGAAGTCCTTTCACAACATTTCACACTGAATGACTTTAGAGGATGCCGACACTCTGAGTTTGTCAGCCACATCTCCGTGGGACAAATGCAGGAATTGGGCTTCCATGCCAAATCAAGACAGCATGTCCCCGAGGATGTGCCAAGAATGCACTGCCCAGCCCCCACGTCCCACTGGAAGAGTCTCACTGGGACCAGCATGGTGCTGGGGTATCGCTGAAACCGAGCACGTACCAGTTTTGATGACCTTCTCAAGTCTTTAAACTCAGCAAAACAGGCAGCACCTCGCTCAGACTTGTAAGGAAAAGATTGGCTTTGTCCACAGGAGCCTTTCAGTGTTTGTAAAAGGTCAGTGGGGGATGTGAAACTCGCCATGGAACCACAGTGGTTTGTTCAATTTACAAGCATCATTTGTTTCAGTGAAACCAGAAAGTTATTCAGGTCCCTGCCTGCAGCCCTGCCCGCTCTCACCAGAGGCTGGGGCTGGATCAGAGCATCAGTGTCAGCCCTGAGCCAGTGGGTTGCAATGCCCCAGCAGAACATGAGAGATGCCAGCAAGGCCTCTCATTAGCCCTCAGCAGCTTAATTACTCGTTGCATGGATGTCTCCTCAGAGAGAGGACAAGGGGCATGGATTCTTGCTGCTTCTTTCTAAGTAAATGCCAGGGGTCTAATTCCTAAATTTTCAGACATTTTCCTGATTAGAGGCTGCCTCAAGTGCCAGAGAAAAGCCAGGAATGGAGCAGAGGTTCAGGTGCCTCATTGACCCTTGCTGTCCACAGCGATCCTGGCAGTGATCCCTGCTTCCCATCCCTGCAGAGCTGCTGCTGCTCCTGCAGGCACTGGCTCTTTCCACACAGAAACATGTGGCCAATCAAACATGAAGAAATAAAAAATTCCCTCAGCCCACAAACACCTTCCCCAGTCAGCTGGGCATTTTCTGAGCTAAAATGGCTTTTTTCTTCCTTGATGGATCCCTAAAACGATAATTGAACGATTTGCTGTAATAAAAAATTAAATTGCATAAAATTAATATTGATCCAAATTAAACCATTTGTCTCCCTTGCCTTTTCAGGTCCACAAACACGATTATTGCTTTGGCTGTTACAAACCAAATACAATCACAAGTTGCAATCACAGCTTGTTTTCTGCCCTTTGCTCCCCCTCCCGAGCTCCCTTCTCTTGCAGGGGAGAAGGCAGCACCCAGACCAGCACCTTGTGCATCTTCCCGAGCACCAGGATGCCTCTCTCACCCTGGCCAGGCTATGGCACACGTTCCAGCCTCGAATGTTTGCAGGAGGGACCACAGTGGACAAGGAAGGAGGAAATACCCCATTGACAGACTTCAGAGCCAGCTCCTTCTTGCTTTCTCTTCCCCTCCACCATTTTCTCATGGCAGTAATTGGAAAGGAAGGAAGGAGCTATAAATACCTCTGGAAATTAAAAGGAGCATGTATAGTCCTGGCAGAGAGGGAGAATATCTGGAGGGTATTGGCTCCTCTCCCCTACACCTACTGGCAAGTGTTTACTTTGAAATTTTTCATTTGTCTCCTGTGGGATTACAGGCAAAACAATATTTGACAGCCCAGGAAAACTGCAGTTTCTATGGAGCCAGGGATGGAAATCTGGCTCGGAGTAAAGCAGGTGCAGGAAAGCAGGGCCTTAAAAATGAGTGAGCCTCTGCAGTGGGATGTGGGAAAAGATGCCCCCACTGCCTGCAGTGAACCTCAGAGCAGGGATATGGCAACCAAACCACTCCTGGAGCTGCTGAATGGAGCCAGAATTCCCATGTCCACCTGCAGGTGGACACAGCACCAGAATTCCCTCTATCCACAGCACTACACAGAATCCCCGCAGCACTGCCCAGACAAACCCTGGGTTCCCTGGAAAACCCCCTGGCTGCCATCCCCATCCCCATCCCCAGGAGCAGCTCAAGGCAGCAGCCTCCCCATCAAAACTTTCTCTCCACAGGCTACGGAGCTGCTGCTCAGTGGCTCTGGGACATCACTGCTGGAACCAGAATTTGCTGGGGCAGAGTGAAGCAGAAGGAAATCCAGGCTTGCCTGGGTAGGAAGCACATTTTTGCAGTGTCTGGGCTTGTTCCAGAGCAAGTCCTGGAGTGCAGAGCTACTTGCCAGGTCCGGACCCCAGCCTGGGAGGCAGAGAAAGTTCATGGGACTGAAGAGGTTTCAAACCAAACATTCCTGGCTCAGCAAAGCAGGGCTGTTCCTGCAGAGCCATTCCAAACCAACTCCAGTGCCAAACAGGTTTATTCTATAAAATTTGCAGATGTGGAGGCAGGGCAGAGTTACTGAAATAGCTCTCAATGGGCAGATTTGGGGTTAAGCTGCTGTGTAAAACTCCATGGAAATATTTGAGGTGAGCAGCTGGGGCCAAACTCTGCCGGAACTCAGTCCAGAGCACCGCACGGCACCAGGGACAGCTCCCAGCTGCAGTTCCTGTTGTGCTGGATTTACCAGGACAAGGGAGAAACGAAAGGGAAAGGCAATTGTACATTCAGCTCAACTCTGAGCTGTTCTTTCACCATGTTCAGTTGAGCTTTACGGTGCTTAATTTAAAGTGCTGTTCCATGTGGGAAACTCGTAAAACAACACGATCCATATTTATTATCTCTTGATGGTTCCGACTGAAGTCTTCCCATTTTGTGAGATTAAGGGGAGGCAGAAAAGGCTCATGCTGCTGTCCCAGTTCTGCCAGAGGGTCGCACATGGGTCTGTGCAGACTGACCATGTTTGCTGCTCTGCTTGGCCACCTGCACAAGGAAGAGTCTGCAGAAGACCCTGCCCTTGCCAACATCAGCCTCCTGCCCCTTATCTCCCACTCCTTCCTCTCCAGGAAAACACAAACCAGCACCTCCCAAAGCCTTGGAGAAAGCCTTTTGAACTGCTAGGTAGAGCCCAGCAGCTCAATCTGTCCTTTTCCCTGGGAATCCACCGTGAGCAGCTGCCCCAGTCCTCCCCGCGCCTCGCAGCCGCTCTCCAGCCGAGCCCTGCTCCTGCCTATTCTCCGATGCCTTGTTGTCCTCCAAAGTGAACATGAATTGCTGCCAGCTCAAATTAGCATCTTCTCACACTCGGCCAACTGAGCTGCTGAAGGAGGAGAAGGAGTCGGGATCTTCCAGCCTTTAGAGTTTGTTCAACTTCTGTTACATGCTGCCTGATTGCCGGATGGGTGAGAGAGCCTTTGGAAACTGGGTCTCTCCGTCTCCTCTCAGATGGGAACCTGGCTCTTCTCGGAGAAGCCATGGAGCAAACCTCTTGCACAGGGATCTCAGGCAAGGCTCTGAGGAGATTAAACTTTGTACACAAGACAGAGAAGCAGCAGCAGTTTAGCCAAAGGTACCAAGGGCAGGATTTCAGCAGGAGATGCCAAAGATTGTTATAAAACTGAAAAACAACCAACCAAACCAACCTACAACAACAAACCAGCCCCAGAAAGAGCTCAGTGATCTGTAACTGGCCATGGCAGCAATTCCTGCAGAACATCCTGGAAATGCCTTGTGCAGGAGTTGGGGAACAGGGGAGTCCCTATTGCATTTTTTCAGAAACATGAATAACTCCAGGGACTGAGTTGGGTGAAGAAAACCTTTCACTGGGGCCATTGGTTATTTGATCGTGTGTGGTTGATTGCACAGCTTTGGTGTCTAACCGCCACACATGACATCCCCCTGGAATGGCATTTGGCTGCCAAAAAAATGAACAGGAGCCAGAAAAAACCCCAGCTCAATCCAGATACTCTTGCCTGGTTATTTTTGATTGTCCTCCCAGTCTGCTTGCAGACCCTGTGGAGGAGGATAGGCTTTTTATTGACCAGATAGCTGTGGCTGTAATCTCTCTGAAAATGCACATTAAAGGAATTTTAAAATTGAGATTATCTCCGTGAGTAGTCCTTAATGACTCCTTCGCAGCTGTTACAATGCTTATGTAAATATTGCCAGTGAATATTTAAGGCTCTATTAAAGAGAAATTTACTGTGCTGTCCATAATTGAATCTCTACATAAATCCCACTGCACAGGTTGGCTCTCTGGAAAGCCACTGCCTCTCTGTTCAGCTCAGTGTCAGGATCCTCCCTTCCACAATCCTTATGTGATTGTGGATATGATGCCTACAGCATCCTCGGAGAGACACAAGCCCCTTGAGGGGACCTGCACCCCAACTCCAGCAACTTTAAAATCAAAATGTAGGAATAATGGTCAAGGAAGGGAAAAAAGTTAAACTAGGAAGATATAACAAAATGTGATTGAATTCAGTATAAATTAATATTCCAGGTGGGAACAGTACATGTGTATGTATGCACAACTGCCATCAGCTCTTTTGTTCTGAAGCTGGAGGAGCATGAAAACAGAAACTCATCTCCTGTCCCAGCTCAAACCTGCCAGAAGTAGCTGAGACATGAGAAGAGGCTTTGGCATTTCTCTGGGCTCATGAAGAGAAAGCCAAATGAATTCAGATTCATCTGCACTTGAAAAGCCACTTCTCTGCAGGACTGGAGCAGCAGATGGATGGAGAACAGGAGCACCACGATCTTCCCGAGCATCTCCCACCACCCAGCATTGCAGTGCCCAGGACAGGAGCTGAACCAAGAGCTGAGCCACAGAAATTCCAGCTTTCCCAGTAATGCTCTGAAGGATCATTACAATAAACTGAGCAAGATGAAGTTCTCTGAACCAGATGGGCCTTTTCTTCTCCTTCTCCATTACCAGGTCTCAGTCTGCCCACACACACCTGCCCCTGTGGCAGTGGCATCCCCTTGGTCTCAACCCACAGTCACACACCCCCAGGAGCTTAAAGAGAAGAGGAAACCAAAGATCACAACTAGCTGAACCTTATTTTTCTTAGTAATTGTTATTATTGAACATTTACAAGCAAATATAGCATCAGGATCTTAGGAAGATTTAATGGAAAAAAATTAATTTTCCTAAACTAATGAAGTACTTGAGCTCCAGGGCAACAACTGCTAATGGTGCTTCTATCTCAGCTGAAGAGGCAAAAAAATTGTGTTTAATAGTAATTTTAAATATAGATTTGAGGTTCTTTCCCATAAATCATGAAGTCAGATAAGGACTGTGCATAATAACTTGTCAGATTACATAAACAAAACCGATTTCAAACACTTTCAAAAACACTTTTATTCCATTTGCAAGGCTGCATGCTTGCAAGGAGATTTCACATCTGCGTGAGCCACCACGCACTTAACCCTTCACCAGTGGCAGCTCTTCCTATTTAACGGCACCAAATGTAGTCATCACACAACCTTTAAAAAAAGAATTTAGAATTGTATGGACATGAATTTGTCCAGGGAGGGAT
This sequence comes from Leptocoma aspasia, assembly GCA_013399835.1. Classification (NCBI taxonomy): domain Eukaryota; kingdom Metazoa; phylum Chordata; class Aves; order Passeriformes; family Nectariniidae; genus Leptocoma; species Leptocoma aspasia. Next base: position 424,546 of record VXAX01002239.1, on the reverse strand, counting down.
CCTGGCAGGTGTGCTCAAGGAGGAGAGTTGCTTCCCATGCAGGGGTTTTGGGAACCTGCGAGGAGCCAGAGGGGACCCTGTGTGACAGCAGTGCAGCCAGGAACCAGATGTCCCTCCCAGGAGATCCTGGGGTCAAAAGCAGCCAAAACTCCTGCTGGTGGCTCAGGGCTGCTTCCTCCCAGGTTTCCAGCTCCAGCAGCCTCCCAGTGCCTGCTCACAGGAGCATTGTCCCTCCACCTCGAGTCCTGCATGTCAGGGAAGTGTAGCATCCATCAGTTTTATTCCCTGTGTGCCACCCTGAGACACCTCTCAGGTGGCTGCTGTGATGAGCATTACTCTGAATGTAAATAATGGCCCATGCTGCTCCACTCTTTTACAACAGGTACTTTTTTAATGCTTCCCTCCTTGAATCCCTCTTCCCCCAAGGACCACAGTACTGCAGGCTGCCACGTTACTGCAGTGGAACCCCGTCAGCAGAGCAACACCCGCCGGCTCAGCATCTCCAGGGCTTTCACTGAGGGAGCAAACACTCTTCTCTGATACATTGAAAACATCAAGGTGATCGTTAACATCCTCCCTGAACCTCTGCTCCCTTCAGTAAAGAGATGCTAGGGGGAAAAAACCTCACTGGCAAAGCCTGAATTAGCACTTGAGGATCTGTAGACAGATACTGGGGGATTTGTACCATGAGCCCTCCAAATTCACCCTCTTGTGGTCTTGGACCATCCCTAAACCCCCGCTGCCAGGACAACCATCCATCCCCAGCTTGAAGGCCTGTTGATTACCATGAATTACCACCAGTTTGTGTTGAACTGAACATTCCTATGAGGCAATGCCGGGGATGAACCAGTGCCTTACACTGAACCCTCTGTCCCTGGTCAAGGAGCCCGTGCACGGAGGGAGCAGGGCCATAGCTGCCAGCAGAACCACCTTCAGTGGCCAGTGGGAACTGGGACTCCTTGGAAAGCCCAAAACCACTTCCCTTCTCCAGAACAAGCAGAGGGACCGAATATCTCCATCCCAAATGCCCTACCCTTTTCAGTGCTTTATAAACTTTTTATCCAGCTGTAAAATTTCTAATTATCTGAGGTAACTAACCAATGTTGCATGAACTCAAACCGAGACTATTCCAGTCAAATACATAATTAAAAATTTCTGCTGTGCTGGTTCCTTCCCCCAGTTACATAAATTACTGTGCAGGATGCAGCACCACAGCTGGGACCCCAGTTTGGTGATCCTGATTGTGGTAAATCCCAGGACCAGGAGGAATGGGCTGCACCCTGCCCTTGCCCCCACTGCAGTAGCACCGGCTCTCATGGCCAGCATTCTCAACTCTCCCAGCTGTCATTCCCTGCTCTCGCTGTCTGTACTTGCTTTGGAGAGCCACAAGCACTGGGAGCCCCAGGCTGCAGCCCAGGAGCAGGCTCAGCTGGCAGAGAGGGTGCCAGAATTAGAGCGAAGCACATCCTCAGCTCGCCCCTCCTCAGAATCCACCCTGGGAAACATTGTTCTGTAAGGACCCAGCAGCACCTGGAGACTGCCAGCTTGGAAAGCCACAAAGAGGAGAGACTGTGGCAGGGAGAAGCCGATGCTCCCAGCTTCTCCAGGCTATGCATGTCCCAGCTGCTGGGATCTCAGTGTTTGCATCTTACTGAGCATCGGGAAACTTCTGCGTCTCCTCAAGCTGTGCCAGAAAACCTGATATTCCTCCTAATGATTCACCTGCCTCCACACTGCATCAAAGACATCAAGTGGGTCTCATAGCAACTGCCAGATTAGCACTTCTCCCTAAGCCAGGCTCATCACCACGAGCAGGAAGGGCTGGAAGGGAATGTGTGTGATGCCAGCTGGGAAACAGGAGCAATTCCCCCTGACTGCCACATACCTGCTAGGGATGAGCTGCCACTGGGCCCCTAGAAAGGACAAGCAGGGGCTGAGCCCCAGGCAGCACTGGCTCCTTGCCTGGCCCTTAAATAACCTCTGTCCTGGCCTAATCAAGCCTGGGTGGCTCCTGCCCCACAGGCAGTTGCCTTCCTGCACACCTGCCTGTGAGAGGAGCTGACTTTCAGAGCTCTGCTTTGGCTCAGCTGTCTCCAGCTGTAGCCTCTGGCACATCCATGTGTGCCGTGTTCAGGATTCCCTCGGCTTCCCACAGTCCATCTGAACAGGGAGAGGGTCTGCAGAAGCTTCCTGTGCTTGTGTCCATGCTCCACGTGCACTTGTGTTTGATGTGGGAGTGCTGACAGCAGATGTCAGCCCCGTTCAGCTGCAGGAAGGATTTAGAATCACAGAATCACAGATTGGTTTGGGAGGGACCTTGAAGTTCATCTCGTTCCAACTCCTTGCCATGGGCAGGGACACCTTCCACTAAACCAGGTTGTTCCACGGCTCCTTTTACTCCAAGGGTCCTACTGGAACAGCCCCAGCCCAGGCTGGCTGGCTGGAAGTGCTGGTGGGAGTGGGAGGCCAGCCATGCTAAGTGCTCCTGGCAAACAAGCGAGTGGACAAACGCCTCCTACTCCAGTCCAAATCCATTTTTGATCAAAGGCATTTGACTCAGCCTAATTGCAAAGAGCCATCCTGCCTCTCCAGTCCTGTAGGACTTCCCAGGCACAGCCCTAATCCTGCTGCTGCCCCAGCGCTGAGTGTGGGGCCTGCCTGTGGGTGCCACGAGTCCCATCTCCTTGGCAGTACTGTGGCAAGAGGGGACAAGTCCAGAGCAGTCCAGACAGTTTCTGTGGCTTTTTTGGAAAGGGCTGTGGAAATCCTGTCCTTTAGGTCTCACTGCTGCTGCTTTGCCCAAGCATTTCCAGCCTCTCCCTCTCTGGGATTTACCCTGCTATCTATAGCACTGATCAGCAATGCCAGGGAGCGTAGCAGGACCTTGTGACCCCATGCCCATCGTGCCACAGCTCTGGGGATTTTGCTTGCCAGGACAGCTAGATACAGAGACATCTCCAATGGGAGTGTTTAACAGCTCCTCACAACAGATTATTGGAGGGTGCTTTAAACCCCAGGGCCATTATCTGAGCCTAATTTTCCGTTCCAGCCCCTAACATTTCAATTTCCCCCTTCACTGATCTCTGGCTTTAATGGCTCTCCCAAGTTTTCCTCAAGTTGAGAAGTGCCCATTTGGTACCTTCCTGCAGCATCCTACCAATGCCTCATCTTCTTTCTTTCTCCTACCCCTTTCCCTTTCCTCATCTTTTCACCTTGAAACACAGCTTCAGTGTCCTCCCTTCCCTGGGAATTGTGGCACTGGCCCTGTCCTTGCAGGGAATGCTGCCTTCCCCCTCTTGGCTCCCTCACACAAGGCTGCAGCTGGACCCTGGGAAGGAATTTCATGGGGCTTGGGAACTTTCACTTCCCCTTTTCTTTCGTCTCTTAGCAAGCCAGGCTGGCACTCCATGAGCTGACACTCCATGTCTCTCCGGTGGGACTGAGGGCGGTTCTTGGCCACCAAACTGCTCCAAATCCATTCAGTGGGGCCCAGCAACACTCGGTGGTCTCCAGTGGCTTGGGGGGCTCTCGTCCCCTGCTTTGTCTGCTTGGTCCATGTGCCCAGGGCTTTTGGCTGGTTGCCACCAGTGAGGCTGCACTGTCCAGTCTCTTCCCAGCCCCCTGGGGATAGGATGCTACGGGGCTTTGGCAGCTGCTGCTCGGTGTCACTCAGCTGTCACTGCCTTTGTCCCTGCCAGCAGGCTGTCTCCCCGGAGAGGGGCTTGCTCACCCACTCCCAGTCTCCCTGGCACTGAGCAGTGCTGTGGGCTCTGGAGAGAGTTTTCTTGGGCTCTTGGCTGCTTCTTTTCCCAACCTGCAGAGTCGTTCCTCAGGCAGAGCCAGCTCTGGGATGTGTGCACAGCCCAGCACTGCCCTGCCCTCCCCTCTGCTCAAGGAGAGGTGACCTCAGTGCCTTTGGGAATCAATTATTCCAAGCCAGACAATTCTAAAACTTGCCAACGCTCAGGGAAAGGGTTTTATTGGCATTTAAACTATTAGTCCTGGCACATGGTTTTCAGCCACGCTCTCTGCTGGACTTGGAAAAATGATGGACACTGAGCCAGCTTCTGGGACAAGGGACACTGAGCCAGCTTCTGCCCAGGTGATGTTGGACACACAGCCACAGCAAAGCTTCAGCATGCCAGTATCTGCCCAGGAGGGACAGGTTTTGAAGATTCCTGTCTCCTTAACCACTGGGAGAATGCCAGGGCAAATATACCAGCCCAAACATTAACAGCATCCATGGATGCAGAATGGTTTTGGCCAAGAGGCTCTTGGGGCTGATTGAAAGCAAATTGGTGAATGTGGGGCTTTTTCTTTCCCAGGGGCTGAGCATGGCTAACTGCTTCAATGGACAGCTTTATGGACTGTTACATGGATATGGCTCTTCCCATGGCTTCACAGACCCATTTCACAAATGGTGCTGGCTGCAATCCACTGCTCTGTGCCGAGCTGCTGGTTGGGACATCGTTGCGGAGGCTGAAGCGACGAGAAGGAAAACACGGATGAGAAATAGATAGGGAAAAACAAATGTCAAGCTGTGCTTTTTATAGTGCGAGGGCAGAGTACTGGCTGGCTTTTAAGAAGAGAAGGATGTGCTGGTAATTGGAAAGGTGCTGGAGGGAGGGTGGCAGTTTGGCTCCTGTACCTGCAAGCACTCAGGACCCCTGGCCAGCCAGCCCTGGGATGCTGCACTCTGACTGCCCACATTGAGCCTGGCTGTGACCAAAGGCACTGTGTCCCTCGCAGTGCAGCCCAGGCATGGGCCAGTCCTGATCACCCCAGTCATGGAGCCTGCAAGGTTAGAGAGAGGAGACTCAGAGGAAAGGACTGAGCTGGATCCCAGTTTTCAGGCAGGGTTGGCCCCACGTCACCACAAGCAGAACAGTCTTCTGGGTTAGCAGAGAGCTTGGAAACACTCACTGGTAGCCAGAGGCTGAACTGGTGTTGCTTAACTGTGGCTTTTTCTGAGAAACTAAACCCCCAAGGGCACATGTGGCCATACCTGTTAGTGCTGTCCATTGGACATATCAGGCGATGTGCTCCTGCCAGTGAGTCCTGTGATCTATTCCTAAACACTGTGTTATCGAAGGCCAGAATGAGTATCAGGCAGAGAAATCAAGTGTTCCCTGATCCAAGCTGACTGCAATCAATTGCTGCAGGGGGAAAGTGCGGTCAGCCACCTTGGAGCCCTCTGACAGGTCAATAAATACACCTGAGAGGACACGCTCGCCTGCAGAGGTGGATGTGTTTCCCCTGGCATTGCTGCTTGAGTGATGCCTGCTGTGCTCCAGTGCTGCTGACCTGGGTGTCACATGGACTTCACACAGGGCTTCACACTGGGATGTCACCTTGCCCCCAAGTGCCACCCGGGCTTTTGCTCCTGCTGCTCCTGTGCTTGTCCTGCTGTGGCAGAGGCGAAGAGCTGGCTCCCAGGACACCCACCACCAGCTCCCGCCTCTGTCCTCTGTGCCAGTCACAGCACTTATTCACACTTGAAAATTTGCAAGGGAAAGATAATAAACCCTCCAAGAAAGTATGTCCCTGTTTTGGCCTGACAAGGAACTAAGATAAATGTCAGCTTTCAGTTAAAATCATGCTCGGAAGATGAGCAGGAAAAACGTGGATTTCATTCTGCTACATTTATTAAACACATAGAGACATGTCATTGCTGGCAGAACCAAGCAGGTCCCACAGCCCTGGGGCTCAGTCCTTACCAGCATCAGAAATACCTGAGATCAGATCCAATACAAGCCTGGCATTTGAAACCTGGGAACTGCATCCACATGTGCTTCCTGAGTCCTTAGGAGAAGCCCCTCTGGAAAGCCAGTCCACAGCACAGGTCATGAGCAGCCGCCTCCCTGCCCATCCCAGGTGGGCAGGTGGAGATTGTGGGTGAGCCCACTCTGGACTGAGCCCACTCTGGACTGAGCCCCACCACAGACTGAGCCCACCACGGGCTGTGCCAACATGTGCCATGCAGGTCTCTCCACCGTGGCATCCTCAGGGCTCTTCCTCTCCAAGCCCTCCTGCCATAACTCATCTCTGCTGAGAGGCGTCGCTGCCTTGAACTGCTTATTAGCACAAATTGCCTGGCAGTGACAAACTGCTCTCTCAGCGCTCGTCATTCTCCGGGCGCGCGTGGCTGCGGCCCAGTGCCGTGACAGAGCCGGGCACGTCTCAGCTCGCTCTGCTGCAGGGCACCGTGGGGCTCAGCAGGACCCATGGGCTGCTTCAGTGACCACAGCAGCGATAAACCCTCTGTTCCGCAGCAGAAATTACTGAGGGGTCAGTTACTTCCAATTTTAATAAGAGGTTTTGTTCAGACTTGCTTGGGCCACGCCGTCCTCCAGGAGCTAGACACCTGCTGGGGGCTGGTACCTGTCTGGGGAGGGGGAAGCAGGGAGTAAGGATGAGCTGCTGGACAACCTTATCCATCAGTGTTCCCTCTGCTCTGCCACTGAGCCACTCTGTCTGCCACCACAGGCACCTACATGTGGCCCCCCATTCCTGTCCCCCATCCCCTTGGGGACCTAAGGGCACTCAGAGGGGTGCAGAGTGTGGAGATCTTGGCTGTGAGACCCACCAGCTGGGATGATGTGCTTACACTTTTAATAAGAAATAGCACTTGATATAGAACCGTTACAGTATTTATTGAACCAAAGTGCCTTCCGCTGCTTCAGTGCAGAGCCCTGAAGCCTGTCCTGGATGATTTAAGAATGATCCATCTGGAAAATGATGCAGACAATTCGTTACATCCAGCCAGAGAGCCATAGAAACCACCATAACAAGCTTAAATGATTTCAGCATCACTACATCATCCAGCCCCAGCCAATCTTCCTCAGAGCCACTGCCGAGCTGGGGTTGCCTATCCTGCATGGCTCCTCTTCCTGAAGCTGATGCTGCTCCTCCAGCCCATCCTGTTGCTGGATCCAGGCTTCTAGTCAACGCTCCGTGGGACATGGGGGACCCCTTTCCACCCCCCCACCCTCCCAAATCCCTATTTTAAGACAAGAAGCTCCAAGCAGATCACAAACCCTCCCGGTGGGCTCCTCTGGCTGCCAGCAGCATGGGTGCCTGTTGATGGTTACCACCTCGTCCTGGGTAAATCAAGGCTTCGGTTTTCAAAATAGCGTGTTGATTGAAGCTTAAAATATCCCCAGCAATTACTTCGCCCCGGTATAATTATAATAATTAAACTTGGATAATGCTTAGTCCTACTTTTTATCAGAACTGTGTGCTGCGGAACCAGTGTGTGGTGTTTTGTTTCCAGCCTCATTTTCCAGCCTCGCCCTGCCGAGCAGCGCTGGAAGGGACATGAGCTGGCAGTCTCCAGTGCTGACAAGGGGACAATGACCCTGTCACGGCCCCTCCAGCTCTGGGGACCACTCGGGGCACCGTTTAACCCAGGGCATGGTGTGTGGTGGCCGTGCCCTGGCCCCGCTGCACGGTGGGATGAGCAGCAGGAGGGGATGCTCCCGGCTCCATGCTGGGGCAATGGGTGCTGGAGGGAGTAGGGATGCTGGTTCTTCCCTCTGGCTGCTTGCCTCGTCCCACCCCAAACCCTCTCCCACAGCTCAGCACAATATTTCTCCTCCATGCTCCCAGCAGCGTCACTTGGAACAGCTCAGGCTGGTGAGTATGTTTCCGGCTGTGATAAATAGCAGGGAAAGGAATGAGAGCCTAACACTGTATTTCATGCCCTGAAATCCCACTTGCATCTGGAAATGAACAGAGTTCTCTGGCTGATATATGCAGCTCTGAGGCCATTCGCATCCTGTTCGCTTGTACACATTGTCTCGGTGATTTAAGCTGGCAATTTGGCCCTAAAATGAAGAGCAGCTCACTTTGTCCCTCCCCATTTTTCTATATATTTTCCTGCAGAATGGAGCTTTTCATGATTAGGCTGGGCTGGGGCTGGGCATTACCTCTGGTCTTGGTTTTGTGCTAGCCTGGCACGGAGAGTTGTGGAGGATCCTGGTACTGTGGGAAGGCTGCTGCCACAGCCTGGGAACGCAAGTGGCAGGAGGCTGTGCTGGTCTCTGTCTTCCAAAGCCATTCCTCTTCCAAGCCAACATGGACACCAGTGAAGGCTTTTCCCCCTTTCCAGGTCAGATGGCATAGTATGGATGACAGCCGTGCTGTCCCACAGTGCCCTGGGGAAGGAGGATGCTGCCCAAGGGAGCCAAGGGGGGCTATGGGAGCTGTCCCTGCTGCTTGGCAAGAGCCCTCCTTGTGCTGCCCAGTCCGCACATCCGTCTGTCCATCTCTCATCCATCTGTTGAGCAGCACAGCAGGGCTGGCCTGAGTGTGAGCCATCATCACCTGCTCCACACCCAACATGCAAACCAGAGTTACCACTTACGAGGGACCTGCTCATGGCCAGGACTCCTCCTTGGGCAAAAGATGTAGCTGGATGAAGTGATTTCATAGCAGAGCTGTTTGTTTAAAGCATCATTAATGATGTTTAATTAACAGCCCAAAAGTCCTATTCAATGGCTTCCCTCTTCCAAACAGCTGTGCCAAGGCACACAGGGTCCTCTCAAAGCCCTGGGGGACATTGGGTGAGCCTGGGGACCTGGCACTGTCCCCCTGTGCCACAGGGGGTGGAGATGATGCTGCTGTGGCGGGGACTCCAAGGGGATCCACAAGACCCTCTTCCCAGGACGAAGGCAGGGCTATTTCCCTGCTGCTCACCCAAGGTGTGCACAGCTGGGAACAGAAGGATTTCCCCAGGGAAGCTGAGACATGGATCCCCCCCCGACACCCAACCAACCCTGTCCCCTCCCCAGGGATCCCCAGGGACCGTGGCCGTGCATGGAGGAACCCAGTCACCACCAGTTGCGCGGTTCTCATATCAGTTTTAATAGCAACATCAGAGTACTAAATATACAGAGGGCAAGGGGACAGGGTGGCATTTACAGTGCTTCCAAATACACGGCTTCCACGGACAGACACAAATTAAAAACCGCTCAGGAAGAAAAGGTCCTTCTGGCACTGCCCCAGCTCGCGCTGTGGGCGGGTGGGGCAGCCACAATGCCAAAAGGTGACGGCGCTTCCACCGGATGCCTCCTGGTGCAGGATTTTCCCAGGAAAAGAAAGAAGTACTCAGTGATGTAAAACCGGTTACAAAGTAAAACTGTCTCATGTTAGAAAACGGGTTTTGGCAAAATAAAAATAAAGTGTAAACTTCACTGTACATGTCCTATCAAACAAAAAAATAAACCCCTTGGAACCTAAAATAGAAGAATCTGGGTCAGAAATCTGTGCCCTTAGTGTACATTTTTGTGCAACATATACTTTTTTCAAAGTAAATATTATCTTCACTCGTGACACTATTAAAAATGTACCTACAAATGCTGAGAGTAATTCTTAAAAATGTGTGAGAAGCATCAGATGAGCTCGGGAGACCAAACCCACAGACTTGGAAATGGCAAGGGATTTCTTGCTGGTTTTGAAAAAAATCGCATACAGATTTAATATCTGGTTGAACGAAAAGTCCAACCACATTCATCCTGAAATGGGTGGGCTGAGATAGGATAGATATATTTTTGTTCTATTTTATTTTTTTAATTTTTTTTTTTACAAAATATATATTATGTGTAGAATATCTACTATTTAACTACCGTTTCAGCTGAACTACCTTCCTTCGCAACAAGCTGCCAGTAGAGAAGAGGTAACCTGAAATCCGTCCCTGCGCCGCTCTGCCATCACTGTGGTGACCTCCTGGCAGGCTCGGTGCCCTTGACCCCATGGAGCACTGGTGCCCCATGGAGCACTGGTGCTCTCTGGAGCACAGCTCCTGCCACCACCACCGGCCGCCCTTTCTCCAGCTGGGAAGACAGAGTGAAGGTAAACCATCGGATCTGGAGAGACAGGCGGCTGCCCAGGACCGGCTCTGCCCGGGGTGCTGTGGGGTGAAGATGCCCTCGGGGGACCCTGGCTTCCAAAGGTCAGGGGATTGAGGACCAAACCCTGCCCGCCCTACCCATCGGTGCCATGACATGGGAGCTCGGACCTGGAGCCCCAAGCCTGCTCAGTTTGGTGCAGGATAAAGCCCACCGGTGCCGGTGGCAACAGTGGCACCGAATCCCTGGCCTGGTGGGAGTGGCACATCCTGTGGCTCCTGCTCAGGGTTTGTAAGAGATGTGCAGGGAGGAGAGTCCCAGGTGGCCCTGGGAAGCCTGGGCTTGCTGCAGAGCCCAAGGAGAGCCAACTCTCCTTGCCATGGGTGGCTTGTGCCACACCACTTTCTCTAAGACAGAGCCACAAGTGACACACAGACACTCCATGACATGTCTGGGGAATGTGGCAGCCTCTTGGCTGCCATGGTGTGTTTCTCAGGGACTATTCAGGGGCTAAGGAATCTGGAAAATGAACCGAAAAGAAACAAGCAGCAGCGGGCTGAGGGCTTACAGCAAAGCAAGGAGCAAAACTTTTCTTTTTTCAAGCTTCCAGGACCTGGAAGAGATATGAGCTGGTGAGATATGTGCCCAAGACATGACAAAGTTCCTACAGGAGCATGTCTGAGAACACCATGCTTCCCTGCTTTTCCATGGTGGGAAGATCTACTCAATAGACTATGACATGGAATTGTGACTTTCTATTTTCATTTCTTTCTTGTTTTTTGGCTTTCATCAATAGGAGGGAATGAAATCACCACAGTTCATTTCTCTTCACTGTGCAAGACCTTGGGATGCCTGGATCCTGCCTCATACATCACTGCATCAGCGGCTCCATCCCAGCCCTTCCTCCTCCTCCTCTCCCTCCACTGCAGTGGCCCAGCATGGATGGGGGGAGGCTTCCTCTGATAAAGTGCAAGTGCTGTTGGTCCTTATAAATAAGGGAAGATTGTGCATCTACTTTTGTTCCCTGGTTCACTGCTCAGCTCCGGAGAGAGCAGGACGTGTCCTGCTGCAGACTAAAGGGGAAGCTCATGCAAGTCCTGCCCTCTGAAACCTGTGCCCGTCCTTGGGATCACAGTGATTCACCTTCCTTCTCTCTCTCTCACACACACACACACACACACACACACACACACACGTTTTCCCCTCCTCTTCCCCAGCCCACAGGGAATTTCCTGTGAGCCAGGTGCCTCTCCATCACCACTGCCATCATCACCACCGCTTGCACCAGTGCTGCCTGTGCTGCCCTGGCATCTCCCAGCTCTGCCTGACAGCTTCCCTGCGGGCAGCAGGTTCCATCCATGCAGAAACACAGAATTCTGCTTTAGATGCCCTGCAATGAGGGAGCTGAGATATATTTCTTGTCATACTGCTACCGCGATTACACTGGAATACCTGTGGGAATGAAATCAATAGGAAGATTAAGGGGAGAAGCACAAGGAACATGGCTCAAAGCTGGCGTGGATGGATTCCCATGAAGTCACAAAGGGAAGAGAGCCTGTGGGCAGCGGCTGCACCACTGACACCAGTGTTACAGGAAAGCCCCAGGACACTGAGATGACCCTGGAGCAGTTGCTGACTCCATGCTTCCCAAGGACAGACACTCCCCATGCTTCCCAGGGACAGCTAAAGCTTTGGGGGCCACTGCTCTAGCAAGACACTGTCTCCTCTTCTCCCTGGAGGCATCCAATGCTCTGGAGAGCCGGACATGAGCCACCCAGGAGATACTGCTCTGCCCAGGGGATGGTTGGCTCAAGTCCGCAGGTAATTGTCAGGGCTGGCAAGGAAGACTTCTGTCTGAGGCAGCGTCCAAAAATTCAGGACAAATAATCCAGACTGTGCAATTCCATGGGAAAAGGACAGAAAAGGACATGGGAACAAGAGACCGCACGCGTGGCTATGAGCAACACCACAGGGTTCTGCTTTTTTTTTTTTTTTGTTGTTTTTAAACTGCATGTTCATTATCATAAAGAAAAGGAGCTGAGTAATCAGTGGGGGAGTAGAAATGTGGATCTGGACAATTCTAAAAAACCACTAGTATTTACCAAGGGCAGTTTACAAAAAGAACTGGAGGACTTTGGTCTGATCTCTGCTGTCGTTTCCATCCTTTTAATATTGAAGGGACCCAAGTGAGACCCATCCCAGTGTCTGATGTGCAGCACAGCATGGCAGCACCCAACTCCATGGAAAGACTTGGACAGAGGGTTTAGGGTCAGCACCCATGAACACCACCCACCCCAGCAGGAGCTGGACGGGCATGGACATGTTTCTAGAGTAACACACCAAACTGGAGCCTGCAGAATTGTGATTCCCTGGCAAAAATTCCCTTTAAACACTATTAAGAGATCTCCAGGATTGTGGACAGCCAGCTGTGTCTTCTCCTGCTGCAGCAGAGCCAGCCAAGACCAGGAGAACAAAGGAAGAGGCTCTCTCAATCCCACAGCCCCAGGCTGGGGGAAGAGGCAATAAGCTCCTTCCTCTTGTTTCTCACACAGGGCTGAGTAAGCTTTGGTGCTGTGGCCAATTTAGAAGCCATTTTCCAAAAACCTTCCCACACCCCACTCCTAAAATTTTTCTTCTGTGCCAAGAGAGGCCGATCTTTTGGAAGTCCACCCCTAAAATCTGCCCCGTCCAGCCTCGAGCTGTCATGCCTAGCGCAGCGGAGATCACAGCTCTGGGGACATGGGGCAGGCCCAGGCTTTCTGGCTTCTTCCCATCGACCTTGATGATTTGTTGGGATACAGAAGCCTGGAAATAACTTCAGCACCACCTTGAGCTGTGCTCTGGATGGTTTTGAGAAGCTTTTCCTCTGCTTCCCGCTGGCAGCACAGCCCCAGCTGTCTCCCACCACGGTCACGCCGCAACGCTGGAAAAGCATTTCCAAAAAGAACCAAAATTATATATATATATATGTATACATACATATATATGTCTATACACACACACACACATATATATATGTATATATGTCTACCTATATATACACATATAGGTTGACAGGCAAGCTGCCAAAGTAGAAAACATCAGATCACCCAGTTTGCATGATGCGTGTTAAAGAAATGAGACTTTTAGCCCATGACATCTTCTTTAAAAATGAGTATTTAAGATCTTCAAAAATTGCTACAGTACAAAAAGTGTTTGTGTGTGTATATATATATATTTTCTCTCTACATATACCGTATGTATGTACGCATATGGACCGGAATGGATGACCCCACCAGAAGAGATGCCCCACTTGTCGTCCACAACATTTCCAGGCGTTATTGTCTCAGCTCTTTGCAAAGTCTTTGCATCGGTTCATGGCACATAATGGTATTATTGGCACAGGTTCAGAGTCACCGTCCACGGCCGGGCTCCAGGCGCTCATCCTTCCCTTTCCATCCCTTGCTGGTTCCTCCTCCTCCTCCACGGGATTCTTTGCTCACACACTTTCCTTTCTCTCCTCCCAAAAACGTGCTCCTTGACAACGCAGTTACCTATAGGCGTGTTCATTTTTATAAAAATATATTTGGCCCATAGAACGCTGCTCTTTGAGTCTCCTACTGGTAAACAGAAATGGTAGGTACAGGTAACCCATTATTTTTTTATATTTTTTACAGGTTCACCAATGGAATCCTGTTGAGGACAAGAAGAAAGAGAAAGATTAAGTCATGACAGGGAATTTGCACCATGTCTTGCATCACTGCTTGGATGATCCCCCACAGCCTAGAGGTTTCCTCCTCTTTCCCCCTTGGCTGTGGAGCAGGATTCCTTGAGGAGCAGAGCATGGAGGGAGCAGGGCATCAGTAACCTCCTTCTCTGCAGCTGCTGGTCTGTGCTGGGGATTGGGACCACTACTTCTCTCTCCTCAGGGCCTTTTCCAGAGTGGGATTTACTCCCCATCATCCCTGCGTTCCGCAGCTTCTGACACTCCGGCCTCGAGCAGTGAGTGCTCTGGCACACGAGCAGATGATGACAAGCACTAACAAGATTTTCTAAAGTTAAACCTAAAGAATCAATAGGGAATTGGTTAAGCACCAAACCAGAGATCCTATCAAAGTCCTTAAGCTATTTATTTACCATCTACTGGAAGATGTCTCCTCATGCAATCTTGGACCCTCAGTGTGAAGACAATCAGTCCCCATCACTGGTGTGTGGCCACTTGCTCTACATGTCCGTGATGTTTCATGAGCTGTAGCACAGCTGGGTGTGCCAAAGACAGCTGCCAGCAGGTACCTACATCCTGTACAGCCATGCTCAGGATACACATTCCTAATCCACACATTCCTACTCTGTGCCCTCTGCCTAGCTGGGATCAGCATCCAGAATTTGGTGTGCTTTTTGTTCCAGGGTTCTTTCTCTAAAAAACAGCTATTTTTAAGCAAGATGCCCAATACACCATCTCCAAGAACAGCCCTGAAGTCTTAATTAGTGAGACAGATTTTCCAGAGTCCTTAATCTCCTGTGCTGGGGCTGTGCTGGGACTGCTGCTACTCCTCCAAAGACAAGCCAGGATCTTTTATGATGACTCATTATCGGTTAATGTTAACACAAACCATTTGCTGTTGTTAGGCAGAACGGGGCCAGCAGCAGCTGCTGCCGTGTTGGAGCGCGGCTTTACCACACAAGGCTGTCAGCTCTCGCTGCCCTGTGCCAGGGCAGGGTCAGGCTGGTGTCACCAAACCAGCACAGCTGCTGCCAAACCTCCCCCTCCCTGCCAGTGGTGCCGAGCGTTCCGTGGCTCCTGGTGAGCACTGGTTAATGCATGATGGCAGGATGTACAATCGGTATTGTATCCCAAATAGCCTCTTTGTGCAAAGTAGGTCAGCGCTTGATCAACCTTACAGATTTTTGTATAATCTCATTCCATGGGGTTTTTCAGTCAAAGAGAGTGGGATTAAGGACAAGAATAATGTGGAATCTCAAACTTCATTTCAGAAAGCCCCAAAGCCAGGATGAAATCAAGCCAAACCAGCCATCCTGTGCTGTGGTGCCTGGACAAAGCCACTCAAGTCTTTGGCACATGTCCTGTGCTGTCTGCAGAGTGGCGGTGCTCCTGCCTCTGTCTGGGTGCTTCTCCAGCACCACTGGCACCAGGCAGACAGACTGACTTCTCTGCCTGCAGGAGCAGCTGCTGGCAGCTGCTGCTGAGGTGTGACATCCACTGAGGTGTGACATCTACCAAGGAGCTGGTGCTCCAGTGGGGCCCGGCCGCCGGCACCGGCAATCTGCTGGAAAGCTCCACCAGCTGCTTGCCACGGGCGGCATTGCCTGCTGTGGGGAGGGACAGTGACCTGGCGGGGACCGAGCCTGCAGCACAGGAACCCTCCCCATGGCTCCTGCTGGCGCAGGAGGAATCTGACCCCAGGAAATAGCTTCAACATCTGCTCCCTGTGTACCTGGATGAGTTTTACCAGGTTTCCTGACACAGCCGTGGTGCTGCCTGCAGCTCTCTGGGCTGGAGACGCTCTGCAGTGCTGTCCCTTATATCTGCTGCCTCAACTACTCAGCCCAGCCTGATGATGCTGTTGGCATCACCCAAGGCCAGGGTGCCAGCTGGGCAGCACTATGGTCAGTCCTCACACCAGGCTGATGGACTGTCAGATGTGAAGTTCACATTAAATTCCAACTTGGCTCCCACTGGTCATCTCAACAAAACATCTGTAGCACCTCTGTCCTGCCATCCCTGTCCTGGGATGTGCCACCTGCCTTGTGCCTCCAGCTCTGGCCCCACACCATCAGGAGCACTAATGTGCCAAGGAGACAGCTCAGAGCTGTGAAGTGCTGTCAATTAAAATTTGTAAAACACTAGGAAAAAGGGGCTGTGAGGAGAAAGCTGCATGTAGCCCCTCCAGCCAAAAAGCTGCACATGCTCCAGAGCATCCTTCTCCTCTGCTGTGGTGCAGTGGGTCAACAGCAACTGTCCCCTTCAGGTGACCTTGCTGCGGCTGTGGATGCCAGCCAGGAAATACTCAATCCCCCGGAAACGGTGCAGCCCAAGCAGCTGCATCTCCTTTTCCACCAGCCTCTCCCCTAGAAACAAGAGCTGGAGAGGCATCCTCCATGCCTCCACTCCTCTACTTCCCTCCATCCCACTGCTCCTCTGGCACTTGGCAGCTGGTGACAGCACAAGGCAATGACGGTGGCAGGGACAGCCCAGCAGGGAGCTCATCTCAATGCCATCTGCACCTTACACAGTGACACATGAAACTTGGAATGCTCATTTCACCTGAGGGATTTCCCACCAGCACCTGGTTTTGACTGGGACACACCACTTATGCAAGTGTGTCCCAGAAACACCCTGGTGCAAACACACCTATGCAGAGTAAACATGCAGAGAACAGGTAGAACAGGTTTGGGATCAATCTCATTTTGTTATCGTTAATGAAACCAAACAGCAGCTTCCAGAATTGCATCTGTAATTGAAGTGCCATTACAGAGCTAATGCTCCAGGTACGAGCCGGATAGATTTTTCCAGAGCGCGTCAATGTGCGTTTTATGGATTCCATGAAAACGGGTCAATGAGAATTTCAAGGATTTAATAAGGCGTAATGGAATGGCTTTGGGCTATTTAAAGAAATCTATGGAGGTGACCAGGGCACAGTCTTTGGCCTGGGGTTTCACAGGACCTGGGGCAGGAGCAGTGGGATCCACACAGGATTCCTACAGTGCTTCAAGCTGCTCCTTCCTTCCCTCTACCTGAGGCATGGGAGCTGTAGATGGCATTGAGTGTAGCTGGCTTGCTTTATGTGTTACTTCTTTTTAATTCACTTTAAGCCAATGGAAAGACATCCCAAACTACAAAACTGAGAGTGGAAAAGGCCCAGTGGGTTATTGCTGAGGCTGGTGTTACCTGCAGATCCTCCTTGCTCATTCTCCTGCTCCCCTCACTCCTGGCACCAGCTCCTGCCTGGGTTCCTTTGCCCTCTGTCCCCTGAGACAATGGCCACAACAATAAAGTCAAAGAAAAAACATGAGCATATCAGTGGCTGGGGAGTGAGAGCCTTTCACCTTCACNGGGGGGGGGGGGGGGGCAGTGGGGCCATGCCAGATGAATCCCTGCTCTCTACCCAACTGTGCTGGCACACACACCTCACCTGCCCTGTCTAGACACCGCAGCCCCAGCATGGCCAAGACCATTAACTTTTTATTCCCTTCCATTCTAATCTAATTATATTTCTGTGTTCAATAGCTGTGCATAATGTTAAACAGGCTATTCCAAGTGAGCTGCAGCCAGGGAAGGCTGGAAATTTCATTTACACTGAATATATGATTCATTACAGCAGGGACTTGGGACAGAGCAATTAATTCACCTAAGCACGTGGCTCAAGCGGGCACCGCTGCCCAGGGCAAGCTGGCACACACTGACTTTTCCTGCCACTGCTATCAGCTGTGCCACCTTCAAAAGTGACACAAGGAGGTGAAAACAGCTCGGGCCAACTCAACAAAAGAGAAGAAAACCCTCAAAGACTGTACTCTTGCAACCAGAACAACATCACTACACTCCTTCAGTCACAGCAACACCCCAGGTATGACCGGCTGGGGACTGTGCTCAAAGGGTTGGCTTTGCAGAGCAGCAGGAGAAGGAGAAGGAGGAGGAGGAGGACCCCAGCACCCTTGCAGTGAGCATGGAAGTGTTCATGACAGCAAATATCACCAAATGAGCTTTCAGATACTGGTGGAGCATGCACGCCGGATGTGTGGCGCTCCAACAAGGAGGGCCGTCCATCATGCCACCAGAGGTTAATTACAGATCAGGCCATTTCCCAGCACGGAAATTACTGTGGCTTGCTGAGGTTTTAGAGGTGGGCTGGAACCATGGGATCAGGCTGAAGTTCAAGGCTGGCCCAGGGACCCTTTGCTCTTGAGCCCTTGTTCATCCCAGTCCTTGCCTGTTAGTGTGGGCCTGTCTGCAATTAACCTCCCTGGAAAAGCCGTTTGGCTCCCAATGCCCCATCCATGGCATGAAATATGTCCAGTCACGCTGAAGGAAGTGCAGATGGCAGGATGGCACCAGGCAGGGTACAATGGGCACAGTGGGGGCACTGGGTGGATGCGGGATGGACGCAGGGAGCGCGGTACGTACCAGGAAACAGCCCGCTGGCGTCTGCCCTGCCCCCAGAAGTCAAACAGGCTTCGGCCAGTCAGCAGGAGATTTCAAACCATTTCTCAGACACAAAGGCCACGGGAATAAGATGCCGGTCAGAAGAAGAGGGTCTGCAGTGAGCAGAAAGAGGGGCTTGTACACGCTGGTACGTAACACACACGGTGCAAGCCAGGATGGCCTGCTGCACAGTCAGCTTTTTTACAGCTCTCTAGAGTGATGCTTTGAGTGGGCCTGGGTTCACCAGGCTGCCTGGAAGTGCTCTGGGATAGAGGTCCCAGAAAGTATCCCTGGATGGCAGAAAAGCCATGACCTCTGCTAGCCAGAACACAGGCACTCTCTATCACCTGGCTGGAGTTCATATCAAACCAAGGCTTGTGGACACCCAACAAAATGGTGTGACAATCCCTGCCAGTTCTCCACCTTCCGAGATGTGAAGAAACCCTGGCAAATGCAGATGTGCAGAAGAACCCTGCACACACGCAAGAGATGTTGACTGAAAAGGCATCAATGAAGTTGTTGGCTCCAGGCCTGTCCTTGGGGCAGGGAGATGTGGGCTGTGGCTGCCACACATGTTGTGGTCCCTTGAGGCTGTCTGGAGCATCAGCTGCTCATTTTCTCCCTCAAAACTCTCTGCCTGGCTTCCCCTCAACCTCTGATGGGGACACACATTTACCATATGGTGAAACCACACCAGCACGCAGTGAAAGCACTCTGGAGACAGCGTGTGGTGTGGGAAACATCGCTCCCAACCCCATTGCTCCTGATCCCCGCCCGGGCAGGCAAGGGGCTGGCAGAGCACGGCCACATCCTTTGGCTGCCACTGGCGGTCCTTGTTAGCGCTCTGCCGTTACTTTTCAGCAGCCAAACGGTTCATTTGGCTCTCGCCGCCTGCTCCTCCATTAATCACTGCTTGTTTGCAGCCCGGCAGCTTCGCTGATGCCACCGAGGAGACAGCACGGGTGCTGGAAAAATGGATCCAGTGGCATTTTATGTGCTGGCAGGAGCAGCAGCAGCTGGGACCTGAACACCATGTGGTGCTGAGCTTGCCCAGCTCTGCAGGGCCAGGGGCTCCACCAGTGGCACCCACCCAGCCTCACCGCCAGGACGGGGGGTCAGGGGGCCAGTCCCACACTGAACTATGAGTGGTGAGCACCCAAGAGGTACGTGGCTCTGCCAAATGCTCCCAGAACATCAACCCTGAGCACCAGGGCGGGATGGCGCTCCACACCCAGCGGGAAACCACGGCGCCCACCTCACCTGTTTCCATTGAAGGTCGTTTTATAATCCCCGGGCGAGTGCAACGTGTCCTCTGCGTAGACGGGCACGGGGGTCCGCACGCACTCGTGGGAGCACTGCAGCGTCTCATTGTAGGCGGTGAAGATGTCGAGGGCGCTGGGCACGCGGGCGGGGGCGAAGTCAGTCAGGTTCTGGCAACTCTCCTCCTGCTGGTCCAGCTTGCGTTGGTGGCTGTTGCGCCGTGGGCGCCCGCTCTGTGCACAGCTGGGCGGGGGGGAAAGAGAATCAGACAATCAGGGGATGGTCTGGGTTGGAAGGGACCTTAAAAACCCTCTAGTTCCATCCGCCTGTCATGGGCAGAGATGCCTTCTACTAGATCAGGTTGTTCCAAGCCCTGTTCAACCTGGCCTTGTACTCTTCCAGGGATGGGGCAGCCACAGCTTCTCTGGGCAGCCTGTGCTAGGGCCTCCCCACCCTCATAGGGAAGAAATTTTCCCTAAGATCTAATCTAAGTCTTCTCTTTAGCTGAAAACCATTCCCTTTGTCCCATCCCACTGTCTGTCTGTGTAAAAAGTTGCCCTCCATCATTTTATAAGTCTGTTATGGCCTGAAAGGCCAAAGCAGAAGGGATGGGAGGTACAGTGTATCCCTGTGACTTGGCAAGGGAACTCAGCTGATTGACCAGTCATTGCAGATTGCTCCATATTAGATTAGAATTCAGAAATTCCAATTCCAATTCAGAACTGGAAAGATCAGCCACAAGCCGTCATTTAGCTCAGTGCCTTTTTTTTAAGAATCAAATTTACATTTTAGACACAAGCTTTTTCCCATCAGAGGAATGACTTAATGAGTCACACATTTGTACCTGCAGGAAGCAAAAGCCTTTTCTTAAGTGAAAATATGTAGGTGAGAACAATGAAGTGAAACCCTTTCCATTTGGGAGACACCAACAGGTTGGGACTTCTCAGGATGAATGAGCTCAGGACCTGGTGTGACACAGCAGAGGGATGGCTGGCAGGGCAGCCCTGCTCTCCAAGGGCTCCTCCAGCTCCAGAGGCTTCATAAGGATCTCGTGGCTGCACTACACTTCTGCCTCCGTACGTCAGGGACGAGGAGAACCCCAGCTCGCAGGAGCCGCCCTCAATCAGCCTGGTCCTATTTCAGGGTCTAGACACTGATTTAATTAAGATGCCACTTTTTCCAGATGGGATTGACAGCGCCTTGCAGAATGCTGGAGTTTTGGGAGGTGGCAGCTCTGAGGGCGGTGGGAGCTGGGGATGCTGGCACTGTCTGTGGAGGGGCACCCCCGGGGACAAGAGTGTGGGGCTCTGCTGGGAGCAGTGCTGGCCAGGGTGACAGCATCTGCCAGCAGCGGGGCACTGCTGGCTCCGCTCCGGTTGATGCAACTGAAAGAGACAGCCCTAAACCAACTGCTGTCTCCCCACAGCACGTGTGCAGGAGGAGCAGTGACAAGAAGGACGCTGGCTTGGCACGCAGCCATCGCTCACCCGTCCTGCTCGAGAGGGACAAACGCCAGCCAAAGGACGGGGATGGCGACTGTGTCCCCACTGGGGACGGGGCCAGCACGTGTGATGTGGGTCAGCCCTGCCATGGAGCACCTGCACGCGGCCCAGGGTCACCCAATGAACAGAGGCAGTTTGGTTAGAGTTCAGCAAACTCTCAGGTACTGTTTCTTTGCCTGGGATACACCTGGGTTCTGCCCACACTCCCCTGCTGAGGATTTTCTCTGGTGATTTCTCAATTTCAGTTACTGTAAAGCATTTCTATTCTACACTGATCACTGGATTTATTTTTTCCCCTTTTTGGCTTCAGCAGCAGTTACTGAGCTGTTCTGCCAAGCTGTGGTCAGCCGGATCAATGACTCGTACCGCTCACTGCTGTGACTGGAGACAAATCCCACAAGTGTTTTATAAACTATTTTCCCTGCTCCTTCACTGAAACACTGCGGCAACCAGGGAAGTTTAGTGAATTAAATCCCACTTGAGTTACAGGAGGGAGCGTCACTGACTGCTCCCCAAAGCACGTTCAGCTGTGGGGCCAGAACCTCAGGGCTTTCAGTCGGCTGCTGCTCAGCATTACAGCTTTGCCAAGATGAAGATGCCTCCATAGCCCTGCAAAGGGCTTCTCCTCTCATCCCAGTTAGCCAGCAGGCTCCTCATCAACCCGGTGTTGTAATTGCCTCCTGGCCGCAGAAATCGATTTGCTGCAGCACCCACGCAGAGCTCGGCCAGGCCAGAGGGGAGAGCCACCAGCGGCTCTCCCCCCCGCCCCGTGCTGCAGCCGTGTCGCTACGCCAGCAACGCTGACCTCAAAGTAGGCCAGTTTCCCTGGGAAAATAGGTAAAGTGAGGAGCGCCTGGAGCGAAAGCTAACCTATTTTGCCATACGCCCAGCCACACTGAGAGAATTATCCGGAGCAAATGAAGCTGGAGGAGCACAGCCCTGGGGTTTGGGGCATGCTTCAAACCATGGCACCTGAGGGGCTTCGAAGGTGCCCTTCCGTCCCTGGGGTCCCAAGGAAGGGCAGGAGATGCAGGTGCTTCTTGCAAAGCCAGGCTGGGGATTTTAGGAGCAGCATCAAAGCTCCTTAGGGAAGGTGGCAGAGGAGCTGCTGCCAGCACTGGACAGATCCTGGGAACACCTGCTATGGCGCAAAACATGGCTCTGACCTCTCTGAGTGGCATCGTGCCGAGGCACTCAGCCCTGGAGCAGCAATGCGCACGTGTCCCATGAGACTTGTCCACCCAGCCCTGGCCACGTGCTGGTCCCCAAAGCCACTGGCCAGGTGGTGTGAGGTGGGGAAGCTGTGAGGGCACAGTTGAACCCTGATGCACCAACCTCCTTGGAGGTTTTGGTGTAAATCCCCCATTTTCTCCTGCAATGCCTTTTCAAAACTATCCTGGCAGGTGCCACAGGCTTTGGCACCTGCAGTAGGATGGGCACCTCCATCCCCACCCTGTCCCCATCCCAAGGCAAGCAGAGCAAGAGGGACCTTACCAATTTTTTAAGACAAGAGTTGTTATCAGCGCAGCTATGACCATGATGAGGGACACGGTAATAGTGATTATCTGATGAACAGCCAGACCTGCAGACAGAAGAAAAGAGACAGTGGGCATGGGAACTGAGGGGACCCCGGCAGAGTCACCCTCCCCACACAGCCCCCCACCACCCCCTCCCAGCCCTTCCCAGCGTGAGGCCACACACAGCCCCCGGCAGCGGTGCCGCAATCCTCCCTCCTGCCTTACACAAAATAAGCTGTAAGCCAGGCTCCTCATTTCCTATCCTCTCAAGTATGTTCCTTGTCAGCCCGAATTAGGCACGAAGAACGGAAGAGAAGTGAAGACGTCTCCCCTCTGGGACGGAAAGGGAGACGAGCGCAGCCTTGCACCGGGTGCGGGATTCACCAGGGATAATAATTACGGCACTGCCGGCTGCTCGCTTTGCAGGTCGGGTGGGCTCATTTCCCCCTCTTCACCTTCCACAGGGTATCATTTTGGCTCGTGGATCATTCCTAATGAGCAGTTTGGAAACAAAAGCAGCTCGCTGTACACTATGTTTGTGATTTTGTGCTGCCTTACAGTTGCAATTTCATAATGAAATGATTTTTCCTGGCTGCAGCCCAAGGATGTGCTATTTTTCACAAACAGATGTTGCAGCTCCTGATGGATGGTAGTTTTAATAAATAAATAAGTCTTAGAATGACAGGAAAATAAGCAGTTTTATATATATCTGTATGCGTCTGTGGCAAGGACGGCGCCAGTGCCAGGGCCATGGCTCAGCTGGAGCTGGGGGTGCCTGGGGGCCACTGGGCACCACTGGGACAGCCACTGCTCGTGGGGAAGGATTCACTTGTGGCCCCCATGCTGGCAGGGTGGGCAGCAGCCAATTCCAGCCAGAGCCAGAGCTCACTTCTTGGCTGCTCCACCTCTGGGTTTCATCTTCCAGGGGGAATTCACAGGGAAAATCCCAGAGTGGGAGGCTCCCCACCTCCTGAAGGTGAGGCCCGGAGAAAGACTTCAGGCCCCATGCTATGAGTTCCCAGAGGGTGCTGATGATGGGAGCAGGTCCCGACGGGCCTGAGGAGCGTGGTGGCAGCTCGTGCCCACGTGTGGCAGGTCAGGAGTGACGCCCACCCTGGCAGCAGCCAGCCCGGCCGCATCCTGCACGGCAGGCTTGGAGCAGCTCCCAGTGGGACGCTGCTGAAAAAGATAAAAGGAAATACTCTAAAAATAAAATCAAACCAGCCCAGTGCCCGATTCCTTTGAAAACAGAAGCGGAGTCAGGGACGAGACCTTCTGCAACACTGGGAGCTGAGGCAGTGGCAGCAGGGCCGCGGGAGAACCTAACGATGCAATTAATCCTTGCATTTACGTAATGGGAAAGGCACAGGCAGAACAGATTGCAGGTGGCTGAGCACTGGGAAGGATGGCAGCTCCTTGGAGCAGGACACATGGATTTTAAGAAAGGCTGGATAATTTTAGACTCTATCACACACATAAGTTGCCATATGTACCGGCACAGCAAAGTTCTTTGCATCATGTATAAATTCTGCAGAAGCCAGGGGGATTTCAAGGGGACAGGAGATCTTTGTCTCAATGGTGGTGATGGGCAGAGGGAAGGGACCTGAGAGGTGGCCTGTGATGGCTCCCTGGGAAGCCCTATAGCAATACCTGCCGCAATAAACACTATGAGGTCTTTGTTCTTAATTTACAAATATATCAGATCCTTTCCATTAGGCCCTCAAAGAATGTAGGGCCATACGGAGCAAGATCATGCAAATATCCAATCTGTGAGGGGTGGGGTTAATGGGTGGGGCACCCTTTGAGAGGGGAATGTCCTGTAAGGGACATAAAGCACCCTGGTGGGTGAGGTGAGATAGACAGAGATGCTGCCAAGGGCAAAGCAGGATTTTAGACACAGCCCTCAAAGCCCAATTGGATGGAGGAAGGGGACTTGGAAGATAAAATCAATAGCTCATAGAGCAAAATCCTCCTCCTCCAGTGTAGGAATCTGCCTGGCACAGGCATAACTCCCCATGAGAGCCTGTGCCCCCAGAGAGAGACCCTGGGAGCAGGGATTACAGTGCCTGGGTTTTGTTTGCTCATCTCCTTGGCAAAAGTTCCGATCTCAGCGGGTCACGGAACCCGGTGGCCACATAATTACACACTATTAACCGTGGAAACAGGGAACCGCAGGGAGGGCAGCGGCGGGCGTGGGAGCGCGGGGAGGGACACCCGGCACCGGCCCCTCACCTGAGAACGCCTCAGCCCTGCGAGGGCTCCCCCTGCCAAGGCTTTTACCAGGCAATTTGACGCAGTGACCATTTAACTGGAGGGTAATTACAGCAGAAGTATTTAATGGAGCCGAAAGTGTGTCCAAGCCTCTGCGCTTCTGCTAGTGCAGCAGAATTCTGCATGCCGCCTGCCAGGAGGGAAAGCTCTTCAAAGGCGCTCTCTGAACCCTCGGAAATGCTGAAATATCTCTGGGTTTTTCCACTCGTGCCATCCGTGTGCACTCCACTCTCTCTGGGGCCTCTAATCCCCTCAGTGGGGGGAGAGGGGCCACAGAATCCCAGCAGGCAGCACAACCCAGCTCCCGATTCCCCACATCCTGGGCAAAACCCCAATCTTCTCAGAGCAAGCCAATGCCAGGGCTTTTTTTTATCTGTTATTTTAAAGACCATGTATTTGCTGCTGAGATGAAAGTGCTGAGGTTTGGCCTTTCTGGCCACCTTTTGAAACGGCTCCCGGACAGCTCTGCATCAATGGAATTAATTCCATGAGAAAATCCATTTGAGACTAATGTCTTGCTACTGCAGGAGCGCGCAATGGCAGTGAACAGGAGATATAAGCTCTTAATTAAAAACAAAGAGAACCTCTATCCCCCAAGGCCTTTATTTCAACAGCTCTGGTTAGGGAGCCTGTATTTTTCATTTTCCCAATAAAAACAGCTACGAGCTGCAACTCTTTGAAGACCCTCGTCAAGGCCTTGAAGCTGCATAAAATTAGAAAAAGGAGAAAAAAACTCTATTTCATTTGAAAGGCAGAAAACTGGAGTTGCTCTTACAGGCCAGATGTGGCTACCCCCAGTCTCTTCCCACACATATGCTGTGTGGATCTCTCTCCCCTCAGCATCCCATCCTCATCCCTGCCACGAGTCTCCTTCCTCTCTTCTCACATGCCCTGAGCACCAGGATGCCAATGCCTCCTCCTGAGCATTGTGGAGAAGCTGGAGCAAAGCAGCTGGACTCAAGAGGCTTTACGGCTTCTCTATCCATCAGAAATCACATCTGAGCCCCAAAAACCTCATCCCCTGATAAAGCTGCTTGTGGACAGAACAATTCAATCAGGAGCACGGTGTGGCCTCCCTGCTGCCACTGCCGGCCTTTCCCAGGGGGGATCAGCCAGATTTGGCCGTAACATGAACCTACTGCTGGTTAATAGCTTGTAAGGAAAATAATTTTTAAAAGCCACAAGGGTCTGATAGAGGGGAGGAGACACAGCAGAAGCCTTCTTGAAAAACCTTGTTACAGTACACAACCAGTTCCTCTGCTGCCCAATCCACCACACCACAAACCACCTCGGCTGTGCTCTTCCCAACACCTTCTTGCTGGCAAAGCTGAGGTCAGCAAAGCTGCTTGGTTTTCCACCTGGTAAATTAGTGATCTCTCTGAAACCCAGCCCAGGGAGTGTTAGTCATCCTGAGGTGAAAATGCAGCTTTTCAGCAAAAAACCCACCAAGGTTCCTGGGAACTTCTGGTATTTTGAGCCGGACTGATGAAAGAAAGAAAATATCTTCCTGCTGCTGCTGCTGCAAAATGCTCTTGCCAAGAAGGAGGATCCTGGAGGTTTATGCTAAAGACACTGGGACTTATCTTCTCAGGTGTTACAGCAAATATCACTGAGCAATAAATACTTGGAGAGCAGCAGAGGAGAGTTTCTGGCTCACTGAGACGCACGTGGAAGGATGCACACACGCACGTTCGCCATCCTCGCATCCCGGGGAGTGTCCCGCCTCCCTCGCAGGGAGAGCTCAGCTGATGGCCACGCTCCTTGCTTGCTTCCACCGTCATCCTCCACCCTCCAGGAGAGCTGCAGCTGATGCATGGCCCTACAAGGGATCCTTTGGGCAGCTCCCAGGAAGAGCAATTGGTGGTGCCAGCCCAGGAGACACCATCCAGCTCCTTCACCTCCCCTCGGTCCTCCAGCTGTGGCATCTCCCCATGCCTCGGCATGGCGGATCAAAGAGATGGCTCCATCCTCACTGCCCAGGGTTTTCTTTTAAACACACTTTATCTTTAATTAATTCCTTTGAAGCTTTTTGCATCTACTATCTCCTCGCCTCCAGCAACCCCCTACTGCACCCTCTTTCTGGAGGCAGGGTCATCACCAGCGGGAAGCAACGCCTCTGTTATTATTTATTCCTGACACACTGCTGGCTGGAGGTGGCGAGGGGCTGGTGAGTGGCCTGGGGCCACCACCAGCTCAGATCCAGCTGCCAACACTCACATGGCTCCCACCTTCCCCCAGGAGAACCCCAGCCCTGGTGAAGGGGTGTCCCTGAGCACCAGCTCTGCCACAAGCTCACAGACCGTGGTGGCGAATGCGCTGCGACTGGTCATCAAATACCACTAAGAGCAGCAGACAGCACATGGAGTTTTCTGCCTTATAAAGCACTTAAAGGTTTAATTAAAGACAGCTTTATCCTAAAGCTCCTGAAAGGAGACTCAGACAAACCAGCGAGTGCAATTACTGCCTTGCACTGACAGCTCTGATTCATTCCACTCTTCTCTGCTTTGGCTGAGGCTGCGGGACCCGGGGATGC
The DNA here is from genome assembly GCA_013399835.1 of Leptocoma aspasia. Classification (NCBI taxonomy): domain Eukaryota; kingdom Metazoa; phylum Chordata; class Aves; order Passeriformes; family Nectariniidae; genus Leptocoma; species Leptocoma aspasia. Next base: position 397,475 of record VXAX01002239.1, on the reverse strand, counting down.
TCTGCCTTGGTGGAGGAGCCCAGCCCACGTGGAGAGTGCCCGGTGAAAGCTCCTCACAGCCCTTCCCACTTGCACCATGCTGGAATTTTAATTATCCCTCTCTTTTCCTGCTCCAGAGTAAAATGATTATGACAGCCCTGAAGAAGGAAGCACATTTTTGAAAAGCACAAGCATAAACTACGCCTGGGTGAACATTTGCATGCCCAGCTGATGCCAGCAGTGCTGTGCTGTGCGGCAGGGGTGGCACCGGGACAGGAACACCTGAGCACAGGTCACCTGAACCCCACAGCGGCACCCACCGGGCCAGGGCACGCGCCAGCCTCTGCTCTCATCCCAAGCATTACCTGCCATCACTCCTCTGCTGCCTCTCCTGTCTATGAGCTGAATAATTCCTATTCCAGGGGAATTTTTTTTAAGCTTGTTTTTGCTGTCAGCGACTCACGGAGGCATTGTTTCTGGCTTTTTTCGCTCGCTCCTCAGCGAGGAGAAGGGGGGCAAGAGGAAGATCTGACAGAGCAGAGCTGCTCCCATTGCTCATCTCAGTGAGCACTGCTGCCTTCACTGCTGAAGTGAAGCGGGTCTTTTCACCACCCTGTGTGCACCCCAAGGACCCCACGAGCCCACACAATCACCAGGGACCCAGAGGCAAAGCACAGAGGGATACAAGGACACAGCACAGGAGGGATATGGGGGCAGCAGCACAGCAGCAGCCACTCGCTCCGATGGAATCGAGCACGGGGGATCTGTGTGGCTCCAGGGACCTTGGGACAGCTCTACCAGCTCCTGGAGTGACCCCAGCTCCTGTGGGTGCCACACACAGGTGGTTCCACCCTGACCCCCCAGGCATGTGCCAAGGACAGCTGAGGGACCACAGGCAGGGAGAGCAGCACCGTGCCCACCACAGGCTCCTGTCAAGGCGCCTCACTGGACAGGGACTGGCAATGCTCGCTGAGGCAAATAAACCGTACAGGCGAGTTACCTCATCCTCATTTGTAGCCATATGTTTTTCCCAGCAGAGAACAAACACTTCCAGCCGCTACAGCTTATATAACAGAGTGGAGCAGGGCTGGGAAGCTGCACGGCTTCGCACAGGCACCGCACCAGCAAAACTGGCACGGACCCTGCTTTGAGACAGTGTCAGCTGCTCGCTCCCAAAATGCTGTCCCGAGGCACTGCAGGGGCGTGGAGCTCCCACTGGGAGCATACTGAGAGCTCTCCTGGGTCCTCAGCCCCAGCACTGGAAGAAAAAGCGGATCTGGACCTTGGGAGCTTTTCAGCTGAGGGTGGATGAGCTGGGATCAAACAGGGCCTTTAGACCCGGGAAGAAGTTTATCTCATTCACTGCTTGAAGAGAAGTTAATTAGCAAAAACTCCGATGCTGGAGAAAGCCCCTAATGAGAGCCAAAGCCTGCAGATTAAAGCAGTTGCCCCCCTGGGAGCTGCTGGGGCAGCAGCTCCTGTTGCTCTGTAGCCATGCAGGACAGCAGTGGAGGCACTGGCGGGTGGGTGGCATCACTGTCAGCTCAACTTTGCCTAAACAAGGCAGCCCACTCCAGTAAGTCCCAGAGCCCCAGCCCATGCCAAGAGTCATTGTCCCACAGCTGGTGCAGGCAGAGGGGCTCCTGCAGCTGGCTGATGGCAACAAGTCCACTGGACCCCACCCTCCTGGACTGGATGATGCCACTGAGGCCAGAGGCACTGACCACGGCAGGTCTGGGGAGACCAGGCTGATGTTCTGATTATGCAGAGAAGCAGCAAAAGCCTCAGCCCTTATCAGTACTCCCTCACTGATCTACCCAGCCAATTTCAGCATTTTGTAAAAGGTGGGAGTTATTTTTTGGCTATAAATAACTCCTTTAAGACAGGAACAACATCCTGGTTGCATCGTCTCTTTTTGCCAAGGAGGGCAGGCTGGATAAATTAATTGGGATTAAGATTAGGCCATAAAATTCCTTTTCATTTGGACTAGAAAATCGCAGTGGGCTCAAAGCAGTCGATGCACAGTGAGTAAATTCTGTAAACTATCCACCGGTATCCCACGGTTTAATATCAGCAATAACAAATATAATTTGCAATAAATGGGAAGCAGCTTTCCCATCCATGTCCACGCAGCAGCCAGCGCTGGGGGAAGGCATTGCTGTGCCGAGCGTGATGCTCAGCGCGATTACGGGAGATGGGCTGTGGATGGAGACTGTAATGGGAAAACACAGCAAGTGGCTGGAAAACGCCTCGGATAAAAGCGATAATCAGCACCACCGTTCTCCTCCGAGCGCTTGTTTAATGTCACACTAACTCCTGTCCCAGGCAGCGCTGCCACCGGGACACTCGTGCCGCGGTGACCGCTCTGCTCCAGGACCCGCCGCCTTCCCGGCCCCCCTACCTGTGCTGTCTCCCAGCCCACGGGGCGGGCGAGCGTCCTTGCCTCCGCTGCTGTGGCCAGCGGCCGGCTCGGCGGTGCTGGTGCGGCCGGGGCTGCTGCGGGGCCCGTCCCCGCCGGGCGCGGGAGCCACGGTGCTGGGCGGCACGCGGGGCGGCGTGGCAGCCGTGACAGAAGTGGCGGCGGCGGCGGTGGNCGGGGGCGCAGGTCCAGGGGGGGCCGGGGCGTTGCAGCTCCTCCCCGCTCCCCGTGCCCCACAGCGAGCCACGGGACAGTCTGTGCCGGAGCGCCGGCCGTGGCGAGAGCCTCCCCCCAGTGCCGGTGGCTGGGGGCTGGCAGCTGGCAAGGTCCATGGCTAGGTGGAACATGGCTATTAAAATCCAAGCATGGCTTCCGAGCGGGCAACCTGACCTGTGGACAGACAGGGACCGTGTTAGAAGGGCAGTGAGGCAACCCCGCTCTCCCTCTCATATATGGCACACCTTAGATCTCTAAGCCCAGCCACCCAAAACATCCCCCAGCTCCACGGGTATCGTTGTCCTCCCTGGTTCTGCAGCTAGAGTTCCCCAAAACGGCATCATAGGGCATGCTGCACCCCCTCCCCCTGAAAAATACCACTGCCAACATGGCAGGCTGAGGATCCTCATTCACAACTGTGACTTTTCAGTTGGTCTGGGAATGATGGGAATGACCTGAGGATGGGTTTTACCAGGAAACACCCTGGAGGAGCGGCCAGCCCCTGCTTTGCCCAAACTCGGTCCTTTCGGGTGAATTATCCAAAACAGACGGGCCAGCAGCACAAGCGTTCACTCCAGAGACACTGAAATGCAGGGGGGTATGAGAGAGCCCATCCCTGGCTTCCCAAGCCCAGAGGCAGCATGATGAATCTCTCAAAGGGCTGGGGCAGACGAGTCCGTAGGCTCTTGTGTTCACACGTGTAGCCCATCTCCCACTATGGCAGTCACCCACGCCGCAGCAGGAACATCCTCCCACGGAGCACGGCACATCCCCTCCCACAGCATGGAGCACTCAAGCTGAACATGACCCTGCAGCACAGGGAGGACAGGAGGAGCTGCCCCTTTTGCTGCCCTTTTTGCCACAGAGCAGCTGGAACACCCCTGAGCTGCTGGCAGCTTCAGCAGTTATAATTTTGCTTTTATGTCACCATCACGTCAGGTCACGTCACAGCCCTCTCCCTTCCCAAGTGACACTGCACCGAGGCTCTGCTCCCCTCATGTCTCCTCTACAATGCTGCCCCATGTAAAACAGCAAGAAAATCTCTGATAGGCAAATTTCTGTTGCCTTCTCCCCCCCCCCCACCCCTCCCCGGAAAAAAAAATCATTATGCCAAAGCCCAAAAATCTTTACTCCATTTTACTCAGCTTTTACACGAGAAAGACTTTTGTCGAACTCAGCAGGAGTTAATGAGAGCTTTACATGGCTAAACGGGCTAATCCTCTGCAGCAGCGCCCGCACAGTCCTTGGGAGCACGACAGAATGTGCATCTGGTTGACAGAAGCATTTGTACACTCCCTCTGTGCGTGAGCAAGTGAAGTAAAGGAGCTGACCTGGATACTCCCAGGCACAGGCTTTTTCTGCTCAGAGGATCTCTGCTTTTTTCCTAATTGGGTATTTTTTCAAAGCGTAACAACATTTATTTTGGGGAGGGAGAAGGCAACGCAAGGAAAGAGCGCAGAAGGAGAAAGGGAAGAGCCAGAAACAGACAACAGAAACCAAAATAGTTCAGGCTGGGGGAGGAAGGATTACATGGCTTCAAAAAAACCACAAACCACCCAAACCGTGGTGGTGGTGGGTTTTTTTAGAGGCCGACAGCGTGGTGGCAGCACGAAGAGTGTCCCCCACGTGCTGTAGGCAATGCCGTGCTTCCACTGGTGAGGAGCCACAAGCTCATGCTCCAGCCGGATCATCGAGCACAGACTCACCTTTGCAATGCTCAGGATCACTCCTGTAGCATGTCAGGCTTGATTTCAGCCTCTGCCCAATTCCCCAACATCACCTGAAACGTCTCCTTGCAAAGAAGGAAAAGGTGCTGGGCACCTCCTGACATGTCACTCACCCCAGGTACCACCTCTCACACCATCTGTGCCCACCCCCAGACCTCATCCCCTTCCCAGCTCTCTGTGTTGCTCAAACTCAGAACTTGTATGAACAGCTGCTGAACAGAGCAAAGGAAGATTTGCCCAGCCCAAACTTGGTACTCACTGCATCCCAGCCACTACCTGGAAATTTTTGAAAGACAAAACGGCAGTCCTTGGTGCTTGGGATTGGCAGCTCACAGGAAAAATAGATATTCCCCCTGCTTCCATCTCTTCCTGCCTCCTTGTGACATTTCAGGCTGCAGCAATGGCAGTGTGAACTTGCAGGGGCTTGCTCTTGCAGAACCTGCCTGACATGGCTGCATCATTCATAGCAGCATCAGGAGGATGTGTGGGCAGAGGCAACAGCCAGCCCTTGTCTTCCCCTGGGTCATGCTGCAAATTTGTGTCCCAGCATGGCCAGGCAGCGCCGGTGACACCCAGCACCAGTGTCCCTCACTCCTGCCACTGCTCCCCAGGTCAGAGGCTCTGGGATGGGGATGGACGCAGTGAGGGACACCCAGATGGGGCAGATCCCACTCTGCCCCGAGGACAGCTTGGGTCACCCTCCCACCAATGTCCCGTCAAGTGATGCCACCCAAGGGGCTGTCACTCCAGGAGTGTCCTCCTAGCCACCACGCTGGCTGGCATGTCCCCAGGAGACGGCTTCAGGGACAGAAGCAGTGAGTCCGGTTACCTCGGAGGAATTTTGCGTGGCATGCGATCTTCTGAGGGCTTTGCAACAACAGATAAGAGCAAGTGTCCTTCAGAATAAATAGCAGCGTGTAGGAGTTGCCGTTGTCCTGGCAACGCAGCGTGATGTGCCCGGCGCGGCGGCGGGGATGGATGCGGCAGCGCGTGGCGCGGCCAGAGGCAGGACCACCCGGCCCTCCCCTGCCTCCCCCACCCCGCCCCACACCAGCACCCTGCCAAGGCTGGCAGCGGGAGTGACACGTCCCGAAGGACACCCAGGGAGCGGGGATACATCTCGCCCGCATCTCCTGCCACCTTGTCCTTGCCCCAGAAAACCTGGGCTGTCCCAGGAGAGCCCGCTGCGGCTGGCACAGCACGGCCCGGCCCGGCACAGCGCCCCGGGAGTCCCCGCGCCTCCGCCTCCCTGTCGCCCGAACAGGCAGGAGAGCACCGCTCGCCTCTCGGGAGCGCGAGCACAAAGTCACCGCTGCTCGGAGGCCGGGAGGGCGTTCCTGCTTTGCCGAGACATCAAACAGCTCTAACACCCCTCCAATGGCACGACCTGCTCCTCAGGGACAGCAGAGTGGAGGCAGAGGACCCTGTGCTGCTCCCAGTGCATGGGATAGCTCCCTAACTGCACCCAAAGAGGGGCTCTGGCATAGGGAAGGGAACACATCATCCAGACCCACACACAGCATCCATCTGCCTGGGTTTGGGGGCACGGAGCCAGCTCTGGCTGGAGCTACATGTGGGCCAGAGGGATGTATTGGGCAGGGCTGTGGTTACGCTTCTCACTCGGGAATCAGGGCTTTGGTTATTCCTCATCCCCCTACAAGCACACACAACCTATTTTGCAAAGAAATTTGAGGAGCGTGGGCAATTTTCACATTACTTCTTTTCCCATCTTGGAGGTGAATGGGAATGTTATCCCAAAATACTGTTCAAACTCCAGGAAAAACTCAATAAAATTCTGAAACTGGGTTAGATAAAGGAACACAGAGCGGATATATTTGAGAAAATGAAATCCTGTCCTTGATCTCCTCACCCGAGGCCTTGGCTCCCACCAGACACAAATCCGCTCCCTTGGCTCCGTGGATGGTGAGGCAGCCGTGCTCGCACGCAGGAAATGGAACTCCTACAAATATTTACCTGCAAGAAGCACGAGGGCAGATTTCAAGGAAACTGCTGGGCTAATGTCATGGATCAGGCACACCAGGCACTCTGGGACTATTTCCTGAGCCAATCCGAGCCCATCCCAGTTCCAAAGGTGAAGGAACAGCAAACGTTGCACTGGAGCCACCACAGCCTCCCCACCCATCACACCTTTCAGAGTCCTCCCCTGTATGAAACCCCTTCCTGAATCTTTCCAGGTGCAGCTGTGTGCTTTGAAGAGGAGGGCAGTTGGCACTTGAGAGAGAGATTAATTTCAAGGATGCTGGAGGACGTGAGCTCACTGTGGTCCTGGGCAGTGGGGAAGAGGCTGCCATGGAACTTGGCTGCTCCCACCACTGTGCACATGCTACCAACCTCCACGTGCAGGGAGGGAAAGCAGGAGAATCCAGCATGGAGTGGGACAGCACAACCCCTGCCCCGAGCCTGGGAACCCTCAGGGGTGGCAGTACCTCAGGCAATCCTGACACTGCAGACAGGACATGGATTAATCCAGCTCACCCACTGCGCTCCCAGAACCCCCCGGCTCTGGTAATGTGTCTGAAAATTAACTGGGATCACGGCTCTGACAAACATCAAAACACCACCCGTCAGCACTAACCCACTTCCCCAAAGCCTCAAAGGCTCACTCGAGTGCAGTCCCTTTCATAAGGTCCTTTTTTGCTCTCCAGCATCAGCCCCTTTCTCCCGTGCCTGTGGAGACACTTCACAGGAGCATTAACTGTAGAATAGGCTGATTTTTAATGCAGAATTATACAAATGGAGCCATTCTTCCATTTCATGCCTCCTGTTAGGTAATCTATTGGTATTGCACAGGGAATCAAGGTTATGTCCTTGTTGGGGTGATTTACGAACTCTGAGCATTTCATATCTCCAAACACCAAGCGAGGCAGGGACAGAAACATTCCTGTGAATGCCTGGAGCAGGAGCTGTGGTCAGAGAGTTGGGGTGATGTTTCCTTGACCCAGACAAGACAAGGCAGGGAAGCAGGCACCACGCTCTAGGAAAAGCATCCTTGGCAGCGTGGCTGGGTGTCCTACAAAGGCATTTGGAGCGGGGCAGGTTATGAGAGTACATGCAGGAACTCACTGGCTCCATATGGAATAGAACGAGGTCGCTGCATCCCAGTGGGTGACTTTCACACTGGAGCAGGAAGAAGAGGGGAGAACTTCAGTGGCAGATACTTGGCCCGTGACTGTGTGTCCTCACTGAGGTGGGGACTGCAGCCACTGCTGCAGCCACTCCTCTCCATCCCGCTGTCCTGTGTGATGATCCCTGCAGTGCAGCGACTGTCCTTTGTTGTCACACTACCAACCATCACCATGGAAATGGAGCATCGCCAGTCTGCACTCTGGGCTGGATTGGGACTCTCCCCAGGGCTGGGAGGAAGGGAGATGCACCATCCCATGTGAGGGTGGCATGGATGAGTGCCAAAAGGCATGTGGCAAGTTATGACATAGGATCAGCAGGTGACCTTGTGGACCACTCTCACATGGCATCCATCATGTCCCACCCCACACCTCAGGCATCAGGAGCACCATGGAGATCTCTCTCCTGAGCCATGTTCTGTTATGGGATGAGTTTTTCTGATCACAGACCCAATGGGAATCGGGAACATACAACCCACTGCACCATCTGTAGCCCCAACTTCTTCCCAGATAATTATAAATTTGTGAAAATATGGCTGCCAAGCTCTTTAAAGCCAGGACTGGGACTTAAGGCACAAAGGCTGACACACAGTAGCACCTAAGTAAATTAAATGTGCCACATCACTACCTATCTATATTACAGTCCTGAGCTTCAGGATTACCTGCTAATAAAAGTGATATTTAAAACAAGTCCTAAGTTCCTCCGCTGCCCCCTTCTCCCCACAAGTAATTAAACTGACGCCGCTTCCCGCAGCGGAGGGGATGGGATTTATCATGGAGGGAAATCAGCAGAGGGTGAAATAGGTTGAATCCTCCCTGCCACGCTGCTGCGGCCAGGCAGCCAGCAAACACCCACTTCCCTGGGAAAACGGGGCAGAAAGAGGTTGGGTGGAGCTGGGAAGCCGTGGGTTCCCCCAGGATGGAAATGCCACGATGGAGGCAGCTGGATCCATCCCTGGCTGTGCCTGGGGAGTGGTGAGAGAGGGGCAGGAGGGTGGCCGTGGTGGGGGGAGCCACTCACTCTTCTGCCTCTGCCTTGAGCTCACCCAGCTGCAAATAAACAATTTTACCATTTGAATAGCCGCGAGTGCGGAAGGCATAATTAATACCCAGCGGTACCGTCAGCCAATGTGCTGATGCGGGAGGTGCAGCCCCTGCCAACGCCGTCAGCGCACAGCTTTGGCTCTGCAGCGCCCGGCCCCGGCTGCTCTCGCCTCCAGGCCCGTCCTTCGCCAGAGGCAGAGGAGGGGCAAAGCCCCGGTGCAGGCACCCGGGGCTGGTGCTGGAGCCCACCAGCACGGGACCTCTCCAGTGTATCCCACACCCACACCATGGGAAGAGTCAGGATCTGGCAGAGCAATGTGGGGAGGAGTAAAAAGGAGCAGGCAGAGAGCAGGCCTATGTGGCATTGCTGTGAAGGCAGGAGCTGTGCCTGGTTGCTGCCAAAGTTGAGCCAAGCTTTAACCCTGAGTTTCAAGTTCAGTTCCCATTTTCAAAAATTTTAAAAGACACTGAGAGGACAAATGGCCCAATGCTTACAGCCAGCTTGAGGATGAGTGTGAGAGCTAACACAGTGAGCTGGCCAACACCATCCACTATGGTCAGCCTGGGTTAGCTTGCTCTAAAGAGGGCAGGACATCTGCTTGAGGGAGTTTTCCCTGGTCTTCAGGGATTACTTCAGACAGGATTTGAAAAGTGCCAGGGTGGGAAGCCCAGAAGTTCACATGCATCTTCAGACAAAAACACGTCTCTTGCAAATTTCTGTGCAAGACCAGTGCTTGATAATTTACCTGCCACCACTCTGACAGCAGCAGCTCTGAGACAAGTCTGGCTCCCCTGGGAAGACTCAGAATGCTGCAGGTTCATCTGCCAGTGTGGCGAGACAGGTCCCAGCCAAGCCAAGGGATGAACTGCCTTGAGTGCTCCCCAAGGGGGTCAACAAGTGGCAAGCTCAGGTCCTGCATCCTAGGGTACTTCTGGAGCATCCCTCCTGGCAAGGCACAGTATGGGTGCTCCTGGAGCATCCCCCCCACTGGGCATGGGCATATCTTCCCCCAGCAGCACAGCCTGGGTACCACTTGAGCATCCCCCACAGTGGATACTACTGGAGCACAGCCTGGGTACCACCAGAACATCCCCCTCAGTGGGCACAGCCCAGGCACTACAGAGCACCCCTCCCAGCAAACACAGTGTGACTACTACTGGTGTATCCCCCTCATCACACACAGCATGGGGACCACTGGAGCATCCCCCTCATCACACACAGTGTGGGTACCACTGGAGCATCCCCTCAGCACACACAGTGTGGGTACCACTGGAGCATCCCCCTCATCACACACAGTGTGGGTACCACTGGTGTATCCCCTCAGCACACACAGTGTGGGTACCACTGGAGCATCCCCTCATCACACACAGTGTGGGTACCACTGGAGCATCCCCTCATCACACACAGTGTGGGTACCACTGGTGTATCCCCTCATCACACACAGTGTGGGTACCCCCGGTGTATCCCCCACAGCGCACACAGCATGAGTACCACCGGAACATCCTTCCCAGCAAAAATGGGGTGGGTACCACTGGAGCATCCCTCCCAGCAAACACAGGGATGGTACTCCTGGAGCATCCCCCTCAGCGGGCACAGCGCAGCCATCGCTTCCCCCACGGCTGCCCCAGCCAGCAAACACTGCGTGCATTTAGCGTGGCAGGGCCGGACAGTGGGGTGTTTCATCAACCCTGCAGCGATAACACTCGGCTTTTGTCCCTCCCGGATAAAGGGGGTTTGTGAGCACTGGCTTTCCAGCCCAAACTGGTGCCTGTCGCCAATTTACCCCACTCGTCCCCCCCCTCGAGTTCCGCACCAGCGCTGGGGACCAGGCAGCAGCAGAGCTCCAGCTCAGACACAACTTGCTGGGAAGTTTCAGATTTCCAGATCCACCAAAATCTTGTCAAAGAGCCACAGTCTCAAGCTCTGCTCTTGCTGATATTAAAAACAATCCATAAACCTAAGGAAATCAGGGCTTTCCCCCTCATTTTATCTTCTACCTAAACCTCCTCATGTGTTCCACCTCCTCATGCACACCACAGAATCGCTGCCCAGGCTTTACATGCTGCTGGTGACCAAGGAGGTCCTGGCACACAGGATGGTGCTGCCTTCTCCCATCCCCATCACAGCAGTGGAAAACACTCCCCCATGTACCAAAATCAGTCTGCTGAGGGAGCAGGACTGCAACATACGTAGGAGCATGTTAAAACCAGAGCTTAGAGATCATCCCTGGTGTTAGTTAATGCTGCCCACAATAAATAAGGCCAGCAGCTGAGCTGAGCGGCTCCCTGCTGTGGATACAGGCACAGGCAGGACAGTGCACTTCCCCACAGCCACCATCCAAGGAATTTCTGCTTTCCCTGCTTTGCTCATGAATTTTCTCCCATTGCCACACATCTGCCTCCTGTACAATCAACTGCAGGATGATCAGGCCTCCCCCTTGGATAAAAGGACTGCATTGGCGTGTCCAAGCAGGATGCAATGCCCAGTGCTGTTGGGTGGGATAGGATGGAATGGGATGGGATGGCATAGCAGAAGAGAGGCTCTCCCCACCGGGATGGCAATAGACCTGCCAGATCCCAGATGGGAGCTGGAGCCTTATGAGGGTTTTTGTTCCTCTGAATACATATCCACAAAGTGATTCCAAGAGATAGCAACTGAGCCAACCCAGCCTTTGGCTCTGAAGGACCTACAGCAAGGAAAACCGTGGCACAAAGCTACGGCTTACGCTGCCCTTTAACCCCAGCGCTTTCCAGATAAATAACCCAGCACTGATCGTATTTTCTAAATGAATGTGCTCAAGCATGTCATTACAATGAATGCAGGAAACACTTTGATCTAAAAAAATAAGTTGGCTCAGTACATCTAAAGTAGCAGCTTAACAAGCTTTAAAACAAAACAATTAAAAGAGGTCTGTGGTGTCTTTGTAACACAATGTGTCTTCGCGGGAGCCGTGCATCAGAGCCCACTGTGGTATCCGTATCAATACGGGATATCAATACGGGATATCAATACGGGAAACGCCTCCAACCATGGAACACATCCAGGGAGAAAATACCTCATAGTGGGATTTTTAATGATGACCTCCTAAAGGGCTCTGCTTTCCCAGGAGCAAAGACAAGCACTGACCCGCTGGAAGGATCTGGATGACCAGCACAGGGCCCAGCCAACCCTTTCCCATGGCAAAGGCTGGATGCCCATGCAGGGAAGTCCAGCTAGTTCAGGTCTTCACTCCAACACCACTGTCTCCAGGTGGAGCTGCTCTCAATTCGCCCTGCAGTGACTGAGATCCAAACCTGTCTTTCTCCTGGGAAGTCCCCAGCAGCCCGGAGATGCACAGCCTGCCCGGAAACCTCAGCAGCCATCCTCAGAAATGAACACAGAGAACACGTCAATAATTTCAAAAGCTCCATAAACTCTAACAGAAATGGAGAAGATGAGAGGAATGAAGACTCTGAAAGCAGAAAGAGGAACAGATGGCTTTTATGGAGCAAGAAATACAATAGGAAAAAATGGAGCAGCAGAACTCTCTTTGAAGGTGTGAAGCGTCAGTAGGGAAGCCTGGAGAAAGCCAAGGCACAGAAGCTGGGAGCTCAGGGCAGGGCACTGCATTGCCCAGCTGAGGCTCTGGCTGGTGATCCTGGGGAGCTCCTGACCCCGCTGGCTCCTGAGACAGCACCAGCTCTGCCCAGCCCCACCACAGGGACATCCCGCTGCCAGAGAAGGGTCAGCGTGACACGCAGCATGGAGAAAGAACAGCCCAAAAAGATGATGAAAAAGCCAAGCTAAAATAGAAAGCAAAGGCAGCGGGAATGAACTCCAGGGCAAAGACTCTTGATCCTGTCACAGAAAGTTTTAAATCCGTTTTAGCACCAAGCAATTTCTTTGCCATGGAGAAGAGCCATTCTCCCTGCCACAGCCATCTCTCTGTGCATACAGCAACCAAGCAGCTCACAGGCTCTCCCACTGTAGCCATGGCAAAATCCTGATGGATTGAAGCAACGATGAGGATTTGCCTCCAGGACCTCAAGAACACTGTGCCATTGGGGGCACAGCCCCTCAAAGCCCAACTGCCAGTGTGTCAGGGATCACTGTGCTCTGCATCTCATTAAAAAAAAACAAAACACATTAATCCCCTTTGCAAGAGAGATTAAACTTTTGCAGCATTATCTCCAATGGGTTGGCAGCAGGGAATGACCTCCTGCATCCCTCAGTATCTCAACTTCTTTCAAAGGCACCTGTGCCAGCAGCTTTACTTCCATCCTCATCCATCAAAATTTGCAAAATTGATTTTGCCAGAGAATATGTCACTTTGACAGGAACCCAGAGTAAGTCCTGAGTGTGTCATGTCAGATGATGCTAAAGTAGAGCCTCTTACAAAGACAAGAAACAAGAAGATGAATAACTCATCCTTATCCTTTCCATGAAAAACTTCGTAAAAAAACCCCATGAATGACAGATACTTGTAGAGAAAAGGTTGATTCATTTTGGGAATTCTTTCTAAAATAACACTTGCCGGCAACTGGAATGGTCACACCTTCCCTACATAAACGCCTCGCCACTGTGGACTCAGCCAAGCTTTGGCTCTGGCCGGGAAGAGGCAGAGCCAACCACACTCCCGGCGGGATGAGCGGCTTCATCTCCTGGCATTCATCACCCACGTTCCGGTGGGTCCTTAAGTGTATGTCCTCATCATGTCAATTAACTGATGCTTCATTACTCGAGTCCTGCAAAGGGAGCAGAGATGCTATCGCAGGCTCCGGGAGCAGGGCTGGGGTCACGCACGGGACTCAGGCAATTACGGAACGCGTCCCTGAGGAAGCCGCGTGTGCTTGTGCTTGCTAGGCAGGCAATTCCCAGCGGGGACAACCTGGGCTGCCCCCGACCTTGTCACATCTTCAACCTGAATGGCGTGCAGTCAAGTGGCAACATCAATTAGCGGCATTTGCTCTCACCGGCGCCTCGAACACTGCTGCTGAGCAGCGAGTCCCCAGCCTTCCCATGCTGAGCATAGCAGCTCTACACAGCTCCTCAGCTGGCATCACACAGCCACATTCCCCATCTACAGGGCTATAAAACACAGCTGGAGTTTCTCCTGACCATCCCAGGATGCTGCAGAAGAGGCACAGCCAAAACCCTCATGGACAGGAGCCATCAATTCTCACCAAGCTGTAGCGGAAAGCCACAAATCCGCTCTCCTGTGTGGCACAGCGGGGTCCCTCACACGGCGTGTGCTCTGCTGCCATTGTCCTGTGGCACATGGTCACCCCCGCGCCAGCACGTCCCCATCTCCACGCTTCTCTTGTGCTAGGGCACGTGCCCTCTGGTGAGCTCCAGGTTTTCCACCTCAAGCATCCAGACTTGCCTCTTGAAGGAAGCGCCTCGCCGCTCCCAGGCTGCATGTTGTTTTTGAAGCAGCTTCTGCTCAGACTTTATTTGGAAGTCAGTGGAGCTGGCAGCGCTGGCATCGCAGCCAGGCCAGCAAAGCTTCACTGCTCCTGCCTCGTCACAGCTAAGCCTCATCCCATGGATGCTTCAGCCATGGTCCGGAGCAGCTCTGCACCCATGGATGCTTCAGCCAGGGTCCGGAGCAGCTCTGCACCCATGGATGTTTCAGCCATGGTCCGGAGCAGCTCTGCACCCATGGATGTTTCAGCCAGGGTCCGGAGCAGCTCTGCACCCATGGATGCTTCAGCCATGGTCCGGAGCAGCTCTGCACCCATGGATGTTTCAGCCATGGTCCGGAGCAGCTCTGCACCCATGGATGCTTCAGCCATGGTCCGGAGCAGCTCTGCACCCATGGATGTTTCAGCCAGGGTCCGGAGCAGCTCTGCAGCCAAGGCACTGCTTCTCCTCCCTGCCAGCTTCTGCAGCAGGAGCTGGAGAGTCCTTTCCATACCCACAGAGATGCTGTGCCAGGGAACAGTTTCTGCTCCCAATGGCTCTGGATCGTGGGGACACAGCAGCCATTGGCAGCGAGGACACAGTGCCCCTGGGATGCTCCAGCACTGCCAGGAAAGCGGAGCTGCTGAGAAAGACCTTCAGTGCAAACTTCAACAAAAATCATCGCATGTCAAAGCGTATCTCCTGCCCACGCATCATTTCCAAGTCACAAGGAGACATTTTGCAGATCGGAGTTGGAAATGAGCACTTTGTGAATGACTGGCTTTATTTATTTTTATAAGTCCTCAGGCAAGTCCCAGTGGGTGCTTTGGCCTCCTGCCCCAGGCACCCAGCGCCCGCTGACCCCACCCCTGCTCATCTCCATGGAGCTGCTCATCCACCTCCAACCAAGCTGGGTTGTTCCTCCTTTCCTTGGTGTTGCTTGGGACCATAAATGCCAAATCTCTCAGCACTGATGGGAGGACACTCCCACACAGCTGCACTTGGGGCAGGTCTCAACCCTGCTCCCAGTGCATCACACCCAGCATGCCTGGCCCCATGTGAGCACCCCACTACACAGCACCCAGCCCTGCCACCACACCACAGGCAGTGTGGGCGCTTTGCCTCCAGCTTGGGCAGAGTTTAAGGAGCACTGGGGGGCGATGGAGCCAAAATGCCCATCGGTCCCCACCGTGTCCCCAGTGAAGGAGCTCAGTGCTGCACTGAACGGAGGCTTTAGTGCAGCTTTGCCTTGCAGAGCCGCCGAGGCCAGAGAAAGCAACTGATAAACCCAGAAAGGAGAAGAGATTCAGCAGCAGACAATACCTCATTTCACAAGGAATCCTCATAAAACCAAATTAATGTTGAAGGATGAAGGCAGGTAAACCTCCCACGGTTAAGTTCAGGCCACTGAGACTCAGTTTAAATCTCTCAGCAGTTCTGATTTAATCAATGCATTTCCAAGTAAAATTATATGAAGTACATCTCCATCACAGGAAATTATATAAGCTATCAAAGTCTGTAGGTGCAAGTCCCAGTAAGAAGAGCCATAAGAAATATTCATATCAACTCAAATTCCATTTTTAAGGAGTCACTGCAGGTCCAGAGTTTAACATTCGTTTAAAAAAACCCACTCTGATGAAAACAGTGAGCCAAGGCAAGGAAGGGCCAAGCAGCAGGTTTGGGAACAGCCCTGCATAACCCACGGTGACTGCTGGGATGCTGGCCTTGGCCAGGAACCCCGTCCCAGCAGCACCACCCAATGTGGGAGGGAAGGAAGATGGGAGAGAGGAAGGATGGAAGGAAGAACAGAAGTAAAACCCCTTTGTTTTAAAGGAGGGGGTGAAAGCACCAACAATGTCACACCATCCACTGATCCTGCCCAAAAGACTCAGCCTCCAGGAATTATCCTGCTAGAACAGTGTTGCTGTCAAACCCAAACTCTGTTGGGCTTGAGCTGCTGTTGCCCACTTGGTCACCACCAGCCCTCAAGGAGAGCAACAGGCACCACAACTCAGAGCAGAGCAGCTCCTGCTCCTCCTGCTCAGCACACTGAGGTTCCAGTAATCTTGGTAATCTTTCCTCCCAGTCCTTCTCCCATTAGCTATATTTAAAAGCTTAGGCAGGCATACATTTTCATAATGAACCTCAGACTTGCTGGAAGTTCTGTGGCTTATTCACACCCTATGGAGCTGCCCTGGGGAGCCGCCTGCAGCGCTCACCTGCCCTGTATCCATACATTCCTGTAGACACTGAGGTAAATAAGGCATGCTGGGAGAGCCTGAGGATCAGATTGGGGAGGGAAGGTGGGAGCAAGGTTGGAGAGCTGTCCTGTGCATGGCTGCCCTTCCCTGTTACAGCCTGGGCTCTGAAGGAACATTAGCAACTCCTTTCCAGCAGGTGACCATTACATAGGGCAGAGCCAAGCCGTGGTGCTCCGGCCCCGGGAGCAGCTGGGCCGGCAGCTCACCCGTCCCGTGCCCCGCCTGCCAAAGGCTGGCACAGCAGCTGCCACCCGGGGCAGCCCCCAAGCATCCCGGGCAAGCGGCAGCACCACAACAACTCCCACCTGCCACCCCACTGGAGACACCACAACGACAAGGCGGTGGCTCCGGTGTCATTAGAACAATTATTCACGCTCTGGGAAGCGGCTGCCGAAGCCCTGTGCCGCTCCCCTCGCCTCATCTGGGAAATTGCTGCCAGCACGCAGGTACGAACCCCTGCATAAAAGTGCAGTTTATTCAAGCACTATTGTGGCTGTTAAGTATCATAGCCAGTGACACCAGATGAATTTCTGTGGCAATCAATCCACCCAGGAGCAGCCAGCTCAGCCCCTGTGTGGATGCAGGATGAGTAAGGACTCCTCAGTGGAGGCCATTAACTCCCACTGCTTACTGCTCTCATTACTTCCCAGACTGCAAGCCTTGCATCTTTGACGAGCGGCTGAATCTACATTTGACAGTGTGAACCTGATGAGTGAAATTCATGGAAAATGTTTGCTTTGGCAGTAACTACAAGGCCCATAAAGTTTCCACGGAGCCAATATGCAGGGATGTATGCTTTTAATGAGTTGTTTTATACAATCGCCGAGAAATTGCAAACGGTGGTTTTACTCCTACTGCAAATCACTCCAGAGCTCAATGCTGTAAAAACCGTGGCATATTGTTTAAAACATTATATTCGTAGCTATGGAGGGGAAGTCCTCGGCAGCGCTGGAAGCCTGGCACGCTGCAGAAAGCTGCCGTGCCCTCGCAGGCGGGCGCAGGCACTGACGCAGGCGTGTGCACGCACATGTATGTCTGTGCACACTCAGGGACTGACAGAGCCACTGCCACCTCCCAAAGGAACAGATTTTGCCCCGCAGCACCCACACCTGCCAAGAGCAGAGCGGGGCTGGAGCATCCCTGGGACCTCGCAGGGGCTTTCAGGGCAGCGCTGCTCGCTCAGCCCCGCTCTGAATCGGGGAGCAGCAGCTCCCCTTCACAGGAACCGAATAATTCTGAGCAATGCAGTTGCAGAGGTCCTGCCCTCCCCGGCGGAGGAGCACAGCTCACCGCGAGGTCAGGCACTGCCACAGCCCCAGGCGAAAGGGATCCGACTTGAAAGGAGCAGCACGGTACCATCTCCCCGCCGCAGGCAGCCGCTCCAGGCAGAGGCTGTGCGGGGTGAAACGGGCGCTGCAAAGCTCCACTGCTTCTCCTGGAGCTATTTTTCTAGTAGTCTTCGAGAAAATGAGGAGAAATGACATGGGAAATGTCAGAAATAAAGCCAGAAGCAATTAGAGTAAGAGAGAAGGGAGAGCAGCAGGCAAGGTTAGCAGTAAAGTTATCTCTTATTAAAAATAAAACACGGAGGGACTGGAAGCTGATGAGGTGGCAGAAAGGACAGCCTGGTGCTGGGGATCCAGGATGCACAGCACAGAAATTCGCAAGGCGAATGAATCGAGGAGGGAAGCAAGCAGAGGGCTCCTGGTTCCATTGCTAAACTCTCCTCAAAAATAACAAAGCAGAGGGCGTCCTCTGTTCCCAGGATTACAGCCTTCTGCCGCGCCAGCCTTGGGAAACGGCCCTCCAGCTCCACTGGGCTTTCACCTGTCACGAAATAAATCCAAACGCGTGGCACCCTGAGAAAACCCTCGGGTGCTTTCGCTGGGAGGAATTCCTAAGGTCACTACATCACCACAGACTCTGTCCTTCCCACACGCAGCAGCACATCCTCGGCTGACGGATGGACAGACATCTCTGGCGGCAGCGTGAAGGTGCTCGTGTGCCCGGGCTGTCGGGTGCACCAGCCAGAGGCACGGGACAAAGACGGGGGGCATTGGAAGCCAGCTCGCCACGTGCCTCTGGAATATGCGGCGCGGCACGGGAGTGTAAAAGAGAGACCAAGGGCCTCCCCCAGCTGCTCAGCACAGACAAAACCTCAGTTCAGGTTTCACCCTCCAGGACTCCATCCACAGCCCGGACAGAGGGACAAAGCCTCCAGCGATTCCCATGAGTGGCGGACAAAAGCTTCTCGTATCGCTACTCCTTGTCCGTGGATTCGGGGGGCCCTGCCTGCCTCCCTCCGTGCCCCCAAGCTGCAGCCGTGTTCTGCCAGAGCGCAGGGGCGCGGGCTGATGGGCTCCCCGAGGTGCTGCGTGGGGTAGGGCTGGCGGTGGGGGCTACACCCACCCATCCGCTCAGCCCGCAGCTCCCCTGCCCACACAGTCCTGCTCCCCGGGGAGCAGCCACAGGGCCCGCTGCGAGCTGCGGGAGTGGGGTGGCCGCTCGGGACTCCCCGCCTTGGGACCCCTCTCCCCAGCAGCAGGTGATGTGCCGGAAGCACCGTCCCACTCGGTGGAGGGACGTTTGGGGTTTGACCCCTGCCCAACACAACCGCTCAAACCCAGGGCTTTCCAAATATAAAACCGGCTCGGGGAGAACGAAACAGATAGTGGATTTCACTTTTCCTTAGGGTCTCACTTGTTTAACCTGCTGCTGCTTTCGCTCGATTCCACTGAGATGGGCTCAAACCACCAAAACCCAGGTACTACTGGTGCTCCGGGGCCAGGGCTCTCCAGCCACAGCACCATGGAAATAACAAGATTTCAGCTCAGATGACTTCGCAGCGGTAATGAAAATGTGTTACGTAACACTTTGCCTCCGTCTCCTCTGCTTTGCAATTCTCGATTAATCTCCCAAACACATCCATCCGTCTGTCCGTCCATCCATTCATCCGTCTATCCATACATCTGCCCGCGCCCCGGACGCCCCCCCAGCCCCTTCCTCCAAGCGGCCCCCGCCGGGGCGGCCAGGGGGGAGCGAGCAGCCGGCGAGGGGACGCTGACCGCGGATCCATCTCCTGGGCAGGGCGGGCGAGCGGGGCGGGGGCAACCGGGTGGGGGGAGCCCGGCACCGCGCGGAGCGCGGACCGGCCGCCTCCCCGGGCGCCGGCAGCCGCCGGCTGCACCGCGCGCTCCTCGCTCCGCTCCACACACCGCTCCCCATCC
>VXAX01002239.1:325859-377563 GCA_013399835.1 Leptocoma aspasia | reverse complement strand
CGCGCGGAGCCCCGGTGTCCCGTACAGCCCATCCCCGCCCAGCGGGCAGCAGGGGTGTGCGGGTTCAGTCCGTGCTTTGCGGGCAGGGCGAGGGGTCCCCCGCAGTTCGGCAGCCCCGGGGAGCCCCGGCCCGCTGCCCGGTGGAGCGGGCCCGGCTGCTTCCGCAGCGGGCTCCACCAGCCGGCCGAGCGGGCATCCTGCTCCCAGAGCGGGCATCCCGCTCCCGAGCCAACCCCGGGAGAGTTTCCATCCCGATCTGCACAGCTGGCCCGCAGGTACAATGTCGGGCCAGCGGGAGCGCGGATCCGCCACCGCCGCCTCGGGCCCCCGCACCGAGAGATACGCAGCCACCACCGAATTCCCTTCGGCTGGAAGTGCCTTTCGTGCTCCGTGCTCGCCCAAAGACAGACGAGCACAAAGGGGAGCGTGCGGAGAGAGGCGCTGGTTATTTTGGGAGGTGTTTCATCAGAGCCTGATGCGTTTTCTCTCTTTCCGGGGGTGCTGCCAGTAAGAAGCGACATTATTCCTGGTGTACTGTAAGAAAAGTGTGTCTCTCAACAGCCGAGCTGCTTTTCTGTTCAGCTGCTGCAATAAAATAAGTTTTTGTACGCATTTGGGGATTTTAGATTCTTCAAAGCTGTTCCTGGCTACAAGCGAGGAGCAGAACCGTGGTGCACAGAGCCAGCACTGCCGGGATGTCCCTGCACAGGGACAAACCACCTGCAAGGAAGGGGCATGTCAGTGACCAGGGCTTGCTCGGCTCTGAACAGTCACACCAGCAAGCAAGGCTTGTGTAGAGATGAGTCTCTGCTGCCTTTCTGACTCACTGGGTTTCTCTTCTGCCTCCAGAGAAACTTACTCCTCAGAGAGAAGCCTCCTGTGAGCAGGGCAGCTGGATGGAAGGTCAGCACGGTTCCTTGGACAACTTGCCAGCCCTGCTGCTCACGTGTGCTCCCGCTGGATCAGCTTCAGCTGCTGCTAGAAGTGCTGTCGTTCAGCATTCAAATCCCCCCGTTCCTCGGAGCTGGATTCCTGCTCAGAAGGAACCCCATGTGGGAAGGATGAAATGTCAGGGGCTGAACTGTGGACCAGCTTATCCTGGGAGGTGGCAGCTGCCTGGGGAGCAGGCATCTCCCATCCCAGCCCAGGCAGAACCAAGGCTACAAAAGTACCTAAATAACGGCCAGGCTGTGTTTGGTTTTCACTAAGCATGGTCCTCGCCTGTTGGGGTGGTTAGGGCTTGGTTCCTGCACAGCCACCAGTGAATCCCACCTTGGGTGGTGCCACCAAGCCGACTGTCCCCTCCTTGCCTCCTGGAGCGAGGCCAGTTACAAACTGGCTGTGGCTCTGCCAAGTCTGCCTCTGGGACAGAAGGAGCCTCGAGCCCCAGGGTGTTCATTAGAAAAAACCCCATGATCACAATGCTCACAGCTGCTTCGGCACAGAGAGGTGACACGACCCAGGGCATACCTTCCTGGGGGCTGCATGTGCAGGGACTTGAAAGAGAAAGCTCAGCTTTACTGCAAGCCCATGGACTTTATCAGCCATTAAACCCAGCTCACTAACATGAAAGATCTTGAGAGAGAAGAAGGGAAGAGCGTGTGATTGTCTCTTAAGAGGCTGAGAGAGATACTGGAACACAGTCAAGTAAAAGACAATCAATTAAGGCTTAAATAAACCCAAATGAGCAAACGCTAATGAGAGCTATCCTGTATCTCAAACAAATCTTCTTAACTCAGCCCCACTTAAAAAAATATTATTTCCCCATTTGTACCAAATGCATGGAGCTGGTGGGGGATTGCAGGGAGGACCATGGTAGGGATCTGGGGCCTGGCAGTGCAGGCTGAGCTTCTGAATTTTTTGCTATAAATATCTGTTATATTCTATACACCTTGGCCAGGCAAGTGACTGTAAGCATGGAAAGGCCCCATGCTCTCATCATCAGCCTTCCTCTGGCCCTGAGCCTCTTCTCAAGCTTCTTGCCTCAATTCCACATTGCATTGTCACTAGCCAGAAGCTTCCAGAATCAAAAGAGATCAAAGGAGAGCTGAGGTTTTCGACAGTACCAAAGCAGATGTGCAGGCAAAGCTTTTATATGCAGGAATTATTTGGGTTTAGGGCTAGCTTGGGATGCTTGGCGTGGAAACCTCACAGGGAAGGAGATACCTGGCCAGAGTGTGTGCATCCTTGCTGCCCTCTGGAGAGCCCTGCCTGTCACCGGCCCAGCGACACGTGCAGCACTCACGCTGTGCCTCCCCAAAGCAGCCAGCACAGCGTTTTTCGTGGTGTTTGAAAAGGCGGGCGGTGCCACTCGGCAATCTTGGCCCCCTTTGTCTCGCTCATCTCCTCAGCAGCGCTGCCGGGGCCGCCTGCCATGGGCAGGCGATGGAGCAGCCCGCTGCGGGAACCATGAATTATCCCCCCATTTAAGTAGGAGGGAAGGAAGTCATTAGCGAATTCATTTGTCTAACTTGTTCTTCTCAGAGTCATCGCTCCCAGAGAGTAAAGTTCCCGATGCTGGTGCAAAGCTGCAGGCGCTGGCTGGGGCTGGCTGCTGTGCTGTGGTGCACAGAGGCTCACACAGACCTGTGTTTGGGGAGAAAAGAGGGTTTTTCCCTGCAATCGGGTCTGCACTTCCCAGGTTGTCCATAACAGCCCCTGTGTGTTCACCCACTGTGAGCTGGGGCAGGTGTGGGCACTCCAAGGGTGCTGTGAACCACAGCAAGGGAACGTTGCCAGCTGCACTTTATCCACCGTGTTCTGAGGCAAAATCTGCTAATTTGCCTCTGAGTGGAAAGACAGTGTCCCAGCTACACTTGCCAAGGAGGAGTGAAAATTGTCTCTTCAGTAGAAGTAGGTTGTCATTACCCATTTTCCTTTTCATACAGGAGAAGCAGAAGTGTTACTTGGAGCTTGTGAAGCACAGAGGAGTATAATGCAATTTCTGCTTCCTTGTAGTATCGTCGTTTCATTTTTCAGACCAGTGCTGACAGGGAATAGGATTCTGGAAAGCACCCTGGGGATTTTATACACTGAGCAGCTCTCTTGAGACTTGCATTCCCTTCAGAAAGCATCCCCCACAGCCCCAAACTCCTCTAATGGTCTAAACCAGATTGTCTAGCAAGGCACAGCTCCAACCTGGCACACCGGACCCACAGAAAGAGAAGCATGAGGCAGGAGAGTGGGAGGGGAGGGCTGAGATGGGCAAAAGCTGGATGGGATTTCGTGGGCCCATTCTGCAAGCCCAGAAGAGTCATCCAAACCCCCAGAGCCTCCCAGCTGTGGGGGCTGCCTGCCTGCCTGCCTGCCTGGAGGTGTCAGCCAGCTTTGCAGCCACAGCTCACTTTTCCAGGGAAGTGTGCTGCCTCTGTCCCCAGAGTCCTTCCCCAAGCAGGGGGAGGCAGAGCCCACCTCACATCCCCAGCTCCAGGAGCCCAGTGGTCTCAGACAGTCCTGGGGCCCAGTGAGGGAGGGAGGGAGGGAGGGAGTTGAAGGTGGGGTAACTGAGGTTCTTGTAATAGGCCCTTTGGGGCAAATCAGAGTGAAATGACACTAAATGACCAGTGTTTTTATATGTATATATGTATGAGAGGTTTATTTTAAAATAATTTGATTGCAATGGAAAGGGGATATGAAGACATTTTGGTTATTATTAATAAAATATAGCAATATAAAAGTATAAAGATATCACTTAAGAAAATATATAAGGAAAAGAGAGAGAAAGAAGGGATAAAAGTAGATATTGGAAAGCTCTCAGCACCTGGGGATCCAGTGACAAGACTTGATTGCTCCAATTTAGATGTCTGTTGTTCAAAGTGATGGTCTAGTCTTGATCTGTTGGGGGTGGGGAAGGCCCACAAATCCCAGAGTTCCATGTGTTAATATAGGCTCAGGTTCAGGTGGGAATGCCCAGGTACCTCCCCTGATGGAAGTTTTACACTGAGTGTTGCAACACTCTGGGTCTTGCACAGTCCTCTGGTGGAAGGTCCCAGGAATGAGTCTGTGGGGATTTGGGGGGGTCTTTGATGATTTATTACCCTTTTAAAGATATGACAGCTGCTTCTCATGCACCCATAGCTAAGATCCCTCAGCAGGGATGAAAACCCTCAGGCGTATGTGTGAGTGCTCGGATACCTTCCCCAGGGAGGCAGAGCTCTACACCTGAGCCTGTTGTGCAAGGGAGGACACTGCCCTGATAAAAGCATTATCCCACCTCGTAGGATCTGCTTCTTACCAGCCTTCTCCTTTATCTGGCTCCAAACCCAGCTTGTTGCCAAACAAAGGTGTGGTCACTGTCCAGTGGTGGGTGCTCACCCCCTCTGAACCTGGGCTGCTCTGATGCAAATCAGAAGTTTAGCTACCACACCCCCAAGACCTCCCCTTCTTCCCTTCGGCTGTGGGCTGCAAACCTGGCACCTGATGCTTTGAAAATGGTGCATTGTTTGAGTCCATAACCTTCAACATTTCAGTCTCTCACAGAGCTGCTCCCCAAAGCTCACATCTTCAGTAGCATTTCTCTGGCCAGGCTGCTCTCATGCAGTTTCTTCCCTTTTCAAGCTAAACATCGCTAATCAGCTTCTTCAAGCTCCAACATGTGTCCTATAAATATCCCTTGTGGAAGCAAAATCTGTCTCGTGTGTGTATGCAAGACAAAAGAAAAAATTAGAAAGCGTGAAGCCCTGACTTAGCAGCCTGGCAGCAGAACCGCGCTAAAACCTCGGATCTTAATGAAAGCAGGGAACATGCCTGCCCCCTCCCTACCCCTCCTCCAGCCCCAGAGTGAGCCAAAGACCCGAAATCTCCATCCCTGACAGCCCCAGAGCTTGCCCAGGTTCTGGTCCTCACCCTTAACTGCCTGCAGGTCCCTTAGGAGCCACCTACAGGCTACTGCGGGCTGGATGGAGATGGAGCTGGGGAACACTTTGTCCTTGGAGCTGAGCAGGGAGCTCAGTGCTTCCTCTTCTTCTTGGTGTTCAGGAGCAGCCCTGAGGTTCTCCTACACCTCTTATTTCCAGCTCTGGCTTAAGAAATTTATGAGCCCGTGGTTGAGCTGAGGGTAGTGTGGGACCCTCAGCATGCCTGTGTGTGGGGTGGGATGGGGACATGCTCGTCATGTGAGATATCTCCAGGTACAAGAATCCTGAAGGCAGGTCCAGGACTGTGTCAATGAAGCTGCTCTGGCTCTGCCACTCTTCCAGCATGGATGATAGGAGTGAGGGCTGATAGGAATGAGCTCAAATCAATCATCTGTCACTCACTGGCTTCCCTGGCCAGGCTGCAAAGCCCTGACTGAAGCAGGACCCCGAGGACAGAAGAGTGAGCATCTTAATCACCTTCAGCACAGGCAGCAGGAGCCCAGCTGCCCACCCTGCACGTTGCCCTCAGGTACCTTTTGTTTTGATGGAGGCACAGGCAGCGCTCGGCTGGATTCATCTCTGGCACATAGGCTGCAGAGCCAAGGTTGTCAGGCAGGGAGTTGAGAGCCCAGGGGAGCCAAGCAGAGTCTGGAGAGCTCAGGAGGATGAGACAGGGGATGGAGAGACCTGGAGCACTGGCTGGGGTCAAAAGCAGATGCCTAAGAAACAGCACTTGCAGGAGCCTGGGAACCGTGCTTTCACCAGCAGGAGAGGTACCTGCCTTTGTTACCTCTGCTGAGAAATCCTTGGCACCATTAGAAGGGTGACCCTGGCCTCAGCATTGCCATGGTTTCTCCAGGTTTTCCATTGAGCTGCTGCCAGTTGAAGTGAGGTGCCTCTCCTTCACGGTGGCTGTCAGCTGGGAGATGTTAACAACCCAGAGAAGTGAAGCTGAAGCAAAGGTCTCCTTTGCCCTGTGAAGGAGAGGAGCCATCACAGGCTCATCACGGGGAAGGAAAGCTAATCCCATCCTGGTGTGCTACAGAGGGTGAAGTAAAGAAACCTATTCTGCTTCCTAGGACTCTTATCTGTGCTGAATTTTGGGGTTTCACCTCGATGGGGTGCACTGTACTCACAGGTTGAGCCCTGCAGTTCCCATGCAAAGAGGTTTTTGTAAGAGCAGAGGTCTGACACTAAGCTTGGCTTATCTCCAACTCCAGCATCAGTGTCCTCATCCTGCATTCCTGGCTGATGAACTTTCCCAGCTCCCCATTGCTGGCAGGTGGCTTGGAGGGGGATGAAATTATAGCACTGGGTTTCATGAGCAGTGTGTGGCTCTTAAACCCTGCAAGTGTCTCTAGCAGGGCTGTTATAGATTCCCTTTGCTTTGGCTGTATTTGTCTCATCAATCTCACTGATGTTGACAATTGGGCACGGTTTAATTCTGCAAATCTGAGGAATGATCAGGCCAATTTAGTTCACATTTAAAGCATTTGTGTTCACATGCTGGAAAGCCTTTTTTCTTCCTTGCTCCTTGCCCAAGGCCCTTATTATCTGCTGGTGCTATTTATCAATGCACAGCAGGTATATTACAAGAAGGTCTCCTTCGTAAAGCGATACAAAATAATCATTCCTGTTCCTCGTCTGCTCAGCAAGAAAAGTGAGCCTGGCTCTCCTGCCTGTCAGCATTCCCGAGCCACAGCATTTTTATATTACTGCGGGAGAAGTGATTTAACTCAATAAGCTTCCCTCATAAATAGCAATAGTTTGATAAAATAAAGGAGCGTGTCAATGAACATGGTGTTCCCCTTCAGCTGAGTGGCTTTGTGTCCTGCCCTGTGTGTGGGACACTGCAGGACACCCCAGCAGCCACAGAACTCAGCCCCTCTCCAGCTCTGAGCTTGCAGTGGGATGCACCTGGGACTGGGAAATCTTCTATCAAGCAGGAGATGTGTTATTGGGGCAGAAAACTTCCATTTTTACTCCTGAAGTGCGTGAGATGGAGGATCAGTCTTTAATAATGCCTTGTGCTTCTGAAAAAACCCCTCCTCCTCCCCCCTCCACATATTGTGGCTCCTCATCCCCTTCCCAGTACTGATTTGTCTGAGTTTATCCGGTTTTATCCCATTTCACTGACACAATTGCACAGATTTGCACTGGAGCTGTCTGAGCTGGGCACTTCTTTCTCTGGCATGTAATTAAATCCCTGGTGAAGTGCTGGGAATGCCTGCACACCTGGAAAGCACTATAGAAAGCACAGCTAGGAAGAAAGATCAGGTGGTCCTGGGAGCTGGGGAGAAGCAAATTATGTGGAGAGAGCAGAATGCCAACCTGTGTGGCCTGGAACCAGGCTGGCTGCTCAGGATGGGCTCTGGGGGAACTCTGGAAGAGCCAGAGCCCAAGCTCTGCCCTTGGAACGACGGCCTCTGCAGAGCAAAGGGGTGATTTAACATGCTGCCATTCCTTGAGCACCGGGACCGTGTGTTTGTTTGGCTTTCTCCTCCCCCAGGGACTCAGGTGTAATATCACCTTCCCATTAATTTATATGAGAACATTTCCAAATAGTAAACTGCCAATAAATTAGTAATGCTGATCTATAAAAGGGGAAAAAATGGCCTGTTGTGAGTTTATAGCCCTGTGGAAAAGACATTAAACAGAGGCTTCCTAAGCATGAGCACTGGGAGGAGCTGGGGGGGAGAACTCTGGGCTGAGACCCACCTGGACGTGTTTTGTCTGGCTGGTTTTTAAACCTGCTCCCTGCAGCATGCCTTTGTGAGAGCCAGGCAGGGAAAAAAGTACTAAAAGATTCCCAATGACCAATCCAAAGGTGATGAAAAATGAATGAGAGGATGATGCAGCCTGGAGAGAACAAACAAACTACCTGGAGCAAATAGTTTATTTTAAGATGCTAACAAATTTGCTCCAGAGGCCTGTGGAAAAAAGTCCGGTACCACACAGCCAACCTTTCCCTTATTTATAGAATAATTGTGATGATTGATTAGCTGGGATCAGAACTATATTTACGGCATGGAAGTTTTCAGCAATATTTCACGTAATTTACCTCCTCACACAACTCCCTGGCGCTGTCATCCCAGCTTCACTTTTTCTCCCTGTGAAGCCTGCTTGTGCCAGGATTTATGGCTTTGTTTGTGGGAAGAGAAAGTGTCTTGCTCCAGAGAACAACAGCAAAACAAGAGCTCAAGGGTAAACCCCTGGTGCTGCAGCCCCCCAGCAGCTCCCTGTGCCTGCGAGGGTGGCCCTGCCTGGCTCCCACGGTGGGCAATGTCCCTTGGCATGTCACTGCTTCCGCTGGCACTGTCCTCTGGCAGAAGGACACAGCTTCCCCTCAGTCCCCTGCTGCTCTCCCCAGGGCACTCTGAGGCACTGGGTGTTCCAGCAGCATCCTGGCCATCCCACGAGGCTCCTGGGCTCCTTTGCCCCTACACCCACCAGGCAGTGTGGATGGAGAGGTGGCAGCCAACATCCCACCCTCTGCAGGGCTCCGGGGAGCCTGGCTCACTGTCTCCAAAACAGCCAGGGAAAACCTCTGCAGGTCCTCCTGCCCCTCACTCACCCAGCTCCTGCTGCTGGCTACACTTGCTGATTTTAATGCAGGGAGGAAGGAAACACCCCCAGGAGAATAACAAATGAAATGAATTTGAGAGAAAAGCCTAAATATTAGAGCTATTCCACAAACAAAGCACTTAATACCTTTTTTTTTTCTTTTTTTTCTATTTTTTTTTTTTTTGTGCCACAGCTGCGGCTTTTTTCCAGGTGAGCAGCAATAAGGGAAGGAAAGCAGTGGGGAGGATGGGGCAGGGGTCTCAGGTTCCCTGTGTTTGCCTCCAAAGGGATCCCCACTTGCTCCTGGAGTCAGTGCCAGAGGCTGTGGGGTGCTGGCCAGCATGGGCTGAAGCTGCAGACAGACAGACAGACAGACAGATAGATGGGCACAATCTGTTCACCAGCCCGGAGATGCCCATGGCATCTCCTGCCTCTTCCCTGCTGCTTTCCACTGCCTCCAGCCTGGGCTGCACAGTTTTATTTAAGCCCTTCTCCACTCCTGCCTTGTCTCAATTTCTTTATCTCACAATAAAAGTAAGCTGTTATTTCCCTTGTGTTCCAACTGCCCTCATTCATCCCCCGGTACCCGCAGGGCCAGCAGCCAGAGACTGTGCCAGCACTTGAATAGTGAGGGGAAAAAAGACATCCTACAGGCTGGAGGCCCTTAGCAGTGAGGGAAGCTCGATGCTGCTGGAAATAGAAGCTGCTGCAGCCAAGGTCCTGCTGCAAACCAACTGATCCCCATAAGGTCATGTTTGCTTCCCTGCATGGCCTCAGGACTGGCTTATGGCACAAACATCCCCTCCTGGTGCCTGGATTCTCTGGGCCTTTCTCCCAGTCAGGACCTGCCATGACCTGTCTAGGGAGGTTTAACACTGCTTTTAAAAGGTGGTGGCATTTCACAACATGAAACACTGGGTTTACTACAGAGTTGGGGTCTCAAACTTCATAAATGGGGATTAACCCACCCCCCCAGCAGCTCAGCCACCACCAAGCAATGTCAGCTCCCTCCTTCTGTGGGCATGGACCTGGGCAAGGAGGCAAGAGGCAATCAGCCATCATTAATTGGCTGCTGAGTCCCTCTCCTGGCCCTTAAAAACCTGCTGTGGGAAACAGCTTCCAATGGGCTTTACTTTGCACCTTCTCAGAGGAACAGGAATTTCACATGCCAAGGACCAGACACAGAGGCTGACACTATCAGCATTAGTGACCCAGGAACAGCTCCATTACAGTTTGGGAATTAGATGTACCTGGGAGCAGCCAGAATATCACTTGGCTCATTTGTTAGCACAACATCTATAAAGAGAAGCCTCAAGCAACCCTGTTCTCAGGGCCCCAGAAGACAGAAAGAAGGATGGCCCTTGTCCCAGCAGCATTTGTTTTCATTAAGTGGGTGGAAGGGCCCTGATGGAACCAGGGAGCTTGATTGTCAGGTGACCTTGTTAACTCTGGAAAAGTCAGAAGCTTTCAAACTGGAATTAGCAAACCAGCTTGATTAAAAAGAAATAAAAACCACCCTAAGTCTACACTTCCACATGCCTCAGCATCTGTCCAAACTCTGGCTTTCCCCCAAAGCCCACCCACAGAAGAAGTGTTGGTGTTGGGTGAAAAAGGTCTTGCCAAACCAGGGATCTTTTGGAAGTCCTTGCACAGCTGGAGACCTGGACACTGGAATTTCCTTCATAAAGGGCAACCCATGGAGAGAAATGTTTAATCCCCCAGGCTTCTTTGTTTTGTGTCTGGTCTCAAGGCACCAAAATTAAAGGCATTTGCCCACTAAAATGATTTGGAAATTTATGACTTTTTATATGACGCTTTCCTGCTGCATTTCCTTGACATCCATCTTTCCATCTACTTTTCCTAGAAGCAGAACCTTCCCACTCTCTTCCTGGAGTTACACATCTTTCCCTAGCCCTAAGCCACCCAGAAACCTTTGCTGCACAGATGCCAGCCCTGCAAAGGGAGCTGTTGGATGCTCCTGCTCCTTGGCAGGCTGCGGGGGACTGCTCAGGAGCTGTTTGGGATCTGAGTGTTTGTCTCTGGCCAGTGGCAGGGGCACCCTGAGGAGTGGGGGCTGGGGGTGGGTGCAGCAGAGTGTGGCCTTGCTGCCAGCCCACTGCACTCTTCACTCACTCATCTGCTAGCATTTGTCAGCACATCCTCCAAAACTTCTTGGCAATGAAGTTGTCTGAGGCAGTTTAAATCACTTTTCAGAACAGATAAAGCAGCCCCCAGCCCCTTTGCCTCCTTGTTATCAGTCCTCTTCTGTGATACCTTCGAGGTCGTGGCTCCTGTCCCCCTGTCCCCGTTAGACCTGTCTAATTATGACTCCAAGCTTATGTGCTCTTTGACTAGTTCAGCTTATCCACCCATGCTTGCTCTGCCGTGGCTCCTAATCCCTACCTCAAGTGGCTCCTGGAGGAGCCTGGAATGCCCTGCTGTGGTTGCAGGCAGGATCCTCATCCAGGCAGGAGACAGGGAGCAGGGAGAAGCTTTTCTTAGAACCAGAGAAACATTTAAGCTGGAAAAGACCTCTTAAGATCGTTGAATCCATCCGGTTTTGCTCAGGCTGAGAGGATGTGCCTGGTGCAGAGGGATGAGTGACCTCCAAAGGATCTACATGCAGGGTGATGGGGGCATGGGGTGATGGGAGCACAGAGCCTGCTGCTTATCCTCTCCCTCTATCCCTGGGACACTTCCCTCCTCTCTGCAGCAAAATCACTGCAAAACATTCCCTTTTCCCCATTTCTTTGGGTCCAGGCTGCAGCACTGGCCCCAAGCATCCTCTTAGAGTGGCTGCTCCTCCTTCTCTGGCTCCTGCGGGATCCATCCCCTTTGTCACAGGCATCAGCGGTCCATGGAAGTGGCTCTGAGCTGCTCAGAGCCCTGTCCTTCCTCGCAGCAGCTCCAGGGCTGTGCACAGCAAGAGAAAAGGTGCCTCACCGGAGGCTCTGCCATCTCGTCCCTCTGATGCTGGAGATTGTTTTGATAAGCTCCTTGTTTCTCAGGCACAGAGCACAGAACTGTTTTTCTTGCACTGAGCAGACAAGATGTTGAAATGTTTTTTCCTGTGATAACTGAAAGTGGAAGGAATCCTGCCTGCGATTCTTGTCAAGTCGAGGGATCTCTTTGTAGTTCAGTGAATCATTTCATCCCCAATGTTAATTTAAAAGCAAACAAACAGAGCTGAATGCATTTGATAGTAGAATTATTTCCAGTACATTTCAGGTTTTGTTGCTGTGTGTTGTAAAACACCACGGCACGAGCACTGTGTGGTGGAACCAGGGGACTGGAGGCTGGGCTGTGCCAAACAGCATCCCACTGAGCCCCACTGCACCCCACTGCACCCCACTGTGCCCCACTGAATCCCACTGCACCCACATCATGCCCATGCTGGGAGAGCAGAACACCCACTACTCCCCAGGAGCATCCCAGGTGCATCCTCTGGGAAGGGCTCTCATCCCTGGTACAGCCACAACAGCAAACCAGGAGTTAAAAACTCCCCTTGAAAACAGGAGCTGCAAAACATCAGCCTCGTTCCACCTCAAAAGAGCAAGAATGAATCGGGAAAGGGCAAAGTGCGTGAAAGGCTGAATTGTAATAAAAACGGTGTTTAAATGTGCCACCGAGAATTAATCGCTCCTTTCTTTGGAGCTTCCCCTTTGAGGGCTATTCCTAGGAATTTGTGGGAGGAAGCAGGAACAAGGAATCAGTTTTATTTTGCATGGAGGCTGTATCATGTGTGGAACTGCCCTGGTTTAGAGGCACGTGATTGCAGAGGGGCAGCTCAGCCCTGCACCCCCTGCTTGGGGGCTCTCAGAGGGGACAGGTAGTCCTGGAGGGCAATTTTGGCTCTCTTAGGGGCTGGTGGCCCCAGTGACTCCCTGGCAGTGATGGAGCCTTTCCCACCTGTTTCCATGGTGTCAGGGTCCAGGTCAGAAGTGCCTGGGCACTGGGAGAGCAGGAGGTGGCCGCAGTGCCAGCCCAGCACCGCGGGGACCCAGCTGCCCTCCAGGCTCAATAACTGCCTGGAACTGGGAATGCTTATCCCTGTTGAGTCAAGGACTGGCAATAACTCTTCCCAGCGAGAGGCAAAGTGCTCCATCTGCTCAGTGCATCCCGAAGGAGTCAGTGATGACTTTTTGGCTGCCTGGAGGAGCAGCAGGCACAGAGAGGCCCTGTGGTGCACGTTGGGTCCCAGCCACCCCCTGGCACAGCTGCAGGGTGGGCAGCGAGGCAGGCAACAGCAGGGAGCCCAGGGACCTGATGCTTTTCTTCCTCCCCATCACTTCACCTCCTCTTCCCACTCTGTTCCCTGAGTTTTCCACAGTGCCCACTGGCCACTTGCTCTGTATGGCAGCAACACACACGGGACCAGTGGGAGGATCAGCACCAGCAGATCTTTGTCACCAAACCCCTGCTCTCTGCAAGCCCAGGGAGCATCACCTTTTCAGACACGCAAAATCAATGCTGTCCTACATCCCAAAACCTTTAAACATCAGACAGGCAATTTGTCTTTGCTGATGGTGGCTGAGCATTGAAAGGAGCCTGGCCAGATTAAATAAACCAGCAATAGCAATTTGAGGTCATTTTCATCATATTAATGGGTTTCCTGCCTGTGGTAAAAAGGGAGTCAAGGAGATGGGCTTGGATCAGCTCCACAATGGCATTCCTTTTCTGTTGAGAAGCTGGCTTTGGTGATCATTACAACAGATTGGGAGTGATGGGAGAAGAGTCAGTGATGGATCTGGGCACACACAGCATAGCTGGGTCCTGCCAGGGATGGCACAGCTGGGTGGGGACATGATGTGGCCTCTGTGGGCTGCTCCTCTCCTCAGCCAAGGAGCCAATGGGAGGAGAAGTATTTGACACTTGGCTTTTTTTCTCCCTTATAATCAAGAAGTAAACAGAGTCAGAGCTTTATGAGTCTGTTTGAGTGTTTCAGTGCCAAGATGCAGCTCAGTATGTCCAGTTCTGGGCCTCTCAGTTTGGGAAGAACGTTGAGATGCTTGAGTGCATCCAGAGGAGGCAACGAGGCTGGTGAGGGGCTTGGAACACAAGCCCTGTGAGGAACAACTGAGGGAGCTGGGGTTGTTTACCCTGGAGAAAAGGAGACTCAGAGGTGACCTTATCACTCTCTACAACCCCTGAAAGGTGGTTGTAGTCAGGTGGGGTTGGTCTCTTTCTCCAGGCAGCACTGACAGAAAAAGAGGACACAGTCTTAAGCTGTGGAAATATAGGTTGGATATCAGGAAAAAGTTTTTAACGGAAAGAGTGATAAAGTACTGGAATGGCCTGCCTGGGGAGGTGGTGGAATCACCATCCCTGGATGTGTTTAAAAAAAGATTGGATGTGGCACTCAGTGCCATGATCTAGTTGAGGTGTTAGGGCACAGGTTGGACTCAATGATCTTGAAGGTGTCTTCCAACCTGTGATTCTGTGAATATTTTCTGAGAGGTTTGGGCAAGGAGCTCTGTGATTATGCACACAGCACACCTCCCTCCTCCTCCTCCAAACTGAGGGGAAAAGGTGGGGAGGAGCTGAAAGTCTCAGTATTCCTTAGAAACAGAAAGCAAATTTGAGATAACATGGAAAACATCATTTGACATATCTGAAATCCTTTTGTAAGCACTTTCCAGGAATATTTTACGGCCTCAGCTTCATTAGTAGCAATACCTGCAGGAAGGCACCTCTCAGCATGAGCGCTCAGTGTTCAGTGCTTGCAAATGTTGTATTACAGATTCCGTTGTAAAACACACAACGTGTGCTGTGAGATAACTCCCATCAAGAGTGGGAAGAGCTGCGTGTGGCTTGTGGGATTCCCCAGCTTCGCCAGGCTGAGAAACCCCTCAAAACTCCCCACCAAGGGCAGCCTCAGAACTGGGTTTGTTTGCAGAAGGGACGTTGCTGTAGCTCTGCAGAGTGGCATTTGCACGGAGCAAAGGGCAGCTCATGGGTTCTGGGGGAGGAAAAGGTGCTCTCCTATGTGCCACCAACCCTGTGCATGCAGTATGGGTCACAGTGCTTCCTGCAGAAATTCGGGAATAACTGTGGATCCATCTGATAACATCGCTGGCTTCTCACCAGTGACTCATGAAGACCAAGAGAAACAAAACTCACCAAATATGTGACTGCTTGCTGGGGTTTAATTGAAGCCATGTGCCAGCAGAGGCTGCCTGGGGCTGTGTGGCATGACAGTGGGATGCCAGTGAGGATCCAGGTCCCAGCTCTTCCCCAGGTCCCTGGTCAATTTGTCCTCAAGGTTTCCCTGCTTCAGCACATTGCCAAGAGAGACAGTGACAGATACAGGAGAAGAGCTCCACATAACCTCGATTACCCAAGGATAATGAGGCCCAGTGCACCCACATGCTATCAGTAATATTTGTATCTATTCAGCTTTTTCAGTGCTAAAGGTAACCATTTATATCCATTAAAAGCAGACAACTGGATGGCAAGCGGAGCTCAGCTCTGGCTGCCTCTTGATGGGCAGCATCTATCACACCTCGTGTCCTCAGAGATCTCCTCCACGGCTCCCAGTGGTGCTGGGCTCTGTCAATGTCACCACACCCTGGACAGCTGCTGTGACATGCCAGCTTTGAGGCCATCCCACTGCCTGTTTGTGAGTGTGCCTGTCCTTTCCAGCTCATGCCCTGAGTGATGCCCAGTGGACTCATCACTGTCCCACCCAGCAGTGATTGCCACACTTAATTACTTTCATCCCTCAGAAGACAATGCCAGGATGATCCTTGCCCAATGCCATCCCCACAGTGGCAATCACTTCTCTGTCACCTCCCCTGAAGTGCTCTCACTCTGGAGCCACAGCCAGATCCGTGGCCCTCACTGGATGCTGCGTTGTCCTGGTCCTTCTTAGCACCTTTCCAGCTCCTTCTCGTGGTGGTATTTTGATATGGAACCAAGCAATCCTTTCCTTTGCCTTCACAGTTTCTATCCCAGCACTATAACCCTTGATACTATACCTTTAATTAGAGGGGAAACGTTGTTAAGTCAGGTGATCTTCCCAACAAACTCCTGTTTGATGGCTGTATCACAATGAATTGGGCCAGATGATTTGTAGTCAGACCCCTCCAACACCTGTGCAGAGTGGGCCTGGCTAGAAAAAATACTGGATTTCCTCCCATATTCATTTCACTGGATGAAGAAGTAACTTTTTTTTAGCCTATGAAAATAGAAAATTACATGTATTGGTGCTAATTTCTTTTGTTAATTGAAGATGGTGTAAGAAATAGTAAACAGAACTCAAACAATGCACGATGCTGCAGTTTCCTCAACAAGTAGACAACTTGGTGATGAAAACAGACCACGAAATCACCAGCCCAGGTACATGCTACCACTTATGTTTTTTCCTGGAGGTCACTGAGTGTTTGATCAGCCCTTACATAGACTGTCCTTCGGATTCAATGCACAACTCCCATCAGGTAAATATTTGGCCAGTGGATGGGGTTATCCTCCCCTTTGCAAGTCTCTTATCTGTCCCAGTGCAGCCCGAGCCGCTGGCTCCTGCATCCCATCCCATCCCGACTGCTATTCCACCGGCGGGGCTGGGGGGAGGGCAATAACAGCCTGAATGTGATATTGCTTTCCTCACGGAGAATGTAATTGCTTCAGCAGAAGAAATTAAGCATCATAATGAAATGACCATAAAAAGAGGCCCCTCGCTCACTCCCTGGATCGCAAATATCGCAGATGTTGCACCCAGCCCAGCGGGGCACAAGTGCAGCAGCAGCAACTCTGCCAACACCACTGTGGCTCCAGGGTACCCGTGGAGGGTTTGGATGGAACCACACCATAAACTTGCCCCTTTCTGCCTTCACAAGCTTCTCAGCTTTCTCCTAATTTCCAGTGTCTTGGCTGCCTTTTTCTTGGCTTTATTTCCATGCTTGAAAAGCGTATGAGGGGCTCAGCAGCCCTGTGTGCGGCTTTAAAGCCTGCTCTGAATCTCCCAAACCTGGGAAAGGAGGTGACATCCTTTTCTAGAGGAGCCACACATACCTGAGCCTCGGTTTTGCAATGCAGCAGGACAGATCACTTTACCAAAATAGGTAAAAGCACAAAAGGCGTATGAAGGCTGTTTTATCAGCTGGAGCCTTGCAGCAATCTGAACGGGGACAGGGCTGGCTGTGGCTTCCTCTTTTCCCCTTTCTCTCCAAGGTGCACAAAGTCCTGCTCAAAGCATCTTCCTATTCTTCCCAGCCTGCATTTTCATCCTCAGCCTGTCACTCCTGCTGGGATGCTGCTGTAACCGTTGCCAGTGCATCAGCCCTCACCTCACCAGCTCCAAGGAAATGAGTTTTGTTCACTCTGAAGGTGCCCTCGAGGAAGGGCCAGCAGCCCCTTTGCTGCTGGGAGTCCACTCGAGCAGCACCTGGCCCATTCATCATCTCCTTGGACATTACAAGAGAATCTGTCCACTTAAAACAGGATTATTTCTGGGTGGCAAACTGCAAAGTTAATTTGGCTCTAATCCCTTTAAACAGAACCAGTAATTGGAGTGATAATGATTCTCCTGGAGCGCTCTCCTCACCAGGGCACGGGAAGGTCTGCAGGCAGATGAGCCTGACCTCCTGCCTGGCACAGCGGGGATAGCACGGGCACGGCACTGGGGAGGGCACCAGGATGAGCAAATCCCCTCCACGAGGGGCCACAGTGCTGGGTCGGGACCCCCAGGCACCCACAGAGCAGCAGGACCCTCCTGCCTGCCCCATGTCCCTCGCTGCCTGCTTCCAGAGAAAGACCCTGAGAATAAACAGCTTTAATCATACAATCCCTAGTTCCTATTGCTAATAATATTATCATCATGATATTAAGCCAGTTAATTCTTTCTCTCAATTTATTTGCTTTTGTTTTTGTACTCCCATGTTGTAATTTTCAATTTAATTAGTTTCAGTGTTTCTGAGGGCAATAGGTCTTGGTTTATCTTTGGAGCTAATAGTCCTAATTGTTTACCCTTTCTTTAGCAATATCTCATTAACTTTATGGGCCATCATTTCCATGGCACCTCCAGAATTAATTCCCTCACTCTTTGAACCATCTCCCTAAAATCTTCATGGCTTTTTGCTTCCCTAATCCTGTCTGACCTTGCCCATCCTTGCTGGCTGCTCTTGTGGCTCAGCACCGCTGTGCCCCACCAAACCCCAGGGCAGCAGGTGGAGGATGGACCTCCCTGTACAGGGAAACCTCTGCCTCCTACTCTGACCTTGGGCAGAGCCCTGCATCTGCCACCTGGTCACTGTGGTCAACTCTCCTCTCTTTGTGTCCTCCCACAAGTGCTCCTGTCCCTCTAGTCTGCTTTTGGTCATTGTTCCTATCTTGAAGTCTGGAGTCACTTATCCTGCTGATGGAGGGATCTGGATATTCCCCTCAGCTTCAGCAACTGTGACATTTCTTCCCTCTCTGAAGCAAAGGAAAAGCTGTTGGGAAACCAAAGCATTCCATCGCTCTGAGGCAGCTGATGAGGTGCAGATTCATTAGCCCTCCACTGGCCCTTCGAGTGAGCTTGATGTTGGGATTTGGGAGAGGTGACCGTGCCATTGGGCACTCCTCACTCTGTGCAGAGCTCACAGACAGCTTCTCTACCCCAGCTCCTGCCTTCAGACCCCATTAATCACACTCCTAATGACTTTGTGTTCTACAGACGAGATGTTTTTGGCTGCAGAGGCGAGCTGCAGATGATATCTCCCATTGATTGTTCCACCTCACTTGAATGATGTGTACCAGCAAATGGGTCTCAATTTTCAGCACAAATCATGCTTGGAGGGTGGGCTTGTGACCTGGAGGGGCCCATTTGGCTGTAATGATTGCAATGCCATGGGAGTTTCCTCTGGACATTCCCAGTTCCACAGTCAGCTTCACCCTTGGGTCCGGTCTCGTCGGTGTCAGAGGGTGGCACACCCTGAGCCCCCTGGCTCCCCACCCAGCTGGAGGGGCAGAGCAGTGCAGGCTTGCCCAGCTGTGGGAGGACGCCAGGAATCTCTCTGGGTTACAGCTGCCTGCTCAGCACCAGAACATGATTTCCCAGTAAGCAGACAGGGAGGGATCTGTTGGTGGCCGCTGTGAGGGCACCTGAATTATTGATTGGAACACAGCTCTGGCCGAGGCACTGAAGGCAGCAAGAGTGGCTCCTTCCCAGTGAACCTCACCCAGCTTCTGGCAAATCCACTGACCAAGCCCCCAGAGTGCTGCCTGTTCTGCAAAGCCCAGGCTTCACGGGGAGAGGTCACAGACGGCAAAGGCCACGGCAGGGAAAAGACAGCTGGAATTGTCCCTGGCAGTCACAGGCATTTGGATAAATGGCTTTGAGGAGCAGCTGAGGGAAGGAGAACATTCCTAAAGCTCCTCAGTCTGCTACAAGAGGATTCTGCTGGGGCTGAGGCTGGCATTGCCGTGCAAAGTGCACGGGGGCGAACAAACACACGTTTGTGCAACATATGGACAGACACACACAAAGTACAAACCAGCCATATGGGCACACACTGCTGCCAAATTCACTTCTCCCATGCTTTCCTTTGGTTATTTTTCATCTTCCATGGGCTGCTCCAAAAGTGCTGGGTCTCCATCCTGCACATCCCAGGCCCAGCACTGACTCCCACCTCACTTTCTGTAGGCCAATCTGAGCATTTTCTGGATGCTTCCATTCCTTAAATTTTGTTGTGTTTGCCTGCCAGCTTGCACAGGGTTTCAAAAAAGGCTTCTCAAGGGTTGGTGGGTGGGCAGGCAGATCTGAGCCAAGCTGGGAGAGGTGGCAGTGCTGGGGAGGCGCATGGAGAGCGAGCCAGATGTGGCAGCAGAGGCTTCTGGAAGGGAGCCCATGGCAAGTGGCAGCATTTCTCTAACCCCATATTGACTTTGGCTTCCAGAATCAATTTTCTTTATTAGCTGATGGATCTCCTCAAAAGACTTGCTGTACTGAATCTAGATAAATCATTTAACCAGTAAATTCTTTCCGCTCTAGCACAGCTCCAGCACTGGGATTTCACGGAGAAGAGTAGCAGAGAGGGGTGAAGGGCCAAGGTCACTGCCAGCAGAACAACAGAGCAGGAACAGGTTTGCTAATACATGACCAGCTGAGAGCGACTGTAAAACTGGCTATTAATAAGAAACAGGTTTTCGACAAAATGCTGGGATTAGCAGTGAATACAAGGAGCAAGTCATGGGAGACTATAGCCTTAATTATTCATGCAAGCAAATTGCTGCAGATGGAGGGAGAGCACAGTGCTGATGTGGGCAGGAGCAGGCAGCAGACACGAGGCAGGTTGTCACCTGCCCTGGATGAGCTGCACCCACGGGAAGAGATGCTCCAGCCTCCACGGGGACACAGGGATGTGCAATGTCCTTGTGGTGTCAGGGGTGCTGCATGTGGGAGGATGAGCTCCATGGATTTTGGGACTCTGACTGCCCACTTGGGCCTTGTGGTTGCAGCACTGTGAGCACCTGGATAATCACCTGGAGAGCACTGGTGAGGGCTGGCATGGGAGGGGTGCTCTGCCCCACTGCCCTGCCCCTCCAAGGCCTGCTGTGAGTGTCTCATTTGCTGTGTAAAATCGGGCTTCACGCGCTTGACAGGGCCAGGCAGCTTCAAGGCCAACACTAACTGATGAGCCACAGAGCAAGAAATAATTCTGCCTCCAAGAATAATGCTGGCTCACGAGGTCAGAGTATTCCAACATATTTATAGCCAGTAAAGAAAACGATTGTGTTAAACGGCAGCTGAAGTACACGGAGCCCCAGCCAGAGCTGCTGTCTGTGGCCATTTGTTATCTTACTGGGAGCACAATTATGCAGCTCGGGATTTGCATCCCGAGGACTTCACAGCAATCCCTCTCAGCAGCCACTTTGGGGATCAGAAGGTGAATGTGTATTTCCTGCAGAATGAAGCTGCCCATCCCAGGCTGACCTGGGGCTTGTGAGGCATTGGCAGGTGCAAGGCAGTGGTGGTGCTGAGCAGAGGAGTAGGGGGGTCCTGCAGGTGTGCATCCCCCTGTGTGCATCCCCCTGTGTGCATCCCCCCTCGTGCATCCCCCCATTTTCCATCACCAAGCATAAATGCAACACCCGGGACGGGCAGAGGGACTCAGAGCTCCTCACTGCCTGTCTCCTTATGGAAACCACACCGAGATGAGTTCGACCTGGTTCCAATAATCAGCTATAAATAGCAAGCTCAATTAAGGCAACCAAACAAAGGCGATGATGGATACCTGCTTGGGAGGCCCTGGGGGACGGGGGGCAGGGAGTCTCGGTTTTGCTTGTGCAAACACCATGTTTTTATGCAAAGCTGCCAGCACTGCGTTAGGCACAGGACAAGGACAGAGGGGACCAGGAGGCCACACACCAACCACACAAAGCAAACTGCAAAACATCCATCCCAGCGTGGCTAAAGTGTTGCAATGCCTGGCCCTGAGCATCATCCACTGGGTCACAGCCCAACTCCAGCTCCTCTTCCAAAGCCCCTCTCTCTCTACTGGCAGTGGCTGCTGTCCCAGCCTGTGGACCCCCTGGGATCAGAGCTTTGCTTTGTCTGGGTAAGCAGCCTGGCAGCCCAGCTAAGGAGCACACAGGTACCAGTTCTTTGACCCTGGTCTGCAGGGAGCAGAGGCACAACCCCAGCAGCCACAGTGGTGAGTGGCTGCAGAGGTGGGTGCTTGGCTGGGTCCCTCTCATCCCACCAGCATGCCCTGGCCACTCTTTAGAGAGCTCATCACTGTTCCCATTATCCCCACAGCAGCCGGGGTTTGGAAGCACCAGGAACTGAGCAGATAAATTTGAAGTACACACAACTCACAGTGTGTACATCAACCCCAATTTATTCAGAATGAACAGCTCAGACATGCTTGTAGCAGCTTTGAGAGCATGTTTATCAGCCAGGCTACTTGGGAGATCATTGGCATTGATTGCCATGTCATTGTCACTCCTGGGGCACAACGGGAGGGATGACATTGTCAGCAGGAACCAGCGAGGTGGGGAGCTGATGTTTCCTGGGAGGGCAGGTGTGCCTGTGTCAGGCAGAGCTGCGATGCTCCCTGGTGCTCTGAGCTGCCTCATAGGGAGTGCAGAGCCCAAAAAATTCTGAGCTCTAGAGACCCAGAAATGATGGCATGCCTGGTCAAAAGCATTTGTTTTTTATTGCTATTTATGTATAGATTGCTGTAGTGCCACCTGCAAGGAGAACACAGGGGGGTTTAATAAGGAGAGAAGAAAATCCCACCTGATGGCAGCAGAAACAGAGCAAACGCTCTGCAGAAATGAGGCAGCCAAAGGTGAGCTGAGGACTGGAAAAATCTCTCTCCCAAAGGAATTAAAGAGCTCAGTCTGTTGAGTTTATTAGAAAGAGCAGGAGGGACAATTGGCCCCCTGGCATGGAAGTCACAGCCTGCAGGGCTGCCAGGGACAGGGGAGCATGAAGAGACCCAAAGGATGGGACTCCCCAGTTCAAAAGCAAGACCTTTTCTTCCAAAAGCACCAACAGGCTATTAATGATGCTGGGAGGAATGATGGGCACTCCCAGCCTGAGGAGGACTCTTTCAGCTCTCCTGACAGTGGAGCTGGCAGAGAGGGCTCAGCCAGGAAGCAAGGAAGGCACTGGTCAGAACAAGAGGCTGCGGGTGTTGCTTACAGCCAGAAAGGATCAGCCATCAAAAAGCCCAGAGCCCTTTAATCTTTACTCAGGCTCCTCATTCCTAGTCCCTGGTGTGTCATGCCAGCACAACCTCCTGGGTGCAGCTGTGGATCAGCAGATGTCCAAGGACTGGATCACGCAGGTCACCCTTGCTGTCCCCTTTTTGGGAGACAAGCAGGTTGAAGCCAGCGCCCAGCTGTTCAAAAATGAGGCTCTAGATCACCTGGCTGGCAGGGACATGGGGGAGGCAGGGTATCATGACCTGAGTGGGATTGTGGCCAGGGCAGCCTGGCAGCAATTCCTTGCTGGTGGAGTAGCAGGAGGAGAGACTCCAGGGAGCTGCAATTCCTCTTGGTGAAACTCGCACCAAAATGACTCGGTTTGTAGTCACCGTGGGCTCTGGCTTGTTTGCCTGTTTGCTCTCTGCTCATTGCATTTCCAGCTGCTCTTGTGTGTATTTGCACTTTGCAGGCTTTAATTGGGATGGCTGAGCAAAGCCCGTCCTCAGCCGGCGATGCTGCGGTGATAAGTAACAGGAGGCACAAATTAGAACAAATAAATCTGAATCCAATTCAATTCCTTGTGCAATCAGGAAGATCAACACGTCAAATTGTGGGCACTATAAATTAAAAGCCGCCAAGGAGACAGTGGAAGGCGCTGCCTGGCTGCTGTGGCTGGCGTTCAAAAGGCTTTTCTTCCTTGCAGAGCGAGCGAGAGCCTGTGAGATGAACAGCAGGATCTCCCCTCCACCACCAGGAAGGCTTTTTGCCACCAGAAAATTTCTTTCAGCAGATATGAAAAGCCTCTGCTGCAGGTCACAGCGAGGGTGGGTTTATGCTGCTGAGGGAGGCCCAGGGCAGGCTGTGTGGGGTGAGTGTGCCACTGGTCTCCTTCCTGCGTTGTCACTGTCTGGTTTTAGTCCATTCTCCTCGCAACAAACAGGTGTGCACAGGTCAGCTCTGCTGTGGAGCTCCAGAGGTTGTTGATGTTCCCCTGAGCATTGCACCCCAGGGCCTCCTGCACAGAGAGGAGTGGATGAGGGGGGAATCTCACCCCTGATTCAGAAATTAAGGCTTCTCCGGTAGATTAGTGCACTTCAAAGGGTGAAAATGTTCCAAAATACTGTGAAAAAAATTTAAATCAGTGTATTGCAGAGGACACACAGGCAGATAAACACCCAGGAGGCTCGCGGGTGTGCTTGGTACCATGGCATTTTTCATGTCCCTTTGGCTGTTGCCTGGCTCTGTTTGATTCATGAAACCGTCTCTGCTGCAGGGCTCAAAACAAGTGACACATGGGGAGGAGGGGTAGAACACACCTGGAGGATAAGCAGAGCTGTCACCTGCTGAGAGTGTGCCCACCTCTGAGCTATGAGCACTTCCTTGGTCATTGCTTCTGTGCCCGCCCTGTACCGTTGGCTTTTTCAGCTCTCAGCTGCCATCTGAGTTTTACTGGATTCTTGCATTTAAAATTACAAGCAGGTCCTTGGAATTGGCATTGGCTGTTTTAAAGATGTGCTGCATCTTCGTGTGTCATGCCAGCACGAGCCAAGCACATTAGAAGCTGCTGGATAATAGGCAATTACTGCTCTTAAACAGACGAGGCATTCACGAGCGGAATGGGCTGCATCTTAAATCATCCATAAATCCTCTAATAGTGCTTCTATTAATACCTGGTTTCTGGCACATTCCTAATGATTGCATTCCTTATCAAAGCACTGCTTTTCCTTGGCTTCTGGGGAGAGGAGGGGAAGGCAGGAGCCAGCGTGGAGCTCCGTGAGGGAAGCCCAGGCAGCCCAGGCTGGCGTTGGCTGCATCATCACAGGCAATGGCACAGCTGTGCCACACTGGAGGGATGTCCCCAGACCAGGGGGCTGCAGGAGTAGGCAGGCAGGGTGAGGGAAGCTCTGCCTTCACTCCACAGGCATTCTCCATCTTCCACAGCTTTGCTGGAGTCTCCCCTTCACCAGGCTTCCTGACGTAGGGCACCTCAGCTCTGGCTTCCCCATGGTACCATTGCACAGGCAGCACCTTTTGGAAGGAGATCTCCCTTCAAACAGAATCTCCCTGGTGCTCTGGCTGGTGTCAGAGGAGCCCAGAGGGCATGCTGAAGTTTGGATTCTCCATGGGCACAGCTGCTCCCGGCGTGTGGCACCGGCTGTAAACACCGCTCGTCCTCCCCGCGGAGCCATCACACACTCCAGAGGACCAGCGTGTACAGTTCACGTCTCATTAAAGTTTTCTGAAATATTTTCCATTTCTTCTTCCCTGCGTTTTCCCCCTATTAAGCTGAAATCGTGTTTCCTTTGGAGAATACGAGTCATTTGTTACCATAACAACTCTCCATCCTGAGTGTGGCAACGCTCCCCTCCCTGAAAAACACATTGGTCCTGTTGCAGGCAGGACCCTGGTGCGGGCAGGACCCCTGGCACTGCTGTGGTTCCATGGCTGCCAGGCTTCCACATGGTCATTTATGACCTGACTCTG
This sequence comes from Leptocoma aspasia, assembly GCA_013399835.1. Classification (NCBI taxonomy): domain Eukaryota; kingdom Metazoa; phylum Chordata; class Aves; order Passeriformes; family Nectariniidae; genus Leptocoma; species Leptocoma aspasia. Next base: position 353,027 of record VXAX01002239.1, on the reverse strand, counting down.
AATTTTGGAGGATTTGAGCTGCCCTGGGCACTGCTGGCACAGAGCCCCACAGGCAGCATGTCCTTGGCAGGAGCAGGTCAGCATCTTCACCTGCCAGCCCTGCCCCAGCCACTGTTTCTCCATGGCATGAGGCTCTTCATTTCTGGTGGTTTAAATTATTTTTTTGCCTTGCTCCAAAAACTGACCTGACCCCCAAAGGAAAAGCAAGGCTCCAAGAACCTCTTTCTCCAGGTACTGCCTTTTGGAAATTCCCCATCCTGTTCCTGGATCTTTGCTGTGCCAGCATATAACTCTGACATGTTCATGTGAAAATTAAACATGAGAGATGAAGCTGCTAAATTGGATTCACTTCCACACATCAAAATAGCCCCTGGAAGCTCAGTCCATGGAAAAAGTGGGATTTTTCAGAAATGAGAGTGATGCACACTGTTAATGCCCCACCTTTCTGAATCTCCCTGACACCATTCGGCTTTACTAGGTCCATAAAAGAAATTAAAATACAGTTAAAATGGATTTCTTAAATGGGCTTGTAAAAGCTTTTGATGGAAGAACCACTTTATCCTTCTAACTTTTTTATGACATCTATTCCCACTTTTCCTTTCACTATGAACTTTTAATGACTTGGGATTTTTTTTACAAACTGACTCATTTGTAATTCCCAGCAGACACCTTTACACTGTGGTGTAAATCCTGTGACAAAGCCAAACCTCAGAGACACAGTTAGGACAGATCCCTCAGGATCCTGTGCCAGGATGTCCAGGGACTGGCTCTTCAGGCTGCTCCTGCTGGGAGAGCTTGGGATCAACCACCAGACGCCTTCAAAAGTGCTAAATGTTGTTGTTGTGATATTACCAAACTACACCATGTGTTGCTAGATTTATCTTAATGTCAATATGACAATGGTGATGATGATGATGATGATGATGATGGGGATGTTGTCCATTGCGTCTCTCCAGCTGCGCTCAGGCAGAGCATCAAGGAGGTGACAGATCCTCAGTGGTGCCAGGGGACAGGAAGGGTTCAGGGCTGTGGTGCCACCCATCATCTCTCCCATCCAGGCAGGAGACACGGTCCAGCTGCTCAATGCCACAGTGCTGAAATAAAGATGATTAAGGAGATATTCCAGCCTCTTCTTTTCTCCCTCTCCTCAGTAAATGTCATGCTTCAGGGGAGTATAGCCAAGAAAAGTTCAAAGTAATAATATCAGAAATCTGCTTCTCTTTTCCTTTTGACATTTTATTGTGATATGAAATAGCAGGGGATAAAAGCTCTAATGGGGATATTTGGTTCTTTCTTTCGGAGAGCATTTGAAGCGCTGGCTGGTTATGACTCACATGGATTATGATATATGCAAATCTTTAAGGGCCTCATTCACAAAGCCGAGGCAGCCACGCCGCTCTTCCAGGGGATTTACTCAATGGGAGATAAAGCCTGGGTGACTGATGCCCAGGGTCCCCACTCCTCACCAGGCCTCTGCCACACGTCTCCAGCTCTTTGTCCCAGCTGGGAAGGCTGGTCCTGGGGATGGTGGGGCTGTGACTGCATTTGCCAGCAGTGGAGAGGGTGGATGGCTCCATGGGGAAAACCAGTTGTCTCCCACCCTGCCTTCCACCCAGCACCCACTTTTTCCAATTAAAGCACAAGCTCTTTCTCCAAGGACTGCTTTGATGATATTTCTGTGCCAGCTTTAAACCAGATATTTCACACTCATAAACACTGGTGAGTAACCAGGCTGTAAAATACAACTTTAATAATGTTAACTGGTAATGTGCAGGCAGTCTTGTTGATTGGTGTAGGGGAAACCAGGTTGATTTAAAAAATATAATAACCCCCTTGTTCCACATTGAATCCTCTCGTAATTAGAAGCTGTTATTGCTCTCCAACAAATAATCTTCCAAATGAAGTCCATTCCACAGAGAGTGATCAAAGGGTGATTTAATTAAATTTTCATGTTTAATTTTCCTTTTTCATTCCTGACTTTTTTTGTTTCCTTCTCTTGCAACTGCTGTTGGAGGAGGGAGAGGGGCAGGTGGGAGCATAGGAGTGGCTGGGTCCTGCCCTGCTCTGGATGGGGCATCCTCCCTCTGGGTGTGCCTGCCTGCTGACATCCAGTCAGGACCTCATGGTACCAACCACCAGAGTGTGGGTTTCCTCTTCGTGGTATCTTGGTTTTAGTTATCTGGTCCACAGCCAGCTTAAATGTAATACTTAATTTAGAGCAATAACACTTAAATTATGAATTGTCTGCTGTAAGTATAAATTATACATTTTGGAGATGAATATTCAGGTCCTAATTCAAAGCAGCAGATGTGGCATGGAAATGTTTGCAGGCAGACACGATTCCAAGCCATGACTGGGTTTGATTTTCCCTGGGAAGCCGTCCTTGGCAGACCCTCCCTGGCTGAACTAAGAGTCCATTTGTGGACCACTCCTCAGGACCCCAGGTTTGTTTGCTCTGTTCCTTTGGAGGGGTGGGGTTTGGTTTGGGGGATGGCATGGCCAGACACGGTGAGAGGTCAGCAGCTGTCCATGACTGGTGAGGAACCGATGCCACCGAGGACGTGACTGTCATCAGGCTGAACACGAACAGCACCAGGTAATGTAACACCTGAGCTGAACTTGGCTGTGGGCATCCAGGAGGGACCTTTCCTCTGCCAGAGCTGAAGGGGCATTTCTGGGGAGAAGCTCAGCCGTGCGCCAGCGCTCCTCCCATCGGTGCGCTCCATCTCCAGTTTGTGCTCACATGGAAACAGGAGATTGCAGATTAAGGGAAAACACACAGGTTCTTCTCCGGGATAAGACTCCTCCAACCCAGCCTGTGCTGCTGCTCTGGCTGAGCCAGAGCCTCCCCACGCTGCCGCTGATGTTCCTAAAGAATTCATCAAAGTGACAAGGCTACAAAAGCCGCGCGTTACCGCTCCTCCATTCCCTTGCCACTCACCGGAAAATAAGGCCCCTGCTGAGCTGCATATGATCCGTTTCAATTATTTTTTAATTTTCAATGTGTTAGTCAAACTCCGACACGCAGAGAAAAAGGAAAAATTCATGCAAAGTACCCTCGAAAACTCCGGTTCGGGTAAAAAGCTCTTCTGCCATGAATACGCAATGGCTCCTGGAGCTACTGGTGAGTTAGTGTGCATTTACAGAAACTGCATTTACATACAAATACGATTTAAGCCAGCATTTGGAGGTAGAGAGGGATCTCCTTTCTTCCCCCAGCCACGGACTGATTCTGCTCTCACTGGTTTAGATGCTTGCATTAAGACGTCTGCTGACATGCATCTGTTTCATAAGAGCATGGATAAGGAGCGTGGTTTGCTGCCGGCAGTGTTCCTCCCCCTTTTTTCTAATCATGCAAATAATCTTTCCTCAGGGACTAACTGCTCTGTCCGTGGGCACCAGGACGTGGGTGGGAAGGAGATGTAGGTGGGATGGGGATGCAGGGGGGATGGAAATGTGCGTGGGATGAAGATGCAGGNTGGGATGGGGATAGGGATGGGATGTGGGTAGGATGGGAATACAGGCAGCAGCTGCTCCTGGTCCTCGAGGCACATCTGTGCCAGCCAGTTATGCAGAGCTGGACTGGTGCTGTGCAAACTTCAGGTGTTTGCATTCAGCTCTGGGGCTGGCAACAGCCTCGTGCTACTGGTGCCAGAGATGGGCAGGAGAGAGCATGGCAGCTCCTCATCCCCAGGCTGAGCCCAATGGTGGCTTTTTCCAGTGATCACACTGGCAATGCTCAACTGCTGGAACATGGAAAAATGGAATCCCAGTCCAGCCTCCTCTTTGCTCACAATGCTGGAGCTGCTCTGCCTGGACCCTACATGGCCTCTACATGGCAGAGCATCCTCTGCTCTGCCTCAGTCCCCAAGTTTAGCAGACACTGAAGGCAGGTCCCAGCTCCCCAGCACGTCTCCACAATACATGGTGCTGAGCTACCTGTGGAACCATCCTGTGGCAGGGAGATTGCCCTTTCTCCATCACTCTGCACTGGGTTTTCCAGATCAGACTGTGTCAGTGTTAATGCCAGTGCCAAGCTGCCTCCCAGCCATGGCTCTGGGGCCTTGCCACACACTGAAGGACACCGGGTGCTCGCCATGCCCATTGCCACACCACACCCTGCCTCCTCTCTCTCCCTTTCCTGGTCAGTCCCCACCAACCACTCACAAGATACATTGCTGCCCTTGTGCTCCCCACAGTCTCAGCTTCTACACAAATACTTTGCTGATGGAAAAACCTTTATTTTTAGCTTTGCTTTTTCACTGAAATACAGAGAATTCCCCTCAGACCTCTCAGTAATGAATCGCAGAGAAAGTTTCCAGTTCATCTGAACGGTGCTCAGCTGAGGGGGTGGAAAATTACTGAAAAACTTTAATAGTAAGTAAGAAAAAAATCTTAAATTCATCCTTTATGGCATTTTTAATCACATTGGGCATGATTCATTTCACATGCAAATCCAGCCTCGCGCTCTCTGTGCCGCTAAAGCATCTGACTTCAAACTATCGCAGCACAAAACCACTTCGGCAGATTCAGATCTTCACCAAAAAGCAGCCAGAATTCTAATTTGACTTTGAAATTGGGGATTCCTTTTGCAAGGGGGAAATAGTGGGTGTATCAGACCCTGACATGGCACCTTTCCCTCTCTAGCAGTGGGTCAGGACAGGTCTCCCCACTGCAGGAGTTTGTGTCCCCACAGCTGCAGCAGCAGCTCTGTCTCTCCAGGCCTCCCCAGGTGTTCTGCAGGTATCTTTCATCTCAACATTGGGCAATTCAGCAGCTGCTTCGCTCCATTCCTCTCTCAAGTACAAATAAATAGGTCACCCATCCCATCAGGTTGGTGGGAGCAGGGCTCTGTGTCAGGGAATGGGCTCCCCGAGGCAGCACTGGCACTGCGCTCACTGCCTGTGCTGCCTCCCAGCCCTGCCTCATCCCAGGGCTGGCATCTCCCATCAGTCCATCCCCAGGTCCTGGGTGCAAGGGGTTCACTGCCTGCCTGGGCAGTCAAAAGCCCAGAGCTCCACAAAGCTCTGCTGTGTTTCAAGCTCCACTGCCCTGGAAGCACAGACCTTCCTTCCTTCACTGTGTCATCATCCACACACGTGCAAACACAGAAACTTTGGCCAAAAAGGGTTTTTATCAAATCTTTTTCATTAGGAAAAAACCCACTCTGACTCTCTCAAGGCTCCTCTGAAGGGGAAGCCAGGTGCAGCAGGGCTTTTATCAGCTCATTTTTCTTCCTTAGATTTTAGTCCAACCAGATTGCTCTTTGCTCCTGCAATGCTCCTTCCCGGCTGTGGGATAAATAAGGCACGAAGCGTTTAATTGATCAGTAGGGACATAATGAAGTGGCTGCTGTGCCCTGACAGAGGCTCGGTCAGAGGGGACCACAGGCTCTGCACAGCCCAGTGTCCCTGAGGGACACAGCTCCAGTGCCCACTGTGGCTGGAGGCACATCAAACATTTAGTGAGGCGCTCTCAATCAGAGTAAGCTGAGGTAGAAAATGGAAATGGTGACCTGCATCTGAGCTGCCCCACAGAACTGATGTAAAAACCCCAAATCCTTCAATTCCAGCAGCACCATGGCTGAAAGAATGAGGGGAAAACCAGCCCCTTGCTGTGAAAGGTGTGGATAAAGCCAATGACAAGTTTTCGTCAGCGGAACGGAGGTGGGGATGTTTCCAAGTGTCAGATTTTCTGTCTTCCTCCTTCTCTTACTGCATTTCCCACCTCTTTCTTCTGGAAAAATTCCATGAAAGGAAGAAGATTTGTTCAATGTTCAGATTTGCATTGAAACCCCAAGAAGAGGTGACAGGCCAGGCTGCACCCAGCTGGGAGCTCGCCTGAGGGTGAAGGTGTTTCTCTAAGTGAAGATGAAAATGGCATTTTTTACATCAGTTTTGGCTCTGAATTGGACACAGCTTCCCATAAGGAGATAAAATATTTAAAAACAAGTATATGAAAGAGAAAGTCAGCCTTTATTAAAATGACTTCATCATTTGAGACTGATGCTTTCAAGTACTCTTGTAATTCATCCTTATAGATATAAAATTATCATCTGAAGGAAGGTTGTTAATAAAACTGACACTTCCCCATCAGTCAACTTAATTCACAATATCACATTTTCCAAATCCAATTATGCCTGTCTGATGACTGACGTTCACGTCAGCATTATTGTTCATGTGGAAAACTGGATACAGAAGTCACATGCAAGGAATCTGGGAAACGTTGGGACAGCTATCTCTGGATAACTTCAGCCACTCCAGTGTGAGCTCTCCAGGACCTGGCTCTGCCCAGCAATGACAGATGAAGGTTCTGAACAGCCAGCACGTGTTTCTCAACACTTTTTCAACATTGACTCGATAATTTTCCATGTGTGATCAAATGCTTTACCCAAGTCGCTGGTTTCCTACCAGCTTCTTGTGGTAATGGAATTTTTAAGTTTTACGTTTGGATTTAAAATGAGGAACTCACATTCCTGTAGAGGACTTTTTGTTCAAACCAGAAGGGTTATCTCACAGAGTAACTCTGATCCTTCACTGGGGGACAGAAGGCACTCCTATGAAATTTTTAGTCCATCAACTCCAGGAGCACTGAGACCACAGTGACTGACTACAGCCTGGCATCAACCCAGAAAGGTTCAATAACCACTGAAGAATAGGTTATACATGTCTTCCATGCCATGTTATGTGTAGAAAACTGCATCCACTGCAGGGCTCTGTCTGACAATTGTGCTCCTCAGCAGGATGGGATTCTGGGAAGGAGCCTGCCAGCAGTTTGGGGAGCATGGGCTTCACTCTTGCGCAACATCTGCTTCCCACATTCACTGCAGATTGGGGGCAGCTCCACTGCCAGGTTCGGACCTCCAGGTTGCTTCCTCTTCTTGCCCTCTCCCCATCAACGGGAGCTCATCCATCCTGCCCTCCTTGGGGACTCCAACACGAGCATTCCCTTGGGAAGAGCACGTTTGACTGAAGTCGGGCGGATGCCGTGCCACAGCAGCGATCGCATGGCAACCATTGCCAGGGAGACCGAGCTCTGCTCTGCAGCTCTGTGAGCAACTTCACACCGAGGCCAGGATGGTCCCAAAGCTCTCTGGTCTGTGCTTTGTGTGCCCCAAATCTCCCCGCTCTCTGTGCTTCGTGTGCCTTCCCCTCGGTGCAAAACTCATGAAAAACAAGATATTGGATGAGCATCAGGCATCTGCAGATTCCCAGGACTGGCAGGAAAGGTGTAACCCACCTTTCCCTGCCCTTCAGCTCCAAGCATAAACAATTCCAATTGGCACAGTATCACCTGCCATGGGAGAAGGGAGCACATTTGGGGTCACAGCTGCTCAGCTTGGGTTTTTCTCTCAGTGTCAATGAAAAGTAATTGGAAAACAACAGGAAGCCGCACACACCAGGAGACTGCTCTTGGAACTATCCTGGGACTGTATTTTATCAGTCTGATCCCCCTCGTGTGCTCACTCTAACTGCACCATCCCAGCAGGTCTGGGATGAGGGAGGGAGTCATGGAGCTCCTTAGGGACCGTGGGCAGCCACGGACACCACAGAGCCACAGTCTGCCCTGAGCATCCAGCCGAGCTGCCTCTGGTTAAGGCAGGGGATAAAATCCTAAATTCTTGCCTCAAGGACAGCATCAGAGAAAGCTGAGTTCCCAGGAATCATGGCTGTGTCTGCCCTGGGCAGGAGAAACCAGGGATGGGCACTTCCCAACAGCAAACCCCATGGCCTTGCAGCACAGTGGCTCAGGAGAGCAAACGGGGCCTGGCGCAGGACTCAATTTACTTGGAGAGGCTGTGGGGCCCAGAACACGCGAAGCAGATGGATAGCTGGAAGAGCTGAGCTCGTTTGTCTTGCTGCTCTGCTAAAAATATCCACGTGTGCTTCTCTGGAGGGTGGAAGAGTTCCCTTCCTGCACAGTGGTTCTGAAATAAACCCCCTGCAGCTGGGTCTGGCCATGCAGTGTCCTACACCCAGGGTCCTGTGGGCAGCTCCAGCTGGTGCTACCCACTTCCTGAAGGAACCAGGGAAAGCTGGTGATGCTGTGGTGTGCACCAGCTCCATACTTGGCATTCTGCAGTTGCCATGGAAACCAAAGATGTTGACAGCGCTGCCAGGGCTGGGGGTCAGCATGGGGCCTGTCCCAGCGGAGGTCTGTGATGGCCAGAGAGCACAGGGCTGCAGGAGGGACAGACTGTCCTTGAGGGTGAGGGGGGCTGAAAGACCTTTCCAGTGGGTGTTTCCTGGGGCATGTGTAACGAGGACAAAAAAATCCTGGGTTGTTTCCCTCCCAATGGCTACCAGTGCACCCAGGGCTGGGATGAGAGCTCCCCTGAAGCCTGGCAAAACAGCTGCAGGCACCCATTAAATACCATCTTCCCTGGGATTTCAACTGTCCTGATCTGAAACCACATTTTTCTCTTCTTTTTATCCCTCCTCAAGAAAATATCGGTATCAATTAATTTCAGCAGCCAGGCACCGAGATCCCTTTCGTGCGCTTTCGCAGTGACAAGCCTTGGGGACCACTTACTCAGATTATTGAAAAAACTCGCTCTAGGCAAATATTAGGACCCAGACACCCGGCTGATTAGGAATAGGAGAGCTTAAAAAAAAAAAAAATTTCCCTTTTCATCCAGATGCTGCATTCAGGGCTTGAAGTGACAGCTCGCCTGCTGACGGGAAGGTTTGGTTCTGCTGATGTCAGAGGGGAGCAGGCACAGCAGCACACACTGTTTATGCTTCTGTGATGTTTAACTGACAGAATCAATCTTTGCTGCTCAGCACTTCCACGGTATGTATCAGTTTCCTATTTTGTCCTTAGAGAAATCCCAAGCAGCATCAGCGAGCTGCCTTAAACCACCATTAGACTGAAATAAAAAGAAGAAGAACCCCAGTCCTTCAAAGATTTACAAAGCTATAAGCAATGAACGAGTGATGCCCCATTTTCCAAAGCCCCTCGTGCCGGCTCCAAGTCAGAAACCAGCCACTGATAACTCATACAGCACGGATGTGACAAACAGGAGGGAAGCAGCCATCTATCATGGCAGCTCCCGAAGCCTTCCAATAAAACAAAGTGCCAAATGGAATTCTAAACCACTGCTGGTGCTTTCATGCCTCTGGGAAGCCACAGCATAAATAACAGGGCTGAAGGGCTCTGATCCGGGTGCACGCAGACCAGTCTGTGCTGCTGCAGACAGGAGCTGCTCGAGCCTTCAGGGATCCTCCACAGCAAAGCTCCGTCTGTTGCTGGAAGGATGCTCGAGTTTGAGGAGGGACCATTTCAGCTTTTCAGAAGAGCCTCAGTGCCACTGAATCACCACAATCTTGTTTTTTCTTCACTCCTTTGGCTTTTATTCATATGTTACTGTTCCCGTTGCTATTAAGGCTAAAGCAAGGATCGATGAGGCCCATATGCTCCCAGCTCTGTTGCAAGAGCCCAGGACTAATTCCGATCTTGAGCCTGTCTTCAGGCCATCTGTTCGCAGCATCACACACGACAACATGTCATTATGGCCAGGAATTTGCATAACCACTGTGGAGGAATTGTGTCCAACTCCATTCACACCATCCACAATGGGTTTTCTCACAGTGTAGGAAGAGGCTGGAAAAATGAGAAGCCAATGAGCATCACATCCACGTTTCCTAGGAGGGGCCCAGCCAAAGAGCAGACTGAGGATCCAAGGCACCCTTTTGAGCTGCTTGGGCATCAGCAATGCCATCCTCCTCCACCTGTTCATCCCCTCACGCCACCTCCAGCTGTGATCTGACATGCAGCAGCAAAGCTGTGCTGCAGGGCAGAGCGCTGGTGCCTCCAACCTACCCTCACACTACCTTCTCCACGAGGTTAACACATTAATTCTCCCAACTATGACATCAAAGGCTTAAATAACAGCTCACGCTGTGGAAGGCTTGGAGCCACACGGTGCTCACTGAAGCCCTGGGCCCTCTCTCACCATTTCAGCTGCAGAGGAAGCAATGCCAGCAAGAGAGAGTGGGGCTGCAATCCTCCAGCAGACTGAGATCTCCTTGCCAGGCAGCAACCGTGGCTGGGGAGCCTTCCTCTGACAGCCCACCTCCAGTTTCTTAGGCTGACCACCACTGCTGATATTTGGGCAACATCATCACAGGGCTGTGCCAGGACCTTCCCTGCTGCCAGAGTGGGCACGGGAAGGGAGCAGGCAGGCTTCAGCCCCAGCCCCACTCCTCCTCTTGGCAAGCAGGGAGCCGGGCTGGAAAGCCTCACCCGCTGCCTTCATCAGCGCCAGGAGCACAATAGTCCTTTAACGATAATTACAGGCTTGTGGCAGCTCTGCTGGTGCGCGGGGCTGGGGCTCTCTGCTAGCGAGAGGTGCTGTTTAAGTACTCGAAAGAAAGGCACTTAGCAGATGTCTTGCGGTAAATGGCAGGTTAAGCAACACCGAGAGCACTGGTGGAACGAGAGCTAATTTACACTCACATGATTCAATTTGCATGGTTAATTCTATTTAAAGCAAACATCCAGTGCCTGCTGGAGCTCCGGAAGTACCGTGGTTCTCATTTTGTCTTCTCTGCAATGCTTCGGAGAACAAAATGGCTGGATAATAGATCCAGCCAACATGGATGTGGCACAGAAGAAGTTTCCTGAAGGTATTTCCCCCGAAGAGCATCATCTCTCTCTGCTAACGTTACCATGCAGACACTGCCCACTGCAGAATGTGCGCTGCCACAACCCGATGAGATTCACCAAGTGTCCTTCAGCCACAGCAATCGATGAGATCCAACCCATTGCCCACATCAAATGTCATCTCAGGATATGAAACTACCTACCAGGATGGGCACAAAGCCCAGCAGCAGTGCCAGGGAGAGATGCCAGAGATGCCCATAGAAGGAAGAAGTCTAGAGCATTTTAGCAATAATTTAATTACGTGGGTCGTGTTATATGAGGTACTTGGAATATCTTTAATTTGTTCCTAATTAAGATTCTTGACAATTTACCATACCACCATGGCTCTTTGCCACTTGGATTCTACTGTCCCTGTCTTGCCCCACACAGCCTTTTCCTTGAGGCTTTTGCCCTCCAGTCTGACACTGGAAGAATGGAAAACACTGATTCTGGTTGGTTCTTGGCAATCAATATTGCTTCTTAACTGAGCAATAGCAGTTCTTCATCACAACCCTTGGAGTCCAGCAGAGAACAGAAGGCCTGTAAACGCCCTGGATGAGCAGAAAAGCATAAATAACCTTGGAGATAATAAGCCAAACACAAACAGTATTTATGGCTGGTTAGAGCGGCGGTGCTAAGCGTGCAGGGGAGCACACGGCGCTGGGAGCGGAAGGGGAAGGCGTTCGCACCTTAGTTCCTTTCAACTTGAGAAATGTGAAAGCAAAACATCAAAAGAGGTTTCCCAGCACTGTCCTACAGAACATCCATCTCAGCACACGCTGTGGTTTTCCCTCCCTTTCACAAGGCAGAGGAAAAGCTCTGCTGCACGCCGGCAGTTGAGCCCAGGCGTGATGGGGAATCACAGGCGGCGAGCGCTCAAAAGCAACGATCAGAGGAAATATTTCACACACAAGCAACGGGGCTGAAATCCATCCAACCGAGAACAAATTTGTAAGATTCCAAGCTGGCACCTGGGCTATTTGTGAGCAGCAGAAGGAACCAAAGGCAGCAACTGAATTGCTTGCTGCAAAGCAGCTCGTGTGGCTTGAGTAGCTCCCCAGTATCACCAAGCCTCCTGCAAATTGCTAGGTAACTACACTGAACAGAGCCAAAAATAATCCCTCCCGTGACTTGCTCTGACAGTGTTTGGAAGAGTGAAATAACAATGTTTCAGCACAGAACAGCGTGGTACCACTCTGCAGGGCAGCACCAAAGTGGCTCCATCCATGGCACATAAGTGAAGTGCTGGCAGTGGAGGTGGGGAGGATGTCCAGGTTATGCCAAGGGTCTGTGCTCCTCCAGCGTGGGAAGAGGGAAAGGGCAACACATGGACTTTTCAGACAATGGCAAAACAAAGGCAAAAAAAGGGGTTTTCAAGTTGCTCCCCAGGAGAAGAATCAAGTGATGCTGGGAACAACCTGCATCTTCTGACCACCAGTGACTCACGGGAAGTCCTTCTGAAATAGTGTGTGCACCAGGGCTATAAATAATGCCCAGCCGGCTCTCAGGTACTGCTTGAAAAATGTCTTGTTATTGCCACGGAAGTTTAGGAAATTTCCTGATTAAATCAAAAAGGCGCCATAAATTGACAAAGTTAGAATTCTCTGGGATGAAAAAAGAAGCAATTTTGTCCCCTGTCAGCAGAATGGAAATGAACGGGCTGAATGAATTAGTGCACGATAAACTTTTTAAAAGCCAAGTTACAATTTAAAACAGCAGCGAGAGCTGGGGAATGATTTAAGAGTTATAAAAAAAACCTAAGCACCACTCTATTGCTGTTCTATCCCAGCCTGCACAGCACCCAGAGCAGCTGTGACACCTTCTGGGACAACACATCGCTGTTGGGTGACATGGCAATGCCTCTGGCTGATTCTGGCCACGAGGATGATGACACCACTCAGGGTGCCTGTGGGAGAATCAGTCCCACAGCCCCAAAATTGCTTTGCTTCCAAAGAAGGTTTTGGCAGACCACGCATCAATATTGACATGGGAGAATGCACCTGGAGGTGAGGAAGAGCACCCACCTTGCCTTGCCAAAGGGCTCCCTGTGAGGTCAGGCAGGACACGTTCAGCTGGGGACAGCCCTGCCTGTCCCAGGAGGGGCCGAGCCCCCAGCACAGCCCCACGGTCTCACCGTAATTGCTTTGTGCAGCTGCCGAGCGCTTTATCAGCACCGTGAGCTTTCCCCGGCGCCTCGCTGCTTCACGTAATGAGATTAGCCACGGCCCCCCGACAAGGGAGGAATAATAATTCCCTTTGTTTTGTTTTCTGTAAGCCACAATGACTCTGCTGATCTGAGAGATTAATTCTGCTCTGCCGCGATAAACGGGTCGATGGCCGTGTCACCTGGGCTCGCCACCCTGTCCTTCTCCTCCTGCCGAGGCGGGAGCGCTGCGTGCTGGCAGGAGCGCTTCCCAGCACCCATCTGGGCTGCTCTGGCACTGAGGCTCTGCAGGGATTAATCCAGCCTTGGGTGCGATGCTATTTTGGGGAGCTGGCAGAGCGTCGCACATCGCCTGTCTAGCGCCTGGTCCAGCCTGGCACCACAGAGCCTCGCACGGAGGCTGCGAAACTTCAAGGCTGAGGATGCTCAGGAGGTACCACTCCTACCCCAGGGAGAGAGGGAACACAGCCCACGCATTCTTTCTGGAGAAAGGCACTGTATCTTCTATGGCAATGCTGCCCAAAGGGCTCAGCACCACCTCCACTGGCATGGGATGAGCTTTAAGGTCCCTTCCAACCCAATCCTATGAGACTATGAAGAGCTGCCCAACCCTGTTCCGTTCCTCCTAGCTCAGCCTTAGGCCTGCAAGTCTACAAAAAAGCAGGGCCGTGTTCCCCTGTGGTGCCCTGCCAGGGTCTGGGCATCACCCTGGCAAAGCCCCACTGAACTGCAGCCCCCAGCCCTCTCCAAGGAGCCCAGGGCCTGCTCCCCAGGACACCGGCAGGGCGGGTGAGCGCCGCCTCCAGCCGCACCGCCAAACGCAAGCGCTGGCATGAGTCAGTAATTGCAGAGCTCATTTTTAGATAGCTCGGCAAATGTGCCTATTAACATCCGCTCCCATCTCCTCTGAGTGATTTACCTGGTTCATTTTATTCAGTGAATTAAACACAAAAATAACGGTGGTCTACAGCGATCCCGTTATCGACCCGCTGGAAATGGGCAGCATCCATCACTCCCCCGCACAGCGGAGGTGGCTGCCCTCGGAGAAACGCGGGCAGGGCAGCGGCTGCAGAGGGGCTGCTCAGCTCCACAGGGGCTCATCTGCCTCCCCAGCAGCCAGGCATCAGCCCCGAGTGATTGTTTGAAGAATGAGATGTTTTATTGTCCAATTCTTGACATCTCTCGCAGCATGCCTGAGACATTAATGTTCGTCTAAATCATTGCTGAGTGTAATATTTTGCCACTGATACCACACATAATCTTCATGTTTGATATTCTCTTGTTATTTAATGGCACTTTGCAGAATTACAGTGATACTAATGCTCACCCCCCTTACTGAAGGGAAAAATCAAATTAAAGATGAAGTATCATTGACTTTGTTGGGGGCTCTGAGGGAGTCAATTGAGCTTTCCAAACAAAACCAAGAAGGTAGAGATGTTTTTGTCAGGTGTTTTAATCCCCTTCCTCATACTTACTGTAGTTTGTTTCTGTGGGCTTTTTTATCCCTTGCTGGCTTTCATGTGGTTGATTTGCTTCAGTAGAAGTGCAACATGAACAAAGCACCACAGATTTTTGCAGGCAAAATAGGGAAAATTTCCCAAACAGGTCAAGACATAGATGGCAAGGACAGTCCACCAGCACTATCCACACAATTTAGGGTGGAAAAAATCCCAGCAGGCACCATGGGTCTCATTCCAGAAACCCCAGTCTCTGCCGCACTGGGTTTGCACCTGCAGCATCAAGGGCATCTCTGCACTTTATCCCTTTAAATCAAGCCCACCTATCCTGGACTTCCATAGGGACAGGCTTTATGAAGCTGGAGACATCCTGGCATCCCTAAGCCCTGCAAGTGGAAGCTGCTGCTGCCACCATTTATAGAGCCTGAAAACCTCTCCTCCGTGCATCATTACTTTGTTGAGAGTGTTCTCAAGAAACTCATAGCAAAATGCAACGAGAAAGAATAACTTCATTATCTGGCTTCGCACCCCTTGACAGCCAAACCTTCCTCTTATTACAGACAGAAAACACTTTTCCCCATGAATGGCCTGAGGCTCTACAAATTTGATTAAACATGGAACAATTGCTGAAGGATTCGTGCTTATCGAGAGCTGTTGCATTGTCTTGCTCAGCCAAGAGCCAGCCCCAAGCAGGTGCTCCCCCAGCACTACCAGTGGGCATGGGGTGGGCAGAGCCTGCAGTTGAATCCATGTGCCAGGGCCCCAGCACAGCTGGAGCTCCAGTGAGGAAAAGCAGCTTCACCCTGAGCAACCAGAGCCCACACTCCCCACTGTAAGAGCCACGCAGCCTTGGAGAACCGTGCAGTCCACCTCCATCCTCCTACCTGTGTCCATCCTTCCTGGCCTCTTGACACCGCAGCACGTCTTGCTTCTCACTCTGAGCATCTGGAGAGGACATGGAGCACTTGCTGGTGCCTCCCATTATTCCTGCAGCAGAAAGGGTCACCCTGAATCTGGTGGTGTCACTGGTAACATCTCAAGTACCCAGCTTGTGGTTTCTTTCTTCCTGCTTCCCTCCCTTCCACAGCACCCACAACAAGGCTGATCCCTCATTACATGGAGAGCAGCTTTATCACTGCTGATTGCATTAACCTAATAACACCTGCACAAAGCAATCACAAAAGAGACTGGAAGGTTTTGTGTTTGTTTGGGTTTTTAAACAAAGACCCTGTCCATGAAGTGTTGATTAAATTAGGGGGTTAGATTAAGCAGCGATTGAATTGAGTCCCAGGGCTTTAGTGAGAGTCTATATGCAGAATGTTGTTGCTGAAGGCCTCGAGGGAACAGGAAGGGCTTGGGAACCCAGTGTGGATGAGAGGAGCACAGGATGCTCTTCAGAGGAGAGCAGGACAGGCAGGAGCAGCACAGCTGAGGGACAGGACATATCTCCCACTCTGCTGCTGGTTTCTTCCTTATAGCTACATCCATACACAGTTCAGTCACCCCCACCCTCGCATTTGCAAGCTTCATCCCCCTAGGAAAATGCAACCCTGTAGGCTTTCCTTGATTTCAGCAGCTGGCAGGGATGAGGGTTAGGCACCTTTCTGCAGGGGATGCTCTCCAGCTCTCTGTGGCACCTGGCTTCCAGCTGGGCACAACTGTGGCACATGGCAACTGCAGCTCACAAACTCTGTAATTGCCACAGTGCAGGAGCTCCTGTGCACCTTCCACAAGTGCCATTAGGAGCTGTTAAAGTGCTTTGTCAGCCACGACCCTGAGAAATTGCTGCTTCTGGTTTTATCTGTCCTTGAGGAAATTCTGATCCTGCATCAGAGATAGAAGTTGCATCATCTGGGTGTGCAGCAAACTGTTTGTTGTGGTTATCAGCATCTCCTTTTCTCAGGCAGGGCCAGCCCTACTTTGATAAGATTGTCACCAGAAGACAAAAAAAAAAAAAGAGCATCTTTTCAGCTGATGCAAGTTGGCAGGTCCCATTTGAAGTCAATGGATTGATTTTACCTTCCATTATCCAAGTACCTCACTGGAAACTGTAACATCCAGACTAAGAAATTCTCTAAGAATTTATCATTGCTGATAAAGCAAAAAATCAAGGGAGGTTTTGAGCTTTATGATGAAATTAATATTGACACCTCTGTGCTTTACAGAAGGCTGCAAAGGCAGCAGCACAGGCTCTCCTGCACTTCCCACCCTGCCCAAGGCTCATGCACAGCTCTCCTGCAATAGTGCTCCTGGAAGGGGAGGATTTAGAAAATCCCTTGGGCTAACCAGCAGCTTTGCCATTAATCCCAAGAGACCCAGGAAAACATGTAATGTGTAACATTAGCACTTGTAATTCTGCAAAAACAAGCGCTGACCTGACCTTGGCTGGAAGGACAGGGCAGGTCCCGCCTACAGAACTGCCTGGGAAGGTGCAGCTCCAGCCCTGGCTGCCTCGTCCTCCTCCAGCCAGAAATCCTGGTGCTCCTGCCACCCCCGACACCCAGCCAGGCCAGGTACAATAGGGAAACAGAGCCCCAGGCTGCCCATGGAGCTGCTCCACACCTGGGATTACATCTCTGCATCCTCCAGAGAGATCTGCCCACCCATCCCAGGAAATCCTGGCTGACTGGTCTGCTGGGCTCCCGCAGCCCAAACAGGGCAGGAAGGTGGGTACACAGCCACCTCTGCACCGGGAAATCAGGGCAGCCCGGCAAAGGGAAAGAACTGATTCCTAAAGGAGAGGAGCAGCAAGCTCGCTCAGGGCTGGTCAAGTCTAGATGCTGCTGTTGGAGTGTAAATGTATCTGACAGGCAGCAGGCGGTGCCAGCCAAGGCTGGAGCGCCCGGGATTCCCCATCCAGCAAATTAAAGTCAGCAATAGGCCAGAGGCTGACACGGCACTGCCTGGGGCCAGCGCTGCCCCGCAGGCGATGGGGGTGAGCCAAACCTCTTCGTGCCCTGCCCCCGGAGCAGAGAGCTGCCGAGCCCCACGGTGCTCCAGGTGAGCCCTGCCCAGGTGAGCCCTGCCCACCCCTCACCCTGCCCGGGCACAAAGGCACAGAGCTCCAACCCGGTGTGATCTGTGCCTTGCTCCTGCCCCCCATGCACAGCTGGAATTCTTCCAGGAAGACACAGGAAGGGACAGACAGGGATTCTCCAAAGCCAGATCTGCCTCGCAGCCCCTCTCCCTGGTGCTGGTGGCACCGTTCCTGCAGCACCAGAGAGAGGCATCTAACAAAGATCTGGGGAGCACACAGAGCTCGGGTGCCACCTCCAGCCACTGAGGCCCACATCTGTCATCAGGAAGCTGCTTTCCTTGCCAGTGCAGTAACTGATAAGTTGCCTGGAGCAAAGAATCTGCTCCCTGTGTTGGTGAGGATGGCAGGTGAAATATTCAGAGACAAAGAGCCAAGAGCTTTCTTCAGAAATGGTCCTCTTGGGCCAGGCTGGAGACAGCTGGTGACATGGAAAAACCTGTGTTACATCCCTCTTTCTGTGGCTCATTAAAGGGCCTCTTCCAGCCTGGCACTGACACCAGCACTGCATTCTCATTTTAACACAGATGCCAGTTTGTAATCTTGCTGCCTGGCCTGGAACCACGCTCCTCTTCTTTGTGATTTGAAAGGAGAATGATGTTTTATACCAACTTCCCATTTTTGTTTCAAGGGTATTAAGAAATGAAACATTAATGGAATGTAGAAAATGAGCCGAGTGTTCAGCTACTATTCACCAAATTGTTCCTGTTCATCCCTGGGAAAGGAGGGAAAAATAGGAGCAGGAATAAAACTGTGCCTAGAAACATCCCATTTCTCCAATGCATGCATGGCTGACAGCCACTAAGCACAAATGAATAAATATTTTATGTGCTTTAATTTCCTCATCTACGAGCTGATGTTCTGAGCCTTTCTTTGCTTTATTTTGCTACTTCATAAATGTTAAAAACGTTTATCCTCTTACTCTTTCCAACAAAAGTAAGACTTTTTCCAGTCTCTGCTCCTGTTCCAGTTGCTTTCATCTCTTTATTAGCATAGTAAAATAGCACATCACCTGCAGGTTTCTCCCTCCAGTAATTTTTCCTTTCTATTTTTTTCCCCACCTTCTTTCCTTTGGTTGTCTTATCATCACCTGCTCTCCCATCTCTATTATTCAGGAACCACGGTGTTTGCAGGTTTTTTTTTTTGTCCCAGATGCACATTGAACCCTACAGTCTATTGAGATGCAGCTTGGATTTCTCTTGTGTTTATTTCATTTCCCTTTTTATTATTATTATTATCTCCTCTTCCTTACTCTGCCATCCCACATCGCTCTCCTCCCTGTTCCCCCATTCCCTGCATGCTGCAGCCAAGGATGCTGGGATGTCTCAGGGCTGCCATCCTTCTTTTCCCTTAGTATTTTCCATCTTGCATTTATCCTCCTCTCAAAACCCCTTCAGTTTCTGGAAAATTCCCACTTCCACATTCCTTAAGAGCCCAAAGCTGCCACCCTCACCGGTGTCTGATTGGGGTCTGGACCAAGCCTGCTCTCCTGGAAGGGAGCTGCCATCCACAGCATCCCACCCGTCCTTCTGGGAAGATTTTGAGCTGCCCCAGAAGCCTCAAAGAGCTGGCAGGCAGCTCTGTGATGATGCAGTGATGAAGCAAAAAAACTCCCTGCAATTAAAAGCTTAATCCCTCTGAAATGGAGCAGCCACAGGAAAAGGGGCAGGCAGGTGAGGATGGATGTCACTGCACAGGAAAGCGATAATGGAGAACAGAGAAAGGTGAGCAAGAACAAAGATTAATCACAGGCAGAGTTCAATAGGAAGGTTTTAAGGTGAGGTAAGATAAGTGGAAGTGTCTCCTGAAATGGATAATTGTCAGGAATTTGGAGAATTACCAGTGCTGGCTGTGTGCTGGAGTGCCAGGGCTGCATTAGCCTTTCCTGGTGATTTGCTAAATTTATTCTTCTGTGATTCCTAACAAAATTCAAAGCTCATCAGCACCCGGTGGGTTATTTCCATTTATCTGCTTTAGAAGTGGTTTTAAAAAACCTCAGATACTTTTAATTAGCTTTAAATTCCTCTGTTCTTTCCTTCAACCTGTGATTACTGTTTAACCCAACTCTATCTATTGTCTTCCCTCCTCGGGGCAAAGAAATTCCTGTTTCCTTCAAACCAGCCACTGCTGCTGAAAGCCCTGCAGTTGGGAGCTGGGTTCTGGGAAGAGCCTTTGCTTTGTCACGACCGAACTGGAGCTCACGACGTGCGATATCCTGGGCTCCTCCCCAAAGCGGAGCCTTCCCACAGTAGCCGAGGAGGCTATTTCGGGAGACCCTTCCCCGCTTTCCAGGTGGCTGGAGCTCTCATCAGGACGAGCAGCAGCACTCAGGGCTGCCTGCTGCGAGTTAACCCGATGCACTGCAATCTGCAGAGGTGTCACCAGAGGCAGGGCTGCTCCTGCAGCCGGAGCAGTGCCCGATGTGTCGGGCTGCTCCTGCCCACCGAGCCCCAGCGGGACCCTCAGCCCTTCCCACCATCTCAGGCTCCAGCCTGCTGCTTCACACGGATGACTCACTGGAAGTGAACCCACTCATTTTGACAGGATGTAGAATTTCAGGTCCCTCTGAGACCTCAACCTCGATCCCCAGCCCTAAAATGGATAGTTTCTGGCACGCTGCAGAGGCACAGGAACTCACAGCACGTCCCTCAGGATATTCAGCAGCCCACCTGCCTCCCCGCACAAACAGACTCCTATCCATGCCTGGCCTGTGTGCCTGGGCTGGAAAACCATCACGGTCTGCATGGGATTGAGATCAAAGCTGCCCAGAGGTGCCGATTACTGACTATTTTTAATTCCAGGAGTGGTGTGTGCCTGTGTGCCAACCTGCGAGCGCTGTCAGTTTGCAGGGAAGTCAAATCCGATTAGCACGGAAAATATGCAGGGAGGGTAACATGGTGTGAACTGACATAACACGTGTTGGTTGAGGTGCTATCCTGGGCTTGTCTGTTTTCTGGATGTTATAAATCCCACAGCAGCAAAGAGACACACATATCCGATGGTGATTATTTGCCATAAGCCCTTCAGCTTGAAACACATTTTCCAGGAGAGTCCTAGATAGGATGTTTCCTTACAAATGAAAGTACCTTTTCACAGGGGGCGGGTTTAGGCAAAGCCATTTCAATTACCTGGTAGATGACGATGAGTGTGGAGAGAGGTTAACGGCTCTGAAATACTTAAGGAGAAGATGTTTGCCTGGGCATACCATAGTTTATCTTTCATTTACCCAAAACAGGAGATTATTTGAGCAGCAGAGTGATAGGGAGGCACAACTCCCTCCAGCCCCAGGCTCGGAGCAGCCTGGCCTGTGGAAGATGTCCCTGCCCATAGCAGGGCCTGGGAACAAGATGAGCTTGTTCCAAGGCCCTCTCTCTCCTGTGGCAGCAGTTAAAACTGTGCCAGCCCCACTGAGGATGGCACAGGGACACCTCCTGCACACCCTCTCTGGGATCAAGTCCCTCTCCATCCCCAGGGAGCTGCAGTGACACTGGGTGCTGACACCCACAGTGCCAGTCCGGGAGCAGGGCATGGCCCCACAGAGGTGGGATAGGCAGAGGTGAGGGCAAAGGGGTTTAAAAGCCACGGAAGAGAGACAGGGAAAAGGCACAGAGCCAGCACAGCTGCCGGGAGACCCAGCACGGAGATCTGCCTACGGAGGCACCTCGGAGCCCTGCGGCCCCACCGCTCACGCAGCCAGGCCAATTAACGATCCCAATCAATAATCCTGACCCAGAAATTTCAGACAGGAGCTACAATCAGAGCAAGGTCTCCCCAGAGGCAGCTTCGCAGGCAGGATCTCACAACATGCGAGATTCACTCTCAGCCAATTTTCCCGGGTTCTCCCCTGGACTGTGGGCTGCGGGATCAGCACTTTAAAGAGCTCTCCCAGCTCCTCTGGGGTAAGTCACATCACTGACGTGTTTGATAATCACCGGTAATTGCCCCTGCATTGCACTGGGCAGCTGGAGGCGGCACGCGCACGCTGAGCCTCCCTGAACTGGAAAACACTCCCAGCTCTCCAGAATACACTTTTAAATACTGATGGTAACCGGAGGAGACGAGCGATGCTGGGCTCAGCACAGCGGGGAGCAGCACCCTCCCCCTCCGAAGGGCCTCGGGTGCTGCTGTCAAAGCATTAGCAGTGACAACGGCGCAATTTGCGACCCCGGAACAAACGACACCTGCTAATGCAGAGGCATCTCACTTCCCCTCTGAGTAATTACCTTCCTGATGCTTGGAAAAGACTGCGGATGATTTGTTTATCCAGGAGGGAAAACAGCCCGGTTCCCAGCGTGCCGACAGAGCACAGGCACAGGGGAGCCCCAGATCATGCCAGAGAAGAAGCCTAGCCCTCACCTGGGATTTAAAGCCTGAGGGGTGATCACCAAAGTGGGAAAACCTGGTGCCATCAGGTGTGTTTCAGTACACCCCCAGATGCTGATGTGAACTCGGGTGGAGTTACTGAACCTGGGATGAGCCATGTGGGGAGAACAGAGGGAAATGAAAGATGTGTTGGAGGGTTTAAGGGTGAATACAATAAAATCCATGTTTCAGCGTGGAAAAATCGGGGCAAAACATAAAAAAAGAGAGGCCTGTAAAAAAAAAAAAAAAAGATCAGCTAAGGAAGCTGCTGCAGGGAAAGGGAAGGGGGCAGGTGGCTGAGGTCAGGGTGAGGGTAGGGGATGAGCTGTGCTGTGGTTTTGAGACCTCCTCAGCAGCTGCGTGAGGGCATTTCTGTCCACTGAATCTGTGCTGTGCTTTGAAAATTTAAAATCTTTTCAACATGAGAGAAGCACTCCCTCCTTAGAGAAGGCTTTTATTGACCCAGCAGATCCAAAGCAGAACGCATTATAATGTCAGAAGTAGTTTCATCCTCACGGCCAGTTCCTCGGCAGAGCTGTGGCTCTGTCCATGTCCTGCACAGCCACTCTCACTCCTGGGACCTGCACCTTCCTTGGAGATGCTCCACACCCCGGAGGTGTGGGGGACCAGGGCTGAGGGTGGGTGCTCTGTGAGGAGCAGCCAGGTGAGAAGGGGTTAAGTGCCTCCCTCCCCATGACCATACCTGGGAGGAATTTGTTCCTTCTGAAAGGTCGAGGACAGGGAGGGAGATCTTCAAAGTTTCTCCACAAGCCACTGAAGCCGAATTTTAACGGTGAAGAAAACAAAAATATGAAAGCGAACAGAACAAACAAGAATAAATTATTTATGAGGATGAAAGTGAAGAAAGGGAAGTTAAGCGAAACAAAGGGAACCACGCATTTCCCACAGCTGAGGTAGCATGATCAAAGCTCTCACGAAACCAAAGCCGATCGCTCGCACCCGCCGTGGTGATAACACCCAGGCTTTGATAGCGCGCTGTGAGCGGCACAGCCAGGCTCCCAGCCCGGCACCCTGTGCTCCCTTGGAGCTTGGAGGGCTCCTCTGCCACCTATACCCACCCAGGGGACACCTGGTGTTGGAATCCAGGGCACAGGGAATATTTCTCTGCCTGTTTTAGGGAGCCCTGGTCCCCAGCTGGACACTGCTTTTAACCTTCGTCCCTGGAAAAAATTGCCAAGGCTTTGGGGTGAGTTGGAACATAAAAGTGTGAAGTAGATAGCAGTAGCAGCAATAGTTTATCACTAGGTGAAGAATTTAGGGTTTTAGGATTTTAATATGAGAGTGAATGGGGGACAAGATGGAGGATTTTGGGTGTTGTCTCCTCTCCTTCTTGTTCTTCTTCCACTCCATTTTCTGTAGTATTGGTGGCAAAAGGTCATTGGTTAGAGAAAGTAGTAGCATAAGTGTTACGTGAGTGGATTAGTAAAAGTTATTGGTAGTAAAGTGAAAACAAGATACGTGTTAGAAAGTAATTGGACTGATTAGCTTTAAAAAGTCCTTGGTTTTGGGTGCTGAGGAGCCGTTTTGCACCTTTTTGCTCCATTTTGTGCCTTGTTTCTCATACGCTAAGTCTGGTGTGCAGACGGCATACTGAACTCAGGGTAAGAGAAAAATAAACAACAGCCCTGAAGACCAAGAAACAGTGAGTCCTGCTCGTTTTTCATCCCTGGCAAAGAACTCATGAGAGGGAACCTCCTCCAAAGGCCCAGGGGGCAGGTTCCCAGCCATGTGGGGTGCCACCAAAAAGAACCCCGCAGCCTGGCACCTCCCGGGAACAGACCAGAGCAGAGGAAGGGACCTTAAAGCTCATCTTGTTCTGAGGCCCTCCTATGGGCAGGGACATCTTCCACAGGCCAGGCTGCTCCAAGCCTGGGGCTGGAGGGAGTTGTGCCTCCCTATCACTTTGCTGCTCAAATAATCTCCTGTTTTGGGTAAATGAAAGACAAACTATGGTATGTCCAGGCAAACATCTTCTCCTTAAGTATTTCAGAGCCGTTAACCTCTCTCCACACTCATCGTCATCTACCAGGTAATTGAAATGGCTTTGCCTAAGCAGAATTTTTTGGAGATCAATTATTTACTTCCAGCAGAAGGGTTTGGTTTCAAGCTTGTTTACGATGCAGCTGTTGCTACCGCTGGTTCCTCAGCCTTGTTTATCTCTAAGCAGATAAAAGCTGGCTGATTGGAGATAAAGTTCTTGATTTTCCCAAAGTGCCTGATGGATCTTGTTGGCCACACTTGGAAATTGGGATGCAATGCCTTCATTACGCTGTTGTCTTCCCTCAATTGCTGTTCTGCAAATAAGCAACAGGATGGTGGAATAAGTGAAGAAGAGCTGGTGTGGAGACAGGAAAATCCACTTTGATGTCTCACCCTGAAGAGCAGCAGCCATGGATGCATGAGGACATGCTTCTCTTCCCTAGGGAAGCCCAGCATCCCCAGCTGGGAATCTCCCTGCCCTGGAGTTGCCTCCAATTTTGCTGCCCCAAAGGCAAACGGGGAACATTGGAAGTCTGCCTGGGAGGGAGGGTGAGGTTTGAACAGATCTTTCACTCTTTCCATGAATAATGTAATTACCAAGCAAGGCCAGCATGGGGAGGGTGAAGGTGTGAACAGCACGGGGTTTAAGGAGGGGGCAGGAGGCAGGAGAGGCTGTGGCTGCTCCCTCCCGGGCTTGCCGTGCTGCAAACAAGCCGTATTTGACCATACAAATGGTCTTATTCAAAGAGGAGAATTAAGGTAATAACAGTTCTCCAGGAAGGAAAAGGAATTCAATTTCAAAGCCAAATTAAACAAAGCTTCCAATTAGAGCAGATAATGTTTGCAGTGAGCTGAATGGCCTTTCTTCCAGCTCAGCCTGAGTTTAATTTTTCTAATCGGCTCTATTTTGCACCTCGGTTACTTCAAGGTGGCCAATTTCTTAGGAATTGGCAGATATTGACTGAGGATGCTGGGCTCAGAATTGGGTTTTTTTCCCTCCAGTGCTGAAGTCTTTGATCGCTGTACACCGCTGGCACCCAGCTGGGCTTCCAACACCAAACCCAGGCTGGGATCCCAGCACCATCCCCCAGCTGGGATCCCAACACCAGACCCTGGATGGGATCCCAGTGGTGGCATCCAGCTGGGATCCTAACACCAGACCCTGGATGGGATCCCAGCACCATCCCCCAGCTGGGATCCCAACACCAGACTCTGGATGGGATCCCAGCACCATCCCCCAGCTGGGATCCCAACACCAGACCCTGGATGGGATCCCAGCACCATCCCCCAGCTGGGATCCCAACACCAGACCCTGGATGGGCTTCCAAAACCAGACCCAGACTGGGATCCTGATGCTGGCACCCACCTGGGCTTCCAAAACCAGACCTTGGCTGGCATCCCAACACTGGCACCCCGCTGGCATCCCAATGCCAGCATGGTCGTGATCCCTGTGGCACAGCCCTGATCCCTGTGGCACAGCCCCGATCCCTTTGGGACAGCACAGCAACTCCTTGCACATGGCAGTCTTAACCCGTGCCGTGGGTCCCAGGGCTGCAGCAGGCAGCTGCCCTTGCTCCTCCAGTCCACACATACAAGGCCCAGATTTGTGCCATTGCAAGTGACCCAAAGAGCTTACTGGGTTCATGCAGATGAAAATATTGATTTTTTTGCTTTCAGGGAAAAGCCCAATTAAGAAGATCTAATGGAAATGTGACCCTTTATCCCCTCTTTGTCTTATCTACCAGGAGCCAATAGTCCACTGTTTCAATGAAGGAGAAAATCTTATCATTTTTCCTCTATTTCCCTCTTGCTGCTTGTGGCAAGAAAGACTTGCTGAGCATGAAGGAACTCACCCCAAGGACACTTGGCCTGCTGACTGCTGTACTGGGCTCCCAGGGGAGCTGCTGCCTGGGAAACACAGGTGAGATGGGAAAAAGCAGCCCCAGTACCACAGGGCAGCCTCAGTTACCCCACAACCATTCCCCCTCATTTGCACAAACCGAAGTGTAACAGGAAAGAGTCATCAGCCTTGTCTGCTGATCCCTGACTCGTTTTCTATTGATTTCTCTCCGGACTACACGACAGAGATGCCACTTCCCAGTAAAGAAGGGCTCTCCTGAGAGCCCATCCACACTCCTGACATGACACGAGTAGAGCTTCCCGCTCTGGCCGTGCCGGGGGAAGCTGTCACAGGAGCAGGGAGAGCAGACAACATGATTGCCTTAATACACGTCTGTAAGTAACTCTGCTCGCTGGGGAATGGCGTGGGGCTGACAGCAGAAAGGATGATCAGCTGCACTGGCTCTCCCACTCCTGCCAGTGGGAACCTGTGGCCAGGAATCTCATCCCAAATCCAAACATCTTGCAGCGCTCCTGTTCATCAGCTCCCAAATGTCTCTGTATTAAGCAGCACTGGAGGGGCCATCCCAGACTCTCTTGGTGTGAAGCTCTGCCCACCACAGCTTCTCTAAGGAGCAGTTTGGGGGGGGTTGCTGCATCCAAGGCTCTTCTCCCTGCTTCTGCTGCCTTGGGAAAGACCTGATGGAGCAATGCCAGAAGGAGGCCAGGCTCCAGGGCTACCTTCCTGCCCCTTGATTAGGAGGAGGAGGGCTCAAGGCTGCAGTCCCAGCACCTGTTCTCAGCCCTCGGACTGCAGCGCTTAAACCTTCCAGGGCCAATCTCTTCACTGGTTAATTATGTTGGAGGATTACACTTATTAAAACTTCCCACTTTGGCAGCTCATCTGAGATGAAATCCTCCGGCTTTGCAAAAATAATTCGCATCAGATCCGCTGCCTCATACTCCGAGCTCGCTTGTTAACAGCGAGCTGGGCGGGTGCCAGCAGCCGTCATCCCGGACTCTCTGGGAAACGGATGATTTCCTGAGAATAAGCTGGTTTAATTTCTCCTGAATTGCTAAAGCACACACACTCTGGGATTTTCAGGCCACCTTCAGCGGAGGCAAGGGAAGATTGGTTTTCACATGGATCTGCCTCCCGTGGGAGCGCTGGCAGCAGGAGCTGTGTGAGTGGGGGCATTGTTCTGTCCTGCTTCTCACTCCAGGGGCATCTCCCCAGCCCACCGGGCAGCAGCCCCCCCAGGAGGGTGGCCGCGGTGTGTGTGGCATTGCCCTCTCCTGGGAGGAAACAGAACTCGGTGCAGGAATTATCCACAAGTAAAGAGTGACAGTAAGTGCCAGGAGTAGCCCAGCTCCTGGCGGCACGGGCTCACTGCCTTTCCCCCCTTGGTCAGATGGCCGTGGCTGGCACATGGATTGACTTCTGCCTGTGGATTCTGCCAGACACGGAGCGGTGATAACGGAGATCCCAACAGGAGCAGGACCTGAGCGGCCCCGGCTCCTCATGCAGCTCACAAGCCACACTCTGTGCTTGCCCACAGGTCAGATTCCTGGAGGGATTTCGTCTGGGATGCCAGCAGGGAGCCAGGCTCCAGGCTGCAGCTGCCGGACCACCTGCCCACCTTCCACATCCCTCCTATTTTTTTTTT
>VXAX01002239.1:272555-325834 GCA_013399835.1 Leptocoma aspasia | reverse complement strand
CCCCGTCCCCCCTCCCCCCCCCTCCCTTTTTTTTTTTTTTTTTTTTCTGCCAGACTTTTTGCAATTCCAGCGCTGGCACTGGTTCTTTGGAGTGCGGGTTTGTAAGGATGGAAGGGCTGAGCAGCTGCACGGCGCATCCTAGCAAAGCTCTCCCCGAGGCTTCCCAGCGGCAGAGCTCTGTGAGCCCCGTGCCAGGCATCTGGCTTTTCCACGTCACCCACGGGACGGTGCGGGAGCCGTGCCGGGAGAGGCGCCGGCACCTGGAGCAGCAGCTGCCGATGCCTCCAGACGAGGCATCCCATGGACAGGAGGATCTGCTCGGCTTTGCTTCCAAAGGATGGCACGGAGCCGGCTCCGAGCTGCCGTGCTGGAGGGAAAGCCGGGGGTGAGGAGCTTCTTCTGCTGCCCGTGGGGTGAGGGCAGACACCGAAGGGCTCAGCCCCGGGTTTGTGCTGAGCTCTCTCCCTCCTGGTGAGTTTCCCGGCGCGTTCAGAGCCGCTGCCTGAACGCGCTGTTGTTCCAGCGAAGCCGCCCTCGCACGGCTCCTCCGCCAGGAAAAGTGATTTGCAATTAGTTCAAACGCAGGTTTATCTCCTCCCGGCACAAAGGGGGCTCGCGCAGGGCTTTGAAATAAATATTGGAGAGAATAACCAGAGGCTGATAGAATAGAGCCATCTACTCCGTATTTTACCTCTTTCAGGAGAAGAATGTGAAATATGTTTATAGTCCCAACTCCCAGCCATCCACAGGAGCGGCTCCGTTGGGGAAATGGAGCTGATGAGCAGCAGGGATAAATCATGCTTTCCCACCACAGTCAATAAAGCTCCATCTCAGGCTGCTTAAAGCCTAACGGGGGATGGAGCCCGGCTTAAATCCAATCTGGATCCGGCGTCTGGGAAAGCTGAAGGGATGTGAGCTGTATTGATTCTCAGGCTCTGCACTGGAAACACTGGGAACTTCAAAAAGACAAATGTCTGTTGGGAGCAGATTTGGAAAGCGGAGGCCTGAAAACAATAAATATGCCTCATAAAAAAGGTTAAATGTGTTACTCATATCTGCGTGAGGCAAACCAGGTTAGAGCCCGCTCGGAAGGGATGGCTGGCAGAGCAGAGCATGCCTAGAATATGGAAATTCCTGCTAAGAGACGGTGATGGATCGACCTGAAAGTGAAATGGAAGAAATTGGTGAAATATGGAGCTCCCAAAGTCCTCAGGAGCAGTTTAGCTCCCAGGTGTGAAAGTTCTGAGAATGCAGCCAGCATTGGCTGGTGCCAAGGCCTGGGCTGGGCTGGGATGGGAAAAAGCAGCCCCAGTACCGCAGGAGGGTGGGATGAGATGAGATGAGATGAGATGAGATGAGACAAGGCGAGATGAGATGAGACGAGACGAGATGACACAAGATGATGAGATGTGACATATGAGATGCTCCTTATGTGCTGGAGCAGAGGCAAGAACAAAAAATGGTGGCCTGGTGGCCTTGGGGTGAAGGTGTGACTCGCTGTGGCAGTTCAGGCAGCATGTTCTGCCTGTCACACGTCACTGCCATGAGATGAAGCTGTCTTGATGTCCTGAGGTCTCTCCTGTGCTCCATCATCCTCTCCTCCTCTGAAATGCTAATGGCATTAACATATTTATCATTAACAAATCTTTTAAGTCCCAGAACTGGATCAAACTGCTGAGTCGTAGCACCTCATTTATAATTTTTGTCCCCGAGGATGCCTTTTGGATTATAAATACACTCCCTGTTCCTAAAAGCACACGGAACTTTGGGAGCCTGATCCAGGCTCTCAGGAACACAGCGATGGCTTTGGGGAGTGGGGGGAGCTCGGAGTGCCCCAAATGGAGCAGCAAAGCCCAGTGCTGTGGTGGGATGAGGCTTCAGACTGTGATGGATGAGTGACATGTTGGGGCTGAATTGGAAGCAGGTAGGAATGAGAGCAGTTCAGCACAGTCATCCCTGATGTGCTGGTGGCACGAGAGGTCTGGGATTCCTCCTTTTTTGGGGTTTGCAGAGCAGCAAGAGACCCCTCCCAGGGCTTGAGGGTGGTCAGATGATGCTCTTGGGATCACTGGGGTGGCTGGTGTGGGCTCTGGGATAGGGCTGCTTCCATCCCCCACCTCATGGGAGGAGGATTCCCTCCTACCAGCAGCCTGTCCTGGTGGGAATGCTGCTGGAAGGCAGCACTAGCACTGCAGCATCACCTCCTCCTTCTCCTCTCAGGATGCAGCCAGGTCACAGGGCTAGAGAGGGGTTACAGCTCTTGGGAAGGGTTATCAGGCTGATCATCAGTGCTCAGAATTATTGAGACAATGAGGAATAAACACCGGATCTATTTATAGAAATTACAGGGAAATCTCGCTCGAGCCACAAACCCCCTTAATTGCGAATCTGCACAGATGTTTCCTTTGAATTTAGAAAGTGATTAATAAATAAATGAGAGTAATGCTTGTTTTGGCTGAAATAGAGTAATAAATAATGTCTGCAGCGCTTCGTTACCAAAACATCCCCAGTGCTGGATGAGGGATCTGACCTGGGACAGACGGCGAGAGCTGACAAGAGGGAAACAATTAACACCAGGCTCAAGCCAGGGATAAACTCAGTGCCACAAGTGGCTGTGCAGGAGTCCCTTGGGCCCCAGGGCACAGGCAGGACCTGGCACCCCATGGCTTCACTCTGCCTCTGACTTCCACACCACAGGAACCTCCCTTGCACACCCCTCCCTTGATCCCCTCTCTTCAAACCCCTGGCAAACCCAACGTGTTTACTGTGCCGCTCGTGTTGACTTTTTTAAATTCATGCATAATTCAGGCTATATCTATAATTCCTGGGTAAACACAGACATAACTTTTCTGTTGACTATTCCTTGACCCACTTACTGTACAAACATGCCTTGGAATGGAGCAGCACTGGAAAGGAGAGACCTTCAGAGGCATCAAGGGCTCCCAGGGGGCTGGGAGAGCCATGCAGAGCCAGAGCTGTGCTGTGTTGGTGCCCTGAATCTGCCCATGGTGCCACTCTGTCCCTGTCAAAGCCGAGGCACTCCCAGTGAGGAGGGAATGACCAACCAGCTTAGCAACTTGCAAAACTGCTGTCAAATCCCTTCAGGCTTCCACTGAAATCGGAGCTTTTGTATTAATTTGTATTGTGATGAAAGCGTGTACCAGCACCGTATCACAAACACAAACAGGGCAATCTTATAAAAATTTCATCTTTATCTATTTTGGGGAGAAATAGCCGTGTCTGCCTAATTGAAGCATCTGTCATTCTGACATTAAATAGTGCATCCATGGTTCTTTTATTATATTCCCTTGCATTTCCCATA
Source organism: Leptocoma aspasia (assembly GCA_013399835.1). Classification (NCBI taxonomy): domain Eukaryota; kingdom Metazoa; phylum Chordata; class Aves; order Passeriformes; family Nectariniidae; genus Leptocoma; species Leptocoma aspasia. The sequence goes on along the minus strand of VXAX01002239.1, from coordinate 322,512 downwards.
TACTGTTAAATTGAAATAACACTGGTGGCTCGGAGATAAAGGGAGATAATAGGTATTTTATAATGAGCAAAGAGGAAGATTCATCTTCAGTCAAAGCCCAGAATTGCTTTAGATTTTTTTTTGTGTTGTTATTTTTGTTTGATGTTGTTATTTTGCCACCCTAAAGTGGGGATTCTGCCACTCAGCTTTCCCAGTGCAAGGAGGGCATTTATCCACAGGGGAAGGGACGTGAGCACCAGCAGCTGCTCATCAGCATCTGAAGTGACACTGTTTTGACTGTGCACAAAATTAAGTTTAGTGAGTACCACTCCTGACAAGGCGGAGCTGGGGCAAATCAATTCAGCCTCAGATTTGCACGGAATAACTAAAAGTGGATCCAAAGATCCACACACTGCCTGCTCCACTCTCTGCACCAATGTTTGTCACCTCCCCTCTGGGACAGGACTGCCCCAAGGACAGGGACACGGGGCCCAGACCTCCCCAGCTGCAGCTTCCCCCCCGACACAACGAGCCCCAGAAAATTGAACCGTGCGGTGCTTTCCCCATGTGGATTCTGTAATTAAATCCCATGCAAAACGAAGCAATTACCAAAAAAAAAAAAAAGGCACCGTGTGAGTACAGATAATTATCAGCGTGGAGGCTCCCCAGGTAGCTGGCAGAGAGACTGTGACAACCGCTTGCCCTGCCTGGTACCCACCCCCAGGGATGCTCCTGCTGCCAGGGAGGGGTGGCCTGGCCTGGTCACCCTGCTGGCTTTGGGTGGCCTCCACTTCCAGAGCTCCCTGTGGATCCCTGTGGCTCCAGCTGGATCCACCAGTGGGCACAGGGAACTGTGAGGAAGGAAATGCTGCTTGGGGGAGTGAAGGAAAAGCCACAGCTCGGAGTAAAAGCACAGATATCTAATTGAGATTTCCTTGAAACCCACTGGAAATAATTAAAATTGACTTCTAATACTTTACAAACTAATTAGGAGTATTGGACTGGATAACTACATTGAAGTATAAGTGGCATTTAATTGGGATAAACTGAATCATAATTGGAAATAAATGCAGCCCAAAACAATAAACAGCTTGGTAGGAGAGGCTATGGGCAGCTTGTTTCAGTACAGGGAGTGTGGTGCTGGCTCAGAGGCTGTCCAAGGCACTGGGACATCTCTCATCAAATCTGCTGAGATAGAAGGGACCCACAGAGATCACCAAAGTTTAACCCCAATCCCTGCATAGACACCCCAACAATCCCACCCTGTCCCTGAGAGCGTTGTTCAAATGCTCCTGGAGCTCTGGCAGCCTCGGGGCTGTGCCCATTCCCTGGGGAGCCTGGGCAGTGCCCAGCACCCTCTGGGGGAAGAACCTTTCCCTGAGATCCAACCTAACCCTGCCCAGGCACAGCTCCAGCTGTTCCCTGGGTCCTGTCCCTGTCACAGGGAGCAGAGGCTGGAGCTGCAGAGCCTGACGAGGTCTGACCTCAGCCTCCTCCCCCTGAACACAGTAAATGCCCTCAGCTCCTCCTGTGGCCCCTCCAGGCCCTGCCCCATCTTTGTAGCCTCCTTTGGATATTCCTGAATGTGCTCTCTGCCAGCACAAGGACATCTCTCCTGGCACATCCCCAGCAGAACACAGAGCCAGGGACCCTCATGCCAGGGCTGCCAGACGCACCGGGTGCAATCAGATCCATTACAGCAACCCCAGAGATGCTGATCCCGCTGCAGAAGCCCCAGATTCCATTTCCGTAGCCAGATGTGTGTGAGCAGCCCCCAGCCCGTGCCTGCTGGTTTATTTATCTGAGCTTTAATAACACCACCCTTTCAGTGGTATCAAACAGCCGTCGCTGCCTCGAGCTTCTCATTCCCCTCAATGAGCTGGGAACAAATGAAGTGGGTGCAGAGCTGCCGGCCCTTTGTTCTCCCTCATCTGCTCCACTCATTACTTTGAGGAGCCCTATTTTCTTCTTCTTTACTGCTTTCTTCTCTCGAACAATGGGCTCTGAATGTATTCAAGTAACTCTTTTATCATTCACTTCTGCGGAGATCTTTAAGTTCTCCACCTGAACAGTTGGTATTTCTATTTATGAAAACTTTCTTGCTGACTGCTGAAATTGGGATTTTACTCTTGAAACGACTGGTTAGCTCAATTATGGCCTGTTTCGTTCCCCCTATTTAGATTTAATAGCTACAATTTATAAACGCCAGCATTCCCTCTTGTTTCCTCATCCCCCACACACCGTCAGCAAAGCCAGGAGCCTTCTGATCTCCCTCCGATGGGGACCCAGGGTGGCCAGGCCATTTTTTGTACATTTTCTGCCCTATTAAAACAAAACACAAAACAAATTCAGAAAACTCTCAATGCCTTCCCTCCCTTTTCATCATTTTCCCAGCAGCAGACCTCACAAAGTGCTTTATGGGATGCAGGAAAGCCCTCACTAGCCTGGGAGCTCCTCGGTTCCCTGGTAATTTAGAGGATGCTCCTTTTCACATGGTTGTTTGTTCTTCCAAGCCTGGTGCAAAATATTAAAAAGCTGAATGGCTTTTTCTTCTGTCATTCACTTCAACAGCTCTTCTGAAGATCGTTCTGCTTCTTCCTGGCTCCTGGAAGTTTTCCCTCACTGGTAATTGCTGTTTGCACTTGTGGCTGGACAGAGCCTGAGTACAAAACCTCCCACCCTGCTTTTGGAATATCAGCTTTTTACAGGATGTGCTAATGGCAGGCCTGGGTGCCCTGGGTGCCCTGGGTGGCAGTGACAGTGGGTGCTGGGTGTCCTAGGTGCTGGTGACTGGGCATGCTGGGTGCCCTGCCTGCCCAGGGTAGCAGTGGTGGCACATGCTGGGTGCCACAGGTGCCCTGGGTGACATTTCTAGAGGATGGTGCGTGCCCTGGGTGCCCTGGGTGGTGGTCACAGGGGGTACAGGGTGTTCCACATGCCCTGACTGGCAGTGGCAGTGATGATGGCAGTGTTTGGTGGCAGCACTGGGGTTGCCCAGCAAAGGGGCACATGGAGCCATGGCTGGAGTCCATCACAGCATTCCCATCTCGGGGCCCCTGGAGCACCAGGAGGAGCTCCAGGGCTGCTCATACTGGCTCGTGGGCCAGCCCAGCACCTTAGCTGGAAATAATGTTCTGGTTAACTCCAGCCCATCTCTTATCCCTCTCCTTTGCTAATGGAGCCCGGGTTCTTTACGGTTTATTAATATTTATTTAGTCTGTTTGAGACCTAAGCCTGTTGCAGGAGACTTGGGATGCATCTACAAAGATTTTATCTCCCAGCTCAGGTGCTGCTGCACCATCGGAGGGCAAATGGGGTGTGGCAAAGGGATTCCCCTTGGAGGTGGTGGCTGGTGCTGAAACCCAAGTCCATGGGATCTGCTCCAGCACCAAGGTCACACACCACACCCCACCTGTCCCCAGTGTCTTCTCAGCGCAGGTCTGCTTCCCACCATCCATACCCTTCCATTTTTAGGCATCTATTCTGGATAAAACCTCAGAGACAGCAGGGGGCTTCTGCCAGGACACAGAGGGAGCGGCATGTGGCAGGGTGGTGAGACCCTGACCCACAGCAGAGCAAGCCCACAGCACCAGGCTCCTTTAGAAAGAGCCTGTCAGTGCCCTGGAAAGGTCAGGGATGGGAAAGGAGATTGATAAAGGAGCTTTTCCATGAGTTTGATACACACCAACACGCTGCAGGCTCGAGGTGAGCGGCGCAGACATCGGCTGTAACGAGCTGAGCGGCCTCTCAGGAGGCTACAGGAAATCAAGTTTAACATCAATTTTTAACTCTTGCTCTGCATTATTTAATAAGTGGTTTGAAACCTGCCTGGCATCACGAGATGTTGGCACTTGTTCCTGCGCTGGAAGGAGAAAAAAAAAATACTTTGTTTTGCAATTAAAGGAGCGTCCCTTCGGCCGCAGAGGCAGCATTGATCGGCTCAGTGGCCCGGGGTTTATAAAGAGCTCCTGGCAAAGCTTTTCTGCTCCTTTAATAAGATCAAGCAAAAGTGGAAGATGCAGGAACTACTCTGAATCAGGGCATCTTGTGCCTGTGCCCTTGTGCACACACCTGGAGAGGTTTGGAAGGGCCAAAAAATGAGTGTCCTGTCCTGTCTGGTGCCCAGCGAACAGAAGCAGCCCTTGCTCTGTGCTTCACCTTCACATGCACTGGGACTAATCACACATCCTCGTTAATTTACTGCTGCCAAGCTGTTACAACATCCCCCAAAACTGCTCTCTGAATCATCATGTTGGGGTGTCTGATCTGTATTTTCCCTGGCTGGTGGCTCTTCCCAGGAAGGAATGCCTGGCTCTTTGCTGTCTGCAGCTTGTCATTGCCAAAACCCCACGTGGAGAGTGCAGCAGTTCACAAAGCTGCTGAGTTGAGCCCAGGACAGGGTGTTTTTGGCAAAGTGACATCTTCCTGCTGCATCAGACCAGAGAGGGTGAGAGGAATCATGTGCAGCATCACTGCTGTCCCCAGAAAGGTGGGGTGTCTGTGTCTCCCCGTCACCAGGCAGGACACAGGCTCCTCTCCAGCTCCTGCATGTGAAGGAGTTGGGCTTTTCAAAGATCTCCAGGTATTTCCCAGTTAGAGTAAAACTCACCTTTAACGTTTTATGGAGGCATCAAGCCGTTAGTGCTTTTCTATCCCTGTTTCAAGGGAAGTTTTATTAGGTTGGTCCATGGATTTTTCAGTTAAAATAATTGGTGTTTTACACCATGGGCATCAAAACAAATGTAAACACGAGCAGGAACAGCAGCGGCAGCGATGCTTGTCCTGGGTTTGGCTCCCTGGGCTGAGCTGGAGTCCTCTAAGGAGTGATAGAGGAGTGTAGAATGGGGCTGATCCAGCTTTCCATGGATCTTCACCACCAAAGCCCACCCTGTGCTGAGCCTGGAGTTCTCCTGTCCCCTGCTGGGATCCATCCTGGTGGCAGGAGATGCTCTGAGCTGAGGGGACAGGGATGGATACAGTGACAGTTCTCAGGTTGGGAGGGCTGAGCAGCTCTTCGATCCTCAGGAAGGAGCTGGATAATAGGTTCCAGCAGCTTCTGGAAGCACAATTCCAGTTGCAATGTCACACCAGGACATGGCAGTCACATGTACTGGTGCATCCCTCCCTACCTGGTCAGTGAACTCACACCGGGCTCTCTGGCAGAGGGGGAGGGAGGCTCTATATGCTATTCCATACTTCCTCCTCCATTTAGATGGATTAATTGACCTTTAAAAATGTGCCCAGAAAATAAATGACCTAATAAAATGAATTATCCTCTTCCGCAGTGCTCGAAATCCACTGCAACTTGAGAGGAGACTAATGAAACATTGAAAGCATTGAAGAAACGACTAATGAAAGAAATAACCCTAATAAAGAATAATTGATTAGTCATTTGAAAGCACTGCAAAGCATGGGGTGAAGGCTCAGCTGGGCTACAGGCCTAGGGCAGTGTGGACTGGCTGGGAGACCCATTTTCCCCCTATTTCTGCTCCTCTGGTGGCAGGCAGGAAGGTAGGAGCTGCTGCTGAGGCTCGTGTGGGACCTGAGTGCCACCAGCATGTGCTCACCTCAAATTACGCTTCCTTGCAAAAAATTAAGAGTTAAAGAAAAGCTGGATGAGACTTCTGGAACTGCTGCCACTTCTTTAATGGTAGTTTCCAAGAATTTAGCAAATTGAACATGAAAGAGGGAAGCTGGCACTGCTGCCATAGCTTCTTTTGGCTGGAGTGACTTTGTGCTTGGTTTTTGGCAGCACAGAGCCCTTATCTCACTGACCTAAGCCCGGGCCTTAATTTTTACGAGCTCCTCAGCGAGGCTGGTGGAGCAGAACGACAGCAGTATATCCCAGTTCAGTGAGGGGATATTGTTCCCAGGATGGGAAATAAAGGTGGAAGTGTCCGCAGCGAATTTACAGCTGGCGATAAGCAGGGTTTCACCAACAGTCCCCCAGCAAATTCTGTTTATTGTCAGCTTCTCACTGCCTGGAGCTGTGTCCAGGACAGAACAATTCAGTGACACTGCAATTGTCTCCCATCGACCCACCCTGTGCTGCCTGGGAATGCTCCTGCTGCCTGGGAATGCTCCTGGGGCTCCCCCCGGCCTCCCTGGCAAAAGATGCTCGTCCTAATGCTCATCCCTCTGGAGCAGTAACTGGACCAGGGAGCCTCTCTCTGAATGCCATCTTTGGTTCTTAATAACCCAGCTGAGCCGGGGGAAGAGAAGCATGTCCTCTGTCCTGACTCCCGTGGTGCTGGAGCTCCCTGTGACACCTGACACCACGTTCTCCTTGCACAGGATATTCCAGAATCGTGGTAAAGACCAGTTGGGGAGGGGGCTGCAGACTCTGGCTTGGACTTAAACAACCCTGTTGGTCCTGGCAGAGCCACCCCTGCAACGCCCCCACGGACAGAGCCCTCGGTGTTACTGGCACAGGCTGCCAAAGCACGGATGCATATTTACATATTTTTTTAAGCAGTCATTAGAAATTCTGCGAAAGAAGGCCCTGATGAAGCACTCATTAATAATCCCCCGGCCCGCAGGTTGGCGATGCTGTTGTTTGCACAAGCAGCCATGTTCCACAATCCCAATAGGATGTTCTCCCACGATGGTGCCATCCATAACTCTGTATTAAAAGTGTCACACGCAGCGTGCTCTCGTTCCTCAAACCCGCTCCTTCTGTTTGTTTATTTGTTCTTCCAGCACAAAACAATTCAACCTCCACAGTTATTTTAAGCAAATCAGGTTTCACTCAGCGTTTCATTTCCATTTTAAAATATGTCCTTGCAGGAGCTGCGGGAGGTGCAGGCATTTCCAGCAAATCCATCCATCCTGGTTGAACTGTTTTTATAAGGGTGTTATTAACACTGGCAGCCAAAGATGGGCTCGACAGGATGCCAGCCCGCTCTCCCACAAGATGCCAAATGTGGCAGAAAGTGGGGGCACGGGAGCAGCCCAGCCAGGGAGTGGAGCCCTCACTGGAACACAGCTCCAGGCACGGTGCTCATCATTTCCTCAGCCTGATTTTCTCCTTGTCCCAATCATGACTGCCAGATTAGCTGGAGGTGAAAGGAATATTAAAACTTTAATAAAGTCGTCAAGACTGAGCCACGTCTGGGCTCTGTCCTTGTCTGAGTGTTACCTTTGGTTGGGATTTAAATTTTTATAAAAGATGTCAGATCTGGACAGAGCTGGGAGGAAGAAATCAGGCTCTCATGTAGTTACTGGTATCCCAAAAGGGAGGTGCAGCAGCACGACTGAACTCCGTACTGGGGGTGGGAATGCAGCTGGGTCTATCCAGGGATGATTCTCTGTGAGAAAAAGCTTTGCCCTCTGCCCTAAGGTGCCCACAAATCCCTGTAAATCTGTACTTTTCATCAGTCAGGCTTCTGCTGGGAAGATCCACAGCCTGTCTGCACAAGGCTTCTGAGAATTGGCTACAGAAGGCATTGGGAAGCAGCTCCAGCTGCCGGATCAGTGTCCATAACTTCAGCTCTTGCCATTGATTTTCCTCCTGCGTGCTTGGCACATGATGTATCTGGCTAATAAAAGCTAAGTGGGAGCTACTGCTCATTCCACAGAACCCCAGTGCTGGTATCCCTCGACACCCTTATCCCCAGCTCCTGATGGCTCCAAAGTGACTCCACTGACATCTCCTGCATCTCTCCCCAGGGCTTGTGAGAGGCATCCCTCTCACAAGTGCCAGTGATGGTGACCCTGGGGTCTCTCAAAAGGTGCAGCAATTCCCCAAAGCTGTTGTTAGACCTGAAGTTCCTCACACATTGTTTGGAACCAAATCCTGGCCTTCCCCAGAAGGAAGGGAGCACTTATCCTGAAGGTCTGGGATGTGCTGGTGAGGTTTGGGATGCAGAAGCTCCAGGTGCTCAAGATGCTGAGCTGTGCACCCAAACACCCTTCCCTAATTCTCCCTCCCTGTTTGTGCAGCCCTGGATGTTCCAGGCCTGTGATTAATCACGTGCTGAGTCTCAAATCACAACAAGCAAAAATCGGACCATAGTTCAAAACCAGCACTGAGGTCATGGTTCGCGATATTGAAGAACTGTCTGTGAGCACCATAAATCCTAATCTGGGTTTGCTAGGGCTTTATTAGGAGGGAACCCTCTTGGCTGGGATACTGTGGCTTTGCTGCTACTTGTGTGCCTGCTTTGGCCTCCCTAGGAGCAGGAGAATTCCCCAGCCCTTCAGAGCGAGCACCAAGCCCTCTCCACATGGCCTCAAGTGGAGACTCCTCATATTTCACACAGAAACTCATCTTCAGATCTCAGCATGATGAGGGCACTTGGCACTAATGAAATGAAAAATGTTTCTGTTAAGCAGAGAAGCTGTTAGGACAGCTTGAAGTATTGTGCTCCTCTGTCAACTCCAAAGTGGACCAATTCTCCACGAGGTTCTTACATGTATTTGTTCTTAACCTTAAGAATATGATTGCACGGATAATAACTCAATCCTGGGAGCAGGAGGGAGAGCAAACAGAGAGCTGCCCTGCTGTTTGCCTTGGGAAGGAAGAGCCCAGAGCTGCAGCTGCCTTTGCCCTGGGCATCTCCTGAACGCAGAGCTGGAGATGTGAAACAGCCTCTTTGGGGGTCCCTGGCTGCAGCCCCCCTTGACTGATTCTCTGGGGAGAAATGAGTGTGCTCTCTATCCTGGAGTGAGTAGTGCCATGCGTGCAGGCACAGTGACAGAGCCTCACTAGAAATGAAACAAGATCATCCACCAGGTAGAGCGTAGGTAGGGAGCTCCTATTCATCACGACTGAAATGACATTCCAATGCAAATTTCGCAGCTCTGTTGGCAATTCTTAATTGGCCAGTCTATCAAAACAGGTATCAGTGCTGTTCTATCCCAGGGATATGATACTTCCCTCCAGCTCTCAGAAGTGGCTTTATGTGTTTTCCAAATTGTTCTTCGGCTTTGAAAAACCTAATGTAGCCTGAACAGCTGAAATGAAGGGCTGCAAACAGAGTGCTGGCTCCGTGCAGGATCCAAATCCCTGAGCAGCAGCATCCTGGTGGCTGGGGAGCAATAGCACAGAGCAAGGGTTATAAATTACCCAGGATCTCCTGCTTCTATTTTTTCCCCCTTTTTTTTAGCAAAATGTGAATTTATGAACATGGACTTTGAATTATTACCCCAAAAAGGCACATTAGGTATTTTACAGCATATTTCATGTAGTTTCTCATCTAAAAAAGGCAGATAGGCAGAGGAGTGTAAAGAACAAACTGTTCTTCACTAATAAAGTGTCGCCAAAGATAATCGGCAATTTCCTTTCCCTGTAGAGCCTGTATATGGGCTTGATATTTATAGTTCCTTGTCCCAAGCTGTGCCCCTCTGTGCTCCCCCAGTTCCAGCCACCACCAGGCCCCCAACCCCACTGGCTGCACTCGTGGGGGGAAATTTCCCTTTCTCCCGAGCTTCTCCAGGGTGACAAAAATCTCTATTAAGCCCTTCAGCAGAGCCTAAAGCCTGTGGATCTGCCTGACATTATGATATAGCTCAGAACAGCTCAAAATCCACCCTCGCAAAGTCCACGGGAGTAAGAGGATTAGAAGTGATGGGAAATTAAATGCCAGTTTCTCCAGAAGATGAGCGGAGGAGGCTCTGCTGGTGCCCTCCTGGCCATGGGCTCGTTCTGAGAGATGCTGGTTGGCAAAAATGTCCTTCCTGGGAGAAGGAGCCAGAGTTGATTCCCTGAACTGTCCCCTCCCTCTTGCCCTTGGGTCTGTCCCAGCTGAGCCTGGCTGGGTTTTGCCTCTCCCAGAGATGTGGCCCTGGCATTTGGCTTTGCCTGCCTGGCCCAAGCTGCTCCTTCAGTATGAAGGGACAAGGTTTGCCTAAGAACATGTGGCTGAGGCAGCAAATGTAAATGGGATGTATCCATTTGCCATGAACTACTTGACCTGGAGAAGAGTTATGGTGGCTTTGGGAGCTGTTGGGGAGAGGAGAAACATTGGGCAGATCTGTTGGAACAAATGGTAACGAGGATTTATGGGGTCTGCTGGTGGCAAGAGTTTATCTGGGCTCCTACAAAGTGCTCCTGGGAGAGGGGTATGGATGTGTAACTCAGCAGGATGGCAGAGGCCACCAGTAGTGTCGCTCAGCCCAGCCTGGACATGAGCATTAAACTGGCGTCAACAAGAAATTAAAGAAGGTACAAGACTCCACGGTGGCTTCTCCACAGGAAAGCTGCTCATTTTGGGGTTCTTTGGAGCACACACAGCACACAGGCACCAACTGGGCTGGCTGCAGCTGCCAGCACTGGCGTTTCCTTCTGCTCCTCCAAATCATGGCCACTGGAATCCGCCTCCCCATATGTAGCAGCTTCCCAACACTGTGCAATTAAACAAGTGGCTGGAAATGAAGCAGGAGAAGGGGCAGCTCTGCTGTGGATGTGGGAAAGGAAACAAATGTTTTCATATAAAGGGAGTTTACACTGCGTATAAATCTGAATGCCAGAAGCTTAATACATTGTGGACAGAAGCTGTTCCATCATTCCAGGGCTATTAAATTTTTTAATCAAACGCTTTAGCTATTAAACTGCTGAGGGTTGGCAAGGGCTGGCTCTTCCTGTAGGATAAACCCACTGCGGTCTAAACAAATACAAAATTAATTCCAGGTGCCAAAGGAATGGAGGAGTCAATATAAGACTAATATTTCCTGGGGCCTGGCTGGTCCCATCCCACCTGCTGGGAGGTGACCTGAGGTTTGGGGGCCTGGGTGTCTGTCCAAAACCACCCAGGGAGCACGTGGCAGACCTTTGCCAGGACTGGGACTCTCCTGCCCTGCCCTGCCCTGCCTCCTCCCAGCAGGAGCACCTGGGCACTCTGAGGGGGATGCTGACCATGGCTGTGGCTGCCTCCATGCTGTGGCCCAAGTGTCACATCTGGGAGGTCTCACACCAGGAGGACAAGAGCTTCTCCTGGACTGTCACAGGCCAGGGGAGGAGCTGCTGCTGCGGCTGGTGGCTGCTCTCATCTGCAGCTCTGCCCTTGCCAGCTGTGCTGCACAGCTGGATGCCCTGCTAGCCCTGACCAAAATACGCCTGTGAAAGTCCAGCTCCCGTGTCCAGCAGAGCTCCAGCAAGGCTGATGCCAGAGGAAAGCCCGTGCTGAGCCCGTCTGGCTCGGCAGCTCTGCCGGCAGCCGGAGGCTCGCTCGTCCATCACTGCTGAGGAGCTGCGAGCAGGGGCACTGACACGCTGTCATGGAAAGAACCAACACAGAGGAAGCAGTGGGAGGAAAATATCTGCAGCCTGGTGGTTAAAGCAGGTTTTAAGGATACAGGGAAAATTCGTGGCAGGTGAGAAATGTAGAAGTTCACCTTGATTAAGTCACCTGAAACACGGTGGCTTGCTGCACTCCTGCTCTGGCAGCTGGGGCTGGTCATTACTCCTCATGACACTGCCCATGTTTCCTGAGCTGAAAAGATGCTGGGAACAGCTCTCCCACCTTGAGATGTGCCTGCCTGGCCTCTCTGCTGCATGGCCGAGGCAGGAGCGTGCCCGTCATCTCAGTGTCTTCTCTCCCAAAATAACCCGTAACTGATGGCGCAGCAAAGTTTCAGGAAAGGAGCAGCAGGTAATTATGAATTCCTGCCTGGACCTCGGCTTCTTCCCTCACATACCAATACCCTTGTAGGTTTTCCCTCAGGCAGAACTGTAACTGTGGATTTGCTCTTTATCCCTCTAAACACATAATCCACACCGAACCCCACTGGTCCCTTGCAGCTCATCCTGACAAGGCAGCACTGCATGTACCTAATAACCCATTCTTTTAAAAAACATTTGATTTTATCCCTTCTAATTGTTTTTCCCTGCAATCTTGATGGGAAAAAATCATGTAAAGCTGCCAACTTTCAAGCCTTCGAGCTCCCCGAGTTCAGGAGGGAGGTTGTGCAGGTGTGGGATGGGTGGGTGGACAGATGGATGGACATAGACAGAGCTGAGCTGTGGGGCATGCTGGCCTTGCCCCATCTCCTGATGTTTCCATGGGCTCCAAGCCTGGCTGGGTGCCCTAGCAGCCCCAGCACTGCTGGTGTAGTGCAGCAGAGACACATCTGGGAGGTCACTGGTGATGGCCAAAGTTACTTGCTCATGGCAGCTACAGGTAAAGCAGGAGACTGGCGCTGGCATTCACTCACCAGAGCCAGCTGCACACCACTCCCATCAGACCCTGACTTCTTTTTTTCTTTGCTGATCCCAAAATATATGTCATTCTGTGTCTTTTCACACACACACACACACACACACACCCACACACACACACACACACAAAAAAAAAAAACCCAAAACTTTTTGTCGTGGATTTCCAGGCATTGAAATAAATCTGGAAAAGATTAAACCTCATTTCAAGGTCTCCTGGGCTCTCAGGGCTTTCTCTGCCCTGAACCTTTTTGCAGGTGCTCAACTGTTAAGTTCTAAGTTGTGATCCTGTGGATCCAACGCTTCCCTCAGCTGTGCTGGAGAGCCCTGCAGGTGCTGTCACATCCTGATGGTGCCACATGGCACCTTCCCATCCAAATCCCATCCCCCATCCCCGCCCCTTTGGTGCTGATGTGTTCACTGCTTTCATTACATGCTGTACAATTAAGCTTAAAAAATATAGGATGTTATCAAATTAGAATAACAGGCAAGAATAGACAGAGGCACTTAGCTGGGAAATGGAAGCGTGAGCGTTACAGTGGCGCGGAGCACAGACAGGCCCTGCAGGAAATTGAGCTGAGTTTCAATCACTGTAATGACACCTTGTCCAGACATGCAGGGAGAGCGGGAGCTGGATACTGGAGCAGCCAGCAAATGGAGACCAGCTCTGAAAAATGGCCCTTGGTTGTGGGCAGGAGGAGGGATTACCTGGGGAATGCAGGCAAGGGAATTGAGGATCTTGGAATGCAAGCAGATTTCCTTGTCCCTCCTCTGGCATGCACAGATCTTGCCAGTGCTCAGCACCCCCCAAAAGAAAGGTTGCTCAAGCATCAATGTTTTACCATTCATGGTGCAGCCTGGTGAGCATGGACCACCTCCAGAACTGGGCAAATTCCTGCAGGATGTGTCTCGGGAGCCCTGAGATGGGTGAGAACAGAGATGGTGGCTGTGTGCTTGTCCCTGGAGTGGGAACATCCAGTGGGCTTTGGGATCATGCAGCTCTTGGGTCCGAGCAGCTGCAGCAGCAGAAGGGGTGATGCCCTCAGCTCTGGGGATTAAATGGGGGAAGGTTCAGAACACCTTGAGCTGGTGTCACCATTGCACAGGTGACACTTGTTGCTGTTCATGGCTCAGGAAAACAGGGCACTCTGTAATTAGTGTGTGCAAGGAGGGTGATGTGGTTACTGCTTATCAGAGATCTCTGGCCGAGCTGAGGTGATACACGTGGCTTTGGGGACAGGGGAGTATTTTTCTTTTAAATAACAGCACCTACATGTTTAATTTAGGTAGCACAATGACCATAAACCCTAGAAAGCAATTCTTCATTTTAATAATTCATCTCCTCAAGTTTTACTGTGATTGATCAAAGGTATTAAATTTAATAAGAGAATTTATCAAGGTTATCTGATGTCAAAATAAAAGAGCTCCAGGGCTGTGTTCCCTGGCCAGGGGATGCTGTGTGTTTGTGTGTGTCCACATTGTCTATCCAGGCATCACATGAGGGAGAGGGAAAACTGAGGTCAAGCCGCTGCAGCTTCTTGGGAGAATCTCTCAGGAATGTATCCTTGCGAGAATCCTTCAAGAATGTCTCCCTGGGAGAATCTTTCAGCTCAGGCTCCAGATTCTCACCCAGTTCCCAGTGGAGGGGCTAAACCCTGTCCCCTCTGGATGCAGGCTCTGGTCCTGGTGTCATTTTGGCATCAAGGCCAGACCCCTGCATGGTGCCACAGACCTGCCAATGTGAAGGTGACTGCAGATCCAGCAAGGAAAAGAATATCTCAGGAAATGACAGGGAGAAAGGGCTGGCAGTGCTGGGGATGCTCACAGGGACAAGGGCAGCAAGGAGCAGTCAGGAGCTCAGCGAGGGCAGAGCCAGAGCCCAAGCTCTCCCTGTCACTCAGAACTAGATGAGGAGGAGAGCAGGAGCAGAAATCAGGATCCCTAATTAATGTCCCCAAGCACTGGCAATGACACCAGGAGTTTGCATCCATCACTCAGCACTGATGGTGATTACCATAATTTTGCCTTCAATGCTGTAGGTGTGACTCCATTATGGAAGGGAAACCCCTCAACTTTAATGCAGTTATCAATCTGAATTACACTGGGCATTTTTAATCATGTATCTCATTCCAGGAGCCTTTCCATGCTGGCTTTGGCATCATCGACCTTCCTGTACTTCTAAAAACAGCACAAAAGGAAGAAACAAGCAGAGCCCATGTTTGCCTGCACACCAGCCCAAGGCAGGAGGGGACAGGTTGGGTGACACCGGCGATGTCCCCATGTTGGGCAGAGCAGCTCCCTGCCATGCTCCTGCCTGCACACTCAGCCCTGACCAGGAATTATTCTGGTCATGAAGAGGCCAAATTACATTTTATATTTCTTGTTAATGCTTCATCATCTCCTTGAGCTGAAGGATAAGCTCCTTTTATGAACGAGGTTCAAGACCCATCAAGAATTGTTCAGACAGGTCAAGCGGGAACCGATGTATTCAAATAATGACTGTAAAAAATGTCCATTATCTGTAAATTAAAGCCAGGATGGCCACAACTCCTCTCACCCCTCTGCTCAGGAGGAATTCTGCTTTGGAAAGTCACATCTTCCAGCCCAGGAGTAAAAAGAACCCCTTAATTTGCCTTGCTACAATATTGAATTACCATTATGCCGCTGAATAAATAAAGAATGTGGTTTCTGGAAATTCCCATAGATCACCATAAAATGCCTCATTATTGTCGATGTGGCTTATGACAGGGGCTATTAACAGGGAATGGAATCAATAATGGGAGGGAGTGCAGAGAACAGGTTGTGATGGGAACCCCACAGAGAAAGATGGGTTTTAGGGGCAGGCAGGGGTGGGTAGGTGGATGGGTGGGTGCCTGGGGGTTTCCCTGCTCTGCCACCCTACACCCTCCAGTCTCTAAAACCCCACAGACAGCACCATCCATTGCTGGCAACTGTCAGGTGACAGCAGGCTCTGGGCAAAGCTGCTTTTCCAGATGCAGGAGGGAGAATGTGGGGGGAGCCCCTGGGCACCTTTGCCAACTCACCCACACAAAGCCAGAGCGTGGCCCAAGGCTTCCCAGATGTAGGATGTTTTCCAGGGAAGTAGGCCCGCTGGCCAGAGAGGTGGAATCATTCATTTCAAAGTCTAAAGTACATTCTGCTAATCAGGATTACAAAGAACAGGGATAAAGAAGCCGGCAACAACTCTGTCCTCTAAGTGCTGAATTTGCCCTTGGACACAAAGAACAAATTGATAATTATTGTTCTAATTCTTTTCCCTGAAGGCCTGGCTAGAGAATTAAAGCCTTGAGCTTTCTAGAGACTGAATACCCCAATTTATAATTTGCTGCTTTCCAAAGCACATTGTCCTGTGGCTTCCTGCTTGCTTCAACCTCGGCTCCATCAGCTCCCGCCACCCTCACTCCTGTTAAGGGGTCACAGGGAGCCCCTTCTAATTTTGTCTGTGTTATAATGAGTAAATAAACTCAGCTGGTGATCCAGAGCATGTAGAGATGAGGGGTGAGCACAAAACCCAGCCACAGCATCGGGAGAGGAGCTGGGATGGGCACTATAAGGGCAGGATGCTGGTGACACCAGGGAAAGACTGACCTCAGCGTGTCACCAACAGGCAACATTCCTGTTCCATTTCTTAAAAATCTCCCTTTGAGAGTCATTCCCAGACCCACCACTCTTGCAGAGGGGGAACCAGGTGCATAAAGCTCACCCAGCCCAGAAGGGCTTGGCATTCCCTGGGTGCTAACAGCACCTCAGGGTGCTTGGGTATGGTGTGGCACTCCCTTCCTCTGCCCAGGACACTTCTTACACCAGCAAAAGGAAGTGCTGCTGAAACGTGGTTGCTTTTCATGTTGAAAGAGAAGCTCCAAAGTGTGAATTAAGACTGGCTTAAAAGCTGTGGAACACAAATGCTGAAGTGGCAAAGCACCCATGGCTGAGTGACGGTGAGGACAGCCCCATCCATCTCCAGGCTCAGCCCCTAAAACCCAATTGGGGGTGTTAAAAGACAGTAGATTTGAATGATATGCAGAGTCCAATATTATTTAAAGCCTCACAAGTCAGTAATAATGCTTTAAAATCCTTCCTAAATCTTGCCAGTAGCTAGGGCAGGTTGGTTTGAGGCTGGGAGAGGATGAGCTGCTTTTGTTGTGCTGTGAACAGGGATGGAAGGGAGTAGAGAGCATGGTCAGTGACTGGTAGCACCGGGCTGTGGAAGAGAGAGAAATCTGAGATGCTGTGGACAGCTCCTGGTTGGTGTGGGACGGGCTGTGCTGGCACTGGCAGCAGATGTGACGGGCAGTGCTGATGTGTCCCAGCTCCTCGGCACCCTCTGCCAGAGGTGTGTCCAGCCCGGTGTTCCCACCGGCTGTGACCATGCCCTTGTGCTGAGCATGGACTCCTGGGGACAAACTCATTTTCCTCTGGGCTTCGGAGTGCTGCCACTGCCGGGGCCATCAGCGCGGTGCCGCGCGGCGACCCGGCTATTTATAGCCTGGAAAGGATGTCAAGCGCCTCGGAGACAAGGGACAAAGTCTGGGGATGGAAACAATACGAGTGCATTATGTGGCCTCCCTGGCAGCCAAAGCTGTCTCTGCTCCAGGGGACTGAGGGCAGCAGCTCCTCGTGCTGTGCCCGCGGGCGCTGCGGTGCCGCCGAGGACTGGCACGCGCGGCCCAGGACGCGGCACGGAGCCAGGCGGCTGTCAGGATCCTCACTGCCGCCACTCGCTCGTCACAACGTGGGCTGGAGATGGGAGATCTGTTTTTCCTGGTTAATAAGGTTTATTTTTGTTCTGAATGAATAATACATGATTAGTGTCAAAATAAATTACAGTCCTTCCATTATAAACCACTTTGCTGTTCTGTATCTTCTCCTCTCCCTGTCTTTCTGTTTCTTTCAACTATCTTTCTTTCTCTTTGGCTTCTTCTCTCTCTTTAAAGCTCCCTCTTCCTCTTGTCACCGTCACACCATTCATTTCACAGCAGCAGAACAGAATATAAATGCACTGCCTTAGGGCTCGTCGAAGTTAAGCGCATGTTGCGTGAGGAAGCGCTGATTGGCCTAAATTATGTAAGAGCAACCCAAAGCGGCTGGGAATTCACTCCTTTGATAGAAACAATAACAATTTCAAGATTTAAATGCCTGCATTTTCCAGCCGCACTGGGGTCCCAGGCTGAGGGAGGGAGCAGGGCTGGGTGCTCTCTCCCACGTGGAGCCCGCCCAAGGGCTGGGTTCCCCCAGGTTGGCAGCTCAAGCACACATGTGGCTCTGACGGCATCCTCAAAGCATCCCTGGATCTGCCCTTTGACAGAATAATGAAATCCCAGGATGGTTCGGGTTGGAATGGACCTTAAAGATCATCCACTCCCCTGACATGGGCAGGGACACCTTCCACTATCCCAGTTTGCTCCAAGCCCTGTCCAATCTGGCCTTGGACCTTCCAGGGCTGGGGCAGCCACAGCTTCTCTGGGCAGCCTGTGCCAGGGCCTCCCCACCCTCACAGGGAAGAATTTCATCCATTTCTCCCCCTTCAGTCTGAAGCTGTTCCCCCCTGTCCTGTGACTCCAGGCTCCTGTCAATAGTGTCTCTCTGTCTTTCTTCTTGTCTCCCATCAGGCACTGGAGGCACCACTGCCACTTGCATCCTCACAGCCCTTCACACCATCTGGGGTACAGAAAGTCTGTCTGGAGCTGAGGGGACACACCTCCCCTCCCTGGAGCACACCATCAGCCACCAGCAAGGATGTCCCAATGCTGTTTGGCCACTTTTGCCACAGCCATCCCCTGCCCATGCACCAGGACCACTGAGGCAGGAGGGAGCTGCTGACTCTCCCCTGGCAGAGCCAGGGCATGGAAGACTTCAGTCAGAGTCTGATCACTCGGGCAGCTCCAAGATGTATAATTTAACAGAGGATATTCCATTGCAGACTCCTTGCTAAGATGCCTGGAGGAGGTGACTCAGGTACTGCA
Source organism: Leptocoma aspasia (assembly GCA_013399835.1). Lineage (NCBI taxonomy): Eukaryota > Metazoa > Chordata > Aves > Passeriformes > Nectariniidae > Leptocoma > Leptocoma aspasia. The sequence continues at coordinate 304,395 of VXAX01002239.1, read as the reverse complement.
GGCTCCGAGGTGGGATTTCTGCATTTCCCACCCGTCACTGAAGAGCCAAGTGGCCATATTTTTCTTTATTCCATCATTACAAAAAGAAGCAGCTTCATAAAATATTTATATTTCTAAAAATAATTGATTTCCTTTTAAGATCCTTGAAGTGAAACCTTAGGGTGGTATAAGAGCTGTCCAGGTCACATTCCAAAGAGAACAAACCATAATGAAACTGCTGGCACAGCCACTTCAGAGGGAGGACAGACGGCTTTATTTAATTACTTTGTACAATCCAGGCTCTACTTCTCAGCCTCAAACAATGAGAAATGATCAGAATCTCTGCAAGAACCCACAGTTCAAGGCTGCTGTAGTTCCTGATTGAGCTGCTGAGGCACATGAAGCTTCACCAGCTTGGGGAGGATGGGAGAAGAGGAAAGGCAGCTTGAATTTAGGAGAATCTGGGTGTCTGAGGGGACCTGGGAACCTCAGGCTGGCCAGGGGAGCAGTGAGGTGGGAACACCCACAAGTTAACTTGCTCCAGAGAAAAAAAAAAAGAAAAAAAAAGATTTAGTTTGGGTCCTCCGAAGTTTCTTCAGTTTTCCCACCTTTGGGGGCTGACTGGCACATGGCTGGGCTTCTGTGAGAGCAGCACAGCACAGAAGCACTGCATTACAGAGATTTTCTCTGAAAAGGGTGGGCTTGCATGGGTTGGCCTTACCTTGCTTTGCCCACATCAACCTGCCCAGAACAGCCCTGCCCCAGTGAGGGCAATCCATGTCTGCTGTATGTGGGAAACGGTGGGATTCGTAAGGTAAAATGGGATGGGAGCAGGTTGAGGCCAAGCCTCGCTCTCCATCATTTTACCATGAATTTCCTTTCACCTAAAGGTTTTCCAAACAAACACTGACTCGCACCCCAGGGCAGATGCCCTTGGTCTTTTGTTCTCTATAAAATGAGGCACACTACGACCTTTCCCAAAGGGGAAAGACAATCTCAGTTTGATAAATTCCTGAGAACAATGCGCATCTCATTCCGGTTTATTACCCTTGTCAGAAGGTTACAGAAACCCTCGCTCAGATTATGGTGCTTAACCCGCTGCCAGCCCCAGCCATAAATCCCAGCTGTTGCCTGCACTGGTACCTGGGGCAGGGTTTGGGCACCAGATGGATCTTTGGAGCATTGGGAAGCCGGAGACAGTGGGTCAGAAACCCACTACTGCCTTAACCTCACTCATCCCAATAAATCTCCTTTAGGGCATGAGGATACCAGAGCTGACTGTTTTTTTACAGGAACGGTATTTCTGCCTTCCTGAGGTACAAACCCAGCCAGGGAAACATCTCCTGGGTTGATTTGTGCCAACAGCTGAGTCATTTAACTGGTGGGATTTATACAGGCAGGGACAAATTGGACACCTGCGCTGAGAAAGCGGAGTTCAAGCCAAAATAAAAATCAGCCCCCGATTGTTCAGAGGTGGCTCTGCTATTATCCATCAAGGGCATTGTCTTCAGGGAGACAATTCCTGCTCTGAGCTCGTCCCCACATCATCTGTCACAAATTCGTGTCCATTGTTCGAGATGACGACATGTACATAATAATCCTGTAAATTCCAGCGCGTTTCAGCTTTGCTGTTTAAGCACCAGCAGCCGGTGAGGGATGAAGGTTTAACACACGGGTGTTATCTCATGTAAAGCTCTCGCTGCCGTGCAATCCTGAGGCAGATGGTTCCCAAGCTGCAGACGGCTGTGGACTCGGCTGTGCTCCTGAATGGCTCTTTTTGAGGATGGCTGCACTGGGGTGTTGGGCAGGAGATGAAAGGTGCCAATGACTGAGTCCTGTTCAGAAAAAATAAAATATCAGGGCAGAGAGTGTTGGCCACAGGCTCTGATTTCCCCTGCAGCCACACAATGGGCTGAGCAGGCTGGAGGATCCTGTGTGGGGCAGGAGGTGCTGGTGCCAGGCAAGTTGGGGTCTCTGAGGTCTTGTGCTTCCAACCCACAATGGCTCCAGCCTGGACCCCCCATACCAGGGCTCCTTGCTTCCCTTTTAATCAAACTTCAAACCCAGGGTAACGACTTAAACATCTGCAAAGGAAGCAGCCAAGGGAGACATAAGGGCTTGTTTGATCTTTTTCTGAAAGAAGAGTAGGAATCAATTCCTAACAGAAAATGCATAAGGACAGTGCTGGAAGGAAAAGCCAGAACAGAGCAGGGACGAGTCGCACGGGGTGGGTTTGTGCTCCCAGGACATGTTTGGCACCTTGAGGGCAGCAGCCAAGCGGGTGGCATGACCAGGATGTGAGTTCAGCACTCATTTCTCCTTGGATTGCATGTGCAGGCAGGGAAAGCGGTGAGGATCAGGCCAAGTCCCCCTGCTGGGGTGGGGGCCCTACCTGCCGGCAGGCATGTCCATGCCACAGCCTTCCAAAAGCTGCTTCAGCAGGAGCTGGGGCTGTGTGGAGGAGGAGAACACAGAACAGGAGGAGGAGGAAAAGGAGGAGGAGGAGGTGGAGGAGGGTAAAGCTCACGAAATGTTGATTCTTTCTGTCAGAGGGGCGCTGCAGGCTGGCAGGGAAGCAGTGCCAGCTCCCCGGGCTGTCCTGAACACATCCCCTGGGAGCTCCTCGCCGGCGCTCCCGTCTCTACCAGCACAAGCCTCCAGTGCTGCCTGGGGTGGTGCTTTTCAGTGCCAGGATTTAGAAGAATAAAATCTAAAAGCTGGCAAGAGACATGAAGGGAAGTCGCTGCCTCCAACAATAACGGCATATTTCAGTAGCTGAATTGAGTGTGACCCTTCCCATGCAGCAGGTCAGCAAACAAAGCAGGGGATTAATTGCTGCTGTCGATACATATCTCAGCAGCATCCAAACATTTATAACTGCGAGTTAGCACTGTGGTCACACTGCTGGAGCTGGCGTGTCCAGGCCTGGCACTGGCAGCTTCTCCTGCTGCTCTCAGGGACATCGTCTGGGTCACTCCACTCTGCTTCCAGCCCCATGCTGCACTGTGCTCTGGTCTACTTCCAGAGCCAGACATGCTCAAAACAGGGTTTCCCCAAGCTGTTTTTGGCCTTGGATGGTCCTCCCTGCTCTCTGCATGCCCACAGCACCTCGGTGGCTGTCCCTGTGTCACCCTGCTAATGACAAGGCTTTCGGAAGGGGGTGGATAATAATCACAGCACGCTGTTTCTCACGTTCTCCTTGGCTGGCAAACTCTGCCAGCAGCCTCAGCCACTACGTCAGAAGCAGGAAAAGAGCAGAGATGGCTCAGCTGTGTGCTCCAAGTGGAGCTGTGGGCTGGGGAACAAGGACACTCCGGAGAGCACAGAGGGGAGCTGGGGGCTGAGCTGGCAGAGCCAGGCTCCACTGGCAGCCCATCCCCATCCTTGTCCCCATGACTGCGAGCTGCCCTCAGCAGGGACAGGGACAGCCCCAGGATAGGTCTGTGTCCTGGAGAGGGGCTGCAGGCATCAGGACGACAGTACTACCTGCCTTTGTTATTTTAATTCTGCACCTTAAATTGTATCACTAATAGAGCCAAACAGTATTGAACTGGAAATACTGTTTAATTATTTTTCAAAAATAGACCACGGAAGGGCAGTAAATGGAAATACCAGTGAACACGGAGCACGGTGCCAGTCTCACAGCAACAAATGGGGCCCCGCTCTCAGGGCAAGTCAGCTGTGACTCCATCGAGCCACTCGACTGCAAATTATTCCTGTCCTCTGGTGACTGTCGTCAAGAAATCACAAGGCCTTCTGCTCCTGAAAGAGCTCATAGACAGCTAGAACAACCTGTTTGTATTCATGTATTCAACACAGGGATTATTAATTAATATGCTTTATTGGTTTTGTTAAAATCACCTGGGCTAATTTTAGGGGGGATTTCGGCAATATCATTGCGTTAAGGGCAAATAACCTGGAACTAAGGGATTGGTTTTGTGATGTGGATATTAATGCTTCTCCTGGAGCAGTGCTGTGGTGGGGAGGGGAGGCATTAATGGTCCCATTACGCTGTGTTACACAAATGGCATGTTGCCCTCATGGAGGGGATTTAATGGCTTGGTGCAATAACAGGCTAAAAGCTGGCAAGGGTGAGATAATGGACTGTAAAAAATATATGTTTATTGACACTTTTCCTCATTGTTTGGATTTCTGCAGGGTGAATCTCCTTGGTGTACCATGAGATACTGTGTGGGAAGATGCTGGCACAGGATAAAACTCTCCCCAGTGGCTGGGGCAGGTGGGAAGGGGCCTGGCATGTGGCCCCCCTGATCTGCACTTGCCAAGCATGATCCAGCTGGGAAGCCACAGCAAACTCTCCCATGTAGCACCGAGTGGTGCAATGAGCCCCTGACTAAGATCAGATGGATGCACTCCACAAACTGGGGGCACAGCTCAGCCCCCTGCACCTGCACATGAGGGATGAACGCCCATCTCCAAAGGAAGGGCAGGTCCTGATCCCACTTTCCTTTCCCCTGCACACCCAGGGAGGTGAGCAGCAGCCCCAGCCCTGCTGGCAGCCAAAATGTGGCCAGCTCCTCCCTGCAAGCACCAGCTGATGCTGAGGAGAGGCAGCCTCGGGAACTTGTGCAAGGAGTGTTCCAGCACAGGATTTAAACACCAGCTTCGTGAAGAGGCTGTGACACCGCTGGCTCCAGGTCCTCAGAGCCACTTGATCATCTCCTTGCCAAAACACAGAGCCTCCCAAATCACACTACTGTGGGCGAGGAGACGAAATCCCTGCTAAAGATGTCACCATCTGGAACTGTCTCATCCCTCCTGCACAATGAGATTTCACCACTTGGCCTCTGAAGCCTAAGAGATGTATTTTCCAGACTTATCCAGAATGAAGTTTTGTTTAAAGTCCCAGTGCCTGGGCTGCACTCCTAGGGCATATTTCCTAACTCGCCCATGGAGTCTTTCACCACTGAGTCCAACTGCAGACAAGGGTGTGTCTTCTGAACATGGGGTTATGAGGGAAAATAATCACTTGGCTGCTTCCCCAAGCAAGAAAATGCTCTCCTGGGGCTCCCCTGGTCCTGACAGCTCTGGTCCCAGGGCTGGCAGCTGTGGTGGAGCGTCAGAGCTGCCTGGAGCTGTGCAGTGAGATACAAACCAAGGGGTGGGAGATGTCTGTGGAGACCCAGACAGTCAGTGATGTGGCACTTGTGATGATTGTTCTGCCTGGAATCTCATGCATGGGTAATTATTACTCTCCTAATTCCATTATTCACAGTTGTGATAGGTGGTTTCACCTCTATTTCTCTCTCACACACAAAACCCCTTATTAGCATTCCCTGCAGTGAGAGTATTCCCCACACTGCAGCCAAAACAAGCCAGGAGCAGGCTGGTGCACAAGATCACCGTGTCACTGTTGCCCTTCTGTGGCTCCCATACCCCATCCCTGCTCTGGGGACAAAAGTGGTGTCATTGGGGGGTGGTGCAGGGCCACAGCACAGCTGAGGGACACGTGTCCTTCCCAGGGAACCAGCAGCTCCCCTCCTCCTGTCACTGCTCCCTGTTCCAGACCACACCAAGCCATTCGATCTGGAGTGTTTGATCTGTTTCCAAAAAAATATAAAAAAAGGAAAACTTCCACTTAGCCTTTCTTATGATCCATAAAACCTTGCTGGAGTCTGAGACAGCTGCTGATATAAAAAAGTTACATTAGGGAAGAACTTATTGCGGCTGCAGGGGATGCCTGGGACTATGGATGTCTGGGACTGTGCAAGTGCTGGGCTGCTGCTGCTGGAATAGAACACTGCTGCTGTTGCTGCCATCCCCAGATGTGCTCTCAGAACATCATGTGCCAGCAGGGCTGGGTGTCTTGGGACTGCAGTGGCGCTCATGGGTTTCTGACTCCCTGGCTGGGATGTCCAGTGCTGTCAGCACAGTCAGTGAAGAATCGCACACTCACAGAATAATTTATTTTGGAAAAAGCCTCCAATACCATTGAGTCTTTGCCCCACCTGGAAGAGAAGGGAGAAATAGTGACTGTGTGGAGGCTGAGGGAGAATCCTGCCACCCACCTGAGTGGGCTGGAGGTGAGGCTGGGCAGGCTACATGCAGCTCAAAAAAAGTCCCTGCAACCCTCGCCATCCAAACTGGGGAAGTCAGCAGTCCCCAAACTCACATCCATGATCCATCACTTTGTTTTGCCTCCTGGCAACAGCAGAGGGGGAAGCATAAGGTGGGAGGAAGGGGTGAGTGGAAGACTAATTGCAGCTACACTCAGAAACCTTGGGCACTGCAGGTATTTCAGACAGAAAAAAAGTGATTTTCAACAGCAAATTGGTAAGTGGCGCCTTAATGTCAGCCTTCAGCTCCAGAAAGAACAGCGACCTGTGGTGATGCCTCAGCACAGTGTGCCAGGCAGGGAGCAGCACAAGCTCATGCAGCAGGGCAGGAGCAGGAGCAGGAGCAGGACAGGGTCCTGTCATTACTGCAGCCCCCGTGACGAAGCTCGCAGAGGGCTGCGATGCTCGCGGAGGCCTCGATGCAACAGTTTAACAGCAGTGTTTAAGAAGAGGAGTTGCCATGGCAACTGCTACCCGGGATTTTGTGTCCTGGTACAGGAGGTGTTGGCGCTGCGTGTGCCCCACAGTCACACCTGCGTGCCCTGAGACAGCCCGCGGTGCCCGCTGTGCCCCGTGGGCACATCCCGCGGGGGCTGCAGGTGGGGGCTGTGCTCCAGAGGCTCCCGCAGCCCAGCCCGCAGCGAGGCTGCCGGGCTCTTGTCCGAGCTCTGCTTTCCTCTACAAACACTTCCTTGCCCTCCCAGCTCGCCAGGTGAGCACAGAGGGAAGAAGTTTACACTGTTCAGGACACGGTTTTGCCCCCTAAAGCAGCGGGTGTGGGTGTGCGGGTCCCCAGCCGCTGCCCTCAGCACGGGGCACGCGGTGGCACGAAGGCAGCGAGTTATTCCCCATTTGGAATTACCTTGTGAGCTGTGTTAACAGCTTAGCTGCTAACTAAGACTAGATCTCTGGTAGTAATAAAAGCAGTCCCTTGGTGGGTGGGTTTTGGCATTTCATCTCGATTCCAAAATGAATAATTTATACAAGGCTTTATTGGAGCCCAGAGTTATACAATAAATGTTCCATGCAAACACGCTCACATATTTCAATGTTAGTATCTCTCCAGTGAATTTGCCTGGCAGGCCAAGCCAGGCTGGGATTGCCACATTGCTTATTTACGTAAAATATCATAATCTCACTTTTATTTGCATTTCTGAAGTGCCATTAGGGTGATTTGGAACATATGAGCCCAGCCAGCCAATTGCAGCTGCAGCTCCTGGGCCAGGATAGGAAAGACTTTCAGGCCTCCATGGCCAAGAGTAGGAGTGGGTTTTGGCAAGCTGGTGCTGCGGGGAGGCAGAACCCACGGGGTGAATGTCAGGGCACAGGGGATGAGCATTTGGGGGTTTTTAGGGGTGGCATGTTTGCATGGGCTGAGCAGATGGAGATGGGAACACTATGTGGAACTGGGGGATGCTGCCTGAGCCTCCTCCTGCCCCATTTTGGGGAACGAAGACTTACAGGCAGGTTAAATCAAAGGCAGTTCTTGAAAGAGAAGGGTGGCAGCTTTCAGCAGCAATGGGCTGCAACCCACCCCTCCCCAAACCAACTCTTGAGGGATTTCTTCCTTTCTCAGTGAGGTGAAATAGAACCCATTTCCAATGATTTCATTGCTTAAAACCCAGTTGTAGCCTCTGGAGACTAATTACTTTCTCCCTGCATTTGCATCGTTTACATTCAAGTCAGTTTAAGGGATGTGTCATGTTTTGGAAGGAGATGAGAAACTCAGAGGCAAAAATCTTCTCAGAAGCAAAGGGCTCGGGAGGAAGCTGTGGGAACAGGCATGTTGTGAGTGCAGCCATTCTGTGAGGGCTTCCACCCTCCCTCCTTCCCGCCAGGACAGGGACAGGGGACGTGGAGGAGGGTGAGTGTCCCTCAGACGAGCCCTTGCCCTGTTCCAGCCGCAGAGGAGGATTCTCCAGCGGGAGCGGAGGCGTGCGGCGTGTGCTCCCCCGCATCCCTCGGCAGGAGCTGACAAGCACCAGCCTGGCGGTGCGGTGCCTGTCTGATCCCAGCTGTCTGGCTCCCGCATGGAGCTGCTCTCACAGCACACAGGCAGCTTTGAGACAGGCAGAGATGATTTCCAAGTTGCTGCTCTGTGCTCTGCTGCCTTCAGCAATGCCGGCTGCTGCCGCGGCTCTCTGACATTCCCTGCCAGACGGGGGTCTCGTCTGAGCTCAGGGACGTGAAGCCACAGGGTGATGGGGAGGAGGGGACGGTCCCCCCCCCCCCCCCCCAGGCCGCCGCTGGACACGCCCNNNGGGGGGGGCCCGGCCCCCCCCCCCCAGCCAGGACAGCTATGGACATGACCTCTGCTCCGTTCTGCTCCAAGGCAGGACACGGCAAGGATTCTCCAGGTGTCTGTGCCTGCCATTCAAACCGCCAAACTTCCTCCTTTGTCATCTGTTTTTCTTCTTTCTCTGCGAATTCTACCTGGAGCTGATGATCCAGCTCAGAGCTTTCCTTGCTCACGGAGTCAGGGCTCTGCAGAGCAAAAGTGGCAGAACTGTCTCCTACTGTGCCCAGCTGGGTGACCAGCAGCCCCCTGGGACACTGCAGCTCTGCTCCTCCTGGCTATTGTGGCTCTGGGGAATGGGAACTTCAAATGTCATGTGTGAGCTGGATGTGAGAGATTCCAATGAAAAGCAGAAACAGTTGTTTGAGAAAATTAATTGAATTTATTTGACAAATACTTGCAGATCCAGGGAGCAAGTGCACACATACCTGGAAGAATTGCTTCAAAGAAAGCCTATTGTGCTGCTGCTGCTTGTTCTGCTCCTTTTTAAATTTTTTTTTTTTTTCTCTTGGAACTGCTGTGAGCCGGAGAGCCGGTGACAGAGGAGTGCATTTCATCCACAGCCAACCCAGCAGCACATGGCCTATTCCGGAGGATCTCCACAGGCCATCATTGTCTGGCCCTGCCGCTGTCTGGGCAAATTTAGCACATAGCCAGTGGGCTGCTTTAATAGGAGTGCTGTGATTTCAGGAGAGCTGAAAATTTATATTCCCCTGTAATTGCCACAGCACACCTTGGTGGTACTGCTGCTGTAGCAGGAAAATGGTTCTCCCCAGTGCACCAGGGACTCGGCAAAGATGCTGGCACAAACAGGATAATGAATGCTAAGGTACTTCGCGTGTCGCACAGACTGAGCTTAAATATTGAACGAGCAGCATTCCTGAAAGAGTCACATCCCCTCCTTGGAGAGGGGCAGAATGTTATCTTAAACCTAGGGAGCGTTTTGCTCTCTGCACACTGGGATTTGCACTGGGACCTCACTGCAGTGATAATGAGTTTTGAGTGTTTGGAACACATCTTAATGCACTGTGTCCCTCGTATCTCTTGTCTAAGTAAAATGAGTTTGAATTTTTCATTTTAATTGCAGACTTGTGATCTGGAATAGACATTCTTGTACTGAAAAGCATCCGCTTTTAGATCCACTCCTCGGGGCATACAATGACACAGGCACCCTGCAGCAGGCACTGCCTGTCAGAGCACAGCTGGACCCCTGCGGTGGGCACAGCTCCGCAGGCACTCCAGCCAGGCAGAACAGCTCAGGAAAGCCTCGTGGCTCAGGAATGGCTCCCCTTCTCTGGACAGGCAGATTCAAGCAGGGTTTTTTGTGCCATGACTGACTACTGAGCTTGGAATAGCATTCTCAGAGCCCAACCGATCCCAGTTCAGATGAATCGCAGAATCCCAGGATGGTTTGGGTTGGAAGCTCATCTTGTTCCAACACCCTGATGTGGGCAGGGACACCACCCACTAGACCATGTTGCTCCAAGCCCTGTCCTACCTGGCCTTGGACACTTCCAGAGATCCAGGGGCAGCCACAGCTTCCCTGGAAAACCTCTGCCAGGGCCTCACCACCCTCACAGGGAAGAATTTTTTCCTATTATCCCATCTAACTCTGCTCTCTATCAATGTGAAGCCGTTTCCCCCTTGTCCTGTCACTCCAGGCCACTGTAAATAGTCTCTCTCCATCTTTCTTGTCAGCTCCCTTCAGGTACTGGAAGGCCACAATTAGGTCATCCCAAAGCCTTTTCTTTTCCAGGCTGAACAATCCCAATTCTCTGAGCCTTTCCTCAGAGGAGAGGTGCTCCATCCCCAGTGGGGAGCAGTAAAACTGCTGCAGGCTGAACGGCACCAAGCCTGGGGATTCCCCATCCCGGGCCAGCCCCTGACCAGCTGTACCATGTTAGTCAGTTCCTCATATCCCTTGGGATCACACTTCCCTGGCCGCCAAAGTGAGCTCAAGGGTTTGGCTGTTGCTGCTGCCCTGCGAGAGTCCTTAAAGTCGCTGCTCTACTGGAATAAGAAGTTATCTCTAACCCTGTAGGGATTTGGCAAAGATGCTGGCACGAAAATAGTTTGTAATGAGCTTTAAGACATATTAATGAAGAGAAGTATAATTATTATTACCAAGTTCAATTACAGCCCTTGGATTACAAATATTCTCCCACAATCCCTCAGGAAAGCAATGCATCTTGTCTCCACAATTAAATAAACTGAGTATCAAGGGGAGGGAAGAGGATTAAACTACAGAAGAAAGAATGGCTTCAACTTGACTGTGGTGGCCTCTCTGCTCCTCCCGCCCAGCTCTCCCTGCTTTGAGGAGAAGAATCCTCACTCAGCACAGCCCAATGGTGATAAAATATTCCTTGAGAAACTGGTGGTTGGCTTCCTTCCAAAGTCTCCAGCACCTGTATTGCAGCAGTTGCCATGCTAGTGGAATCTAATAAACTCTTGTCTGCAGTACTTATGGAAGTGCACACCTGTACAGTTCTGCTGCCCAAAGATGCAACCTAGGCACTTCTTAAGAGTTTTTTTCTTCCATGGTTACTGAGTGTGGAGACAAAACCGAGGGATGTGCCTGTTCCTGTGCAGGAGTGTGACTGAAAGCACAAAGCCCTGAGAACCACGGAGCTGCAGATGCAGAGATCTCTGTGGGTCAAGCGTGGGGAAGCTGCACACGGAGTGAGGGAAGCTCGACCTCGGCAACACAGCAGGAACAACAGCAGTGGTAAAAACAATGCTGTCTCCAGGGAATAGCACAGAGATCCAGGGGCTGCTCCAGCCTGCTGAATTCTTGGCTGGAGCAGTTTGTCTCTGGAGAGCTTAGAGGGAAGGAGAAGCCAGTGTTCATCTGTGTGTGAGCAACAAGGGGCACTGCACTGCTTTCCCTTGCTGGAAGAAATCCATTACAGAGAGGATCACCCTGCCATGGATGCTGGCTGGCACAGGGCCAGGCTCACTTCCAGGGCCAGAGCAGCTCCGCTGGCTCTGATGCTGGTGGAGAAGAGCCTGACAGTATCTGGAAGGTGGAATGGGCAGTCTGCAGGTGGGACAGGAGGTCTGGGAGGAGGGACAGGAGGTCTGCAGGTAGGACAGTGAGGTGCACACTTAAGAGTGCTGCTGTCTCTAGTCCCTGGAGCAGTGAAGGATGCTCCAAGCTGGCCAGAGCAGGGGTTAGTGCTTTCTCTCTCCCACACCCCTAAAATCTATCCTGAAACACTTCTGATACCAAAACGCACCAAGTTAAGCACAAGAACAGAAGTCTCTGGTGACATGTCTGGGTTTTGGCAGGACATAGACAAACAATGAGAAACCTTGGCATATGGATGGGCATGGAAACCGTGCCAGCTGTGCACAGGTAAGTTACCCACCACCTTCCTGGGCACTGCCTAGGAACTTGGTTTACTTATTTTAGTATTAAACAGGATAAAAAAAGCACAGCCACACAGTGTAGGAGTTTCTCCTTAAACAGTGCTATTGTCTGCAGATGAAACAGGGCCAATGCTTGTTTCAATTCCCTCAGAACCCTCTCTCTGAATGGGTTTCTTGTGCACCTGATTGTTGTTCAATCTCTCCTGCCCAACCTGGTGTACACACGGTTCCGGGGCTTGCTTTTGATCACGCTGGCTGCAGGACACTTGTTCCTCCTGTGAACCCTGCTCCTTTGTTCCTGTGAGCGTGCCACCCACGGGGAAACCTTTGTCCAAATAATCTTAGATTCCCTGAAGAGCGAGAGCTGCCAGCTTTGCTTTCTAGTTGAAGTGACAGCAAGGAACATACAGATTTATTCTTCTATTCACTGGTGGCTTTCTATTCATGTGTCCTCGGATCAAATCAAAGTGTCAAAACAACATCCCCGGCACTCCAGCAGCAGCTCCTGCCCACCAGACAGACATGTGAGGAGCAGGTATTTTTAGCTGAAAAGGATAACCAGCAAGGGTCATGTAGTGAAGAAAATGACCCACAGTAAGAAGAAACGGTAAGAAGAAACCAAGGCACTTCTACTGGGACCTGGGAGGATTGGTATTACACCAGTCACCCCTCTGCCCTGGGAAGAAGTACAGAAAGGGACAGGAAGATGTGGCAGTCAAGTTTCTGGCTCTGTGACAGTGTTATTAGAATGCTCTGAGCCCTAAACCCTCTTCCTGGGTGGTTTTTAATTCTGACTTTGTGTTAAGCATTAAGCACTATCAGTGCATGCAGAAAAGAGTCCTAGAAATGTGCTGCTTGAGCAGGAGTGCCCGGCTGAAGTCTTTCTCCACTTACATGATTAATCTGTCTCTGAAGAGCAGCTATTACACACTGGGACGGTGTCTGGACAGTTGTGTGACATCTTCTGTGCAGGATGCAAGCAGCGCAGATGACAAAGGGACACAGCTGGCCCTGTGGAGAGGTGGGAGATGACTCAGAGCTGTGGCATCGTGTAATGGAGCTGCTCCTGAAAAACCTGCTTCAAAAGAGTCAGGACACAGGAGATCAGCAGCGATGCTTGATGGAGGCAATGCCTGATGTAGGAAGTACTTAAGCAGATTGTAATGAGGATGTGGGTTCATTACCAGAGCCTCCCAGGGCTGATCACGGAATCGCTCCTGTTGCACGGCAGTCCCCAGTCGGAAGGAATGCGTAAGAGCGCGGCGCACCGGGCTGCTGGAGCCGCTGTCCTAGCGTGATTCCTACCAACGGAACAATATTGCTTGCTGTTGCATGAACAGAACATGTCTCCTCTGATGGCTTTTTCCTGCTCTTTTGAAGATAGATGCTGTCTAAGGATCCCCACTGGTAGAAGGTCCTCTCTGAGGTGCAGTTACAGCTCTTTACACGTAACCTCTGGCACTGGGAAGCAGGGGTAAAAAGAAATAAAGTGGGGATCTTTTGGCACAGAGTTTGCTCTGGTTCTGAAAGAAGTCGTGAGAGTGGACAAGAGACTGACCTCAATAGCCTGTTCCATGGCCCTGCTCCAGGGTGTTTCAGCTGTAATTATCCTTTTTTAATTCAGGGAGCTACTGAACTGTGATGAGATTCCTGGAGTGGCTTAAACTCTCCCTCCTGTAGGATACCAGGGAAAGAGACACCTCTTCAGGAAAATTCTGATGGCTTCTTGCTCTGCTAAGAAAATGCCACCTGGCCCAGCTGCCTTCTCCATTTCAGGTGCTCATCCATGGGCATGTGCCTTTGCTTAGACCAGCTCTGTCCTGGGAGATTTCCTCTGCCCAGAAATTGGTGAATCTTAAATGCCAAGAATTAAATTGTTGAGGGGTTTTAACTTTACATATTGAATTATCACAAGACAAGTGACAGAAAGTGAGCAAGAGTTAATTATGTGACAGGGAGAGAAAGTGCCACTGTGCAGCAATCTTTTCAAAGGCAAACAGAAATATTTATAGACTCAGAACTGCACAACTTGCTGTGCTCTGACTCGAGATGTGCTACTGATTCACGGGGCAGCACTTTCGGATGGGGCTCTGGTGTGGGCCACAGCTCTGCTGAAAGGTAGGTCTCACCTCAAGCCGCGTTCAGAGGCAAGTGCTAATGAGAGAAAATCTGGCAGGATTTTGTCAAATCAGAGTTTAAAAACATCCTGGTGATGTCCTCTTTTCAGTGCCTCGGTGGATTTCCCTTTCTTCATGGCTGGCAGAGCGGCTGTGACCGCTCGCCGAGGTGACCCCAGCCCACAGCACACCACCAGCTCTGCAGGGACAGTGCCCCGGCTCCTCCAGATTTGAGGCACACGCACAGCTTGTGCAGGTGCTCATTTCTCAGGTGATTTCCCACCACACCATGATACTTCTGCTCCATTCTGCCTTCCAAGCAGAGCTGCAAAGTGCAGAAGCTGGGAGAGGAGACAAACACGATCCTGAGATCAAACCCAATCAACATCTGCAAGCAGCCACGCGGCAGTCACTCTCCTGTGGGACATTCCCTGCCCTCCTACGCTGCTCCCAAGGGTTATCCTGTGCAGAGCCACCCTTGGTGGGCACAGCCTCAGCTCTGTGCCCTCCCACAGCTCTGGGCCTGGCCCAGGCTACTGTCGCTATTTTCAGGGACTGACTAATCCTGATGGGAGCAGAAAGTATCTGCTGTTACCTGCAGAGGACAGAGGGAAGGAGACAATTCATTCCCATCCCCAAAGCATTCCCTGCAGGCAGGTTTTGAGTCAGATTTCCAATCATCTGCCTTTGGAGACCACCAAGCAGGCTTTAAAGAAATTCTTATGTTTTTATCAGCAACTTAATAGTGGTGGAAATTTAATAAAATTCACCATCAAATATTTATCCCATTACATTGGCTTAAGTAATTTAAGATGCTGAAATCAACATGGTGGGTTTATATTTAATGAGCCTTGTGTAAAACAGCCACTTCCATCCTTGTCAGGTGTGTAGAGAAGACACTAACATTCACTCAAAGAATTTTTATCTCCGCAAAGATATGGTGTTAAATAATGTACAACACTCGCCAAAATGTTACCTGTCATGTGTGGAAAATCAGGCTGGTGCTCGGTGAGCCTGATGTTCACTGGCATGTAGGACAAAGGAAGGGCATTTTTAAATTATTATTATTTTAAATCTAACTAAGCAAATTATGCTGAGAGCAGCCTGGGCTCAACTTTTGGATGAAGTTCAGCCTTGCTGCATGTGGTGTTCCCAGCCTGTCCCTCTGACAGCTGGGCAGGGTGGCAATGCCAGGACCAGGCTCAGCTACCTGCAGGCAGGGGGGGCTGGAGGAAACAGAGAGAATCTGTTCCTGAGATCCCCTGTTCCAGCTGGGAGCAGCACACTCAGAGCTGCAGAACACAACTGCTCCAGCTCCCTGGGGTGCCTAGCAAAGCAACTAGGCAAAATCTGGGCATCTTTCCCATGGAGACAGGCTGGGAGAACTGGGGGTATCCAGCCCGGAGAACAGGAAGTTCAGGGGAGAACTTAGAACCCCTTGCAGTGTCTAAAGGGGCTCCAGAAGAGCTGGAGAGGACAATGGACAAGGGCATGGAGTGACAGGACAAGGGGGCATGGCTTTAAACTAAAAGAGGGGAAATATAGATTTGATTTTAAGGAGAAATTCTTCCCTGTGAGGGTGGTGAGGCGCTGGCACAAGTTCCTCAGAGAAGCTGTGGCTGCCCCAGCCCTGGAAGAGTCCAAGGCCAGATTGGACAGGGCTTGGAGCAAACTGGGATAGTGGAAGGTGTCCGTGTCCATGGCAAGGGGTCGGAACAGGATAAGCTTTAACGTCCCTCCAACCCCAACCATCCTGTGTCTCCCTGATTTGGGCTCCTGGCAGGAGGGCAGACAGGCTTCCTGGGGGCTGAGCGTCTCCCACGACAACCGGAGAGAACTCCTTGTCCCTCCCGTATCCTTTATCTCGCCATGTCCCCCCGTATGTCCCCGTGTCGCCCATCCTGCGTGTCCCCCCGTGTCCCACATGTCCCCCGTGTCCCCGAGTCCACGAGCGACGTGGCCACACCGCCGGTCTCACAGTGACCCCCAGCGTCGGGCGGCGGCTGAGCCCGAGCTGCTGCCCCGGCCGGGAAGTTCGATGGGAATTAAGCCCTAATTAAACCCTAATTAAAGCCTGTAGGAAAGCAACGTGGCAAAGCGGGAAGCGGAGGGGCGGGAGCGCCTGTTCCCACGGCTACAGTTACTGCAGCCGTTAAATTGAGCCAGGAAAAGGTTTCTGTAGTTGATGCTTTTTAACAGCCAGGCTAAGTTGCCAGTAAATCATTAAAATCCATGTAATCAGTCTCCTGGAGCAAAGGTAAGGATTTGGATCCAGTGAGACACTTTGTGCTGGGAGAGATTTACTTGTGGTTTGTGAAACACTTTAAAAATCAATATGCCAGGAGCAAGAGGGGCTTAGGGAGGGCAGAAGACCTGGGGCAGGTGGAATTCACTGGGCAGTGTTTGGAGGTGCCTTGGGAAGGATTTGCCAGGGAAACACTGGAGATGGTTACAAGAAGTGCATCAATAGCAGGGGGACAAGACCATGAGCAGCAGGGCTCCAGGCAAGGATTTGGGGAAGAGTCCTGGCAGGGCTCCAGCTGTACCCATCACAGGAAGCCCAGTGCCAAACAGTCCCTCAGACAGGTACTGCAACCCCACAGCCTGGGCTGGGTTCTCTGCAGTCGCTGCTCTCCGATGTTCCTTATGGTTTGTCATTAATGAATGTCACAGGTTTCCTCTTTGTTGCTCTTTCTCACAAAGCCCACGTACAGCTCTGTCGTGTTAATTAATTTCTTCAGATACTGCCTTTCCATGTTTGGTCCTTGATAAAACACTTGCTAGAAATCCAAAATAAGACTCAAAGAGATTTCTCACATGGCAAGCATAAAGTTTCATTATGTACCGTAAATTGCCTGTGATTTCTGTGTCAAGGCTCACCAGCTCCCGATGTGAGCACTCCTCTGTGATGGAAATGAGGGGTTTATTCCATGTGAGTGGTGCAAAGGTCCCCAGTGCTCAGGGCAGCTGCATTGGAGGACTGCAGATCCTTGTGAATTTCAGTTCTAGATGGCATATCAACTCCCAGAGAACTTCCCAGGAGACAGCGCCTCCGGGAGCCCAAAACTGGCAGTTCATAGAATCATGGAATCACAGAATGGTTTGGCTTAGAAGGGACCTTGAAGATCATCCAGTTCTAACTCCCTGCCATGGGCAGGGACACCTTCCTTAGACCAGGTTACTCAGAGCCCCATCCAGCCTCAGTGCTCACCAACATTACCTGAGCTGGCACAACACGATGTGATGGAAGGGAACAGCAGCTAAATATTTTTTCTTCAAATCTTCAACACAAGACCAACTCTTCCTGCTGAGGAGGCAGAGGAGGCAGCCAGAAGGATGCAGCAGGGAGCAAGGCTCCTGGCCCTGGTTACTGGGAATTGGATCCTCCTCCTGCTATCTCCCCAGAAAAATTCATCCACTTGAACCCAACCCACCTTTTCTGTGGCAGGAAAAGGCCAGCCAGTGCTCCTGATGGATGGCTGTTCAGTATGACAGACCTCACATTCAACATTTAACAGCCAGCATGTTTACAGGCAACATTTTTTTTGGCTGCTGTCCCTGGCATGTCAGTCATGTTTAGCCAAATGAACTGGGAGGATTATAACAGACAGGGACACTGGTGCAAGTGACAGGCGCAGAGACAAGTGCTGCAAGAAGCTCATTTGCACATCGAGTTTCACAGCCCGGCTCCATAAGCTCGTCAGCTGCTGCTGCAGAGCCGCCAGTTTTCACAGGAATGATGGAGCTCACAAAACCCTCTTTTTATTTTTTCTTCCCTGCCTGCTTAGACAACAGATTCTAACATAACCCATTTTTTAAATATGGAGAATAAGCCCCCTTTTATGTGGAAATGTGGGTTTAATGTAAATAGCTCGTGCTGCTCTGATTCTCTCAGAGGGCTGTTGGCTGCAGGCAGTCCCCCTGTTGCCTTTCAAGTCACTTGGGAGTCACTGCTGCTGAGATGGGGATGGATCTCAGAGGGATCCACAGTCTCTCCCGAGTGCTTCCTGCGCTATGTGACAGTTTTTATCTTGGCTGTATTTCAGAATATGCAGCAACATCTGCAGCTGTGAAATTGTTACCACCTGCCCCCAAAATAACGTGGTTAAAGGGGGGAATAGGATGAGTGTGACATGAAAGCTCTGGATGGAGCTCTGCCATCCCAGCTCCATCTAAGCTGCTCTGTCCCTAGCACCCTGTGTCCAAGACCACCCCACAGAGCCTCATGTCCTTGTACTTCTGTACCTCACCCCACGCCAGGTCACCGAAGGCCACGGGACTGCTCAGAGCTTTGCCACCCCCTTCTCAGTGCTCAGTCACATCAACTTTCCAAAGCAGCATAAAACCCGAGAAACATACAGTGTTGTGAAAAGTATTTATTAGAATTGTCAACATTAAATTTCCCTTACTATTTTCAGTTTGTTGTGGAAATTAAAACAAGAACCACGTTTTCCAGCTGCAGAAATGCTGCTTTTCAGCCAGCTTTAGTCTGCGGCTGTTTACACGACAGTATAAGTTTTCACTGCCTAATAAAAACAATCATCTGTATTCCATGGCTGCAAGCAACAACACTGTGAGAGAGTGGAGCAAGTCAAGGAGGTTTTGGAGAAGAATATGAATTATCTCACCCGGAGAACAAAGCACAGACGGACACAGAGCACTGAGGGAAATTGCACAACAACATGCAGGCGAGTCTCCAAACCTGCACAGTTTAACTGGGGGATTTTATATTTTTGAGAAAAAAATGTATTTCTTGAATATCCCCATAGGTACAGTCTTGCCACTTATTTCTGCGATTTAAATCGTTGCTTCTGTTTTTTAAGGCCAGGCTGAACGGACAAGCATTTAATCAGCCAAGCTGGATGGAGGAGCACAGGTACCACTGAGACTCATGGGACAACTCTCCAATGAGCAAGAACATTAAAGGCTGCTATAAAGAAACAAGCTACTGTGCCCTCAGATGGACAGAAGTATAAAAATCCCCACAGCATCCCCAAAGCACTGAATTAACTGGAGAAGAAGCTGTGTTTAATGTGATGGATGGAGCCCGCGGGCCCCATCGTGGGGACGTGGCCGTCAGGGCACCAGTACCTGCCATCACTCCCCTCAGCATCTCCCCAGGAACAACAGACAGGATAATTACGTACTTAAATCTGGGTGCTTTACTACACAGAAATTCATCTGCTACCCTCAGAGTCCTTGAAGTTAAAGAGGGATTTGAGTTACTGACATAATTTGTTCCCTGAGGGCTGTAGAAAGCAGAGAGAAGCACATCTGAATAATAACTCTCTGACCACGTCTTGAATGGGAGGGAGCGCTGCTCCAGAGTGAGACACAACGGGAAGCAAACGATTTCAAATGTTTATAAGCTACAATAATTCCCAGGCAGGACGGGGCTGGGTTTTTCCCCAAACAGCAGCTGGGAGGGAGGTCAGCAAGTTCCCTTCAGAAACTGTAATTGCAGCTTTCCAATACTTGAAGGGAACTTATAGGAAAGATGAGGCAAGACTGTTTACCAAAGCATGTAGTGACAAGACAAGGACAAATGGGTTTAAACTGATAGAGAGTAGGTTTAGATTGGATATTGGGAAGAAATTCTTGGCTGTGAGGGTGGTGAGGCCCTGGCACAGGTGCCCAGAGCAGCTGTCGCTGCCCCATCCCTGGAAGTGTCCAAGGCCAGGCTGGACAAGGCTTGGAGCAAACTGGGATAGTGGAAGCTGTCCCTGTCCGTGGCAGGGGGTGGGACTGGATGATCTTCAAGGTCGCTTCCAACCCACCCCATTCTGTAACCTCTGACGAGCTGCTTTGTGCTCGCTTTGCTAAAGCTTCCATTAAGGTGATGCTGTCTGTGGTCCAAGCTGGGGACTGTTGTGTGTGAGGGGCTGCTGTGTGTGAGGGCCGTGAGCTCTCCGCCTTCACTGGGTGGGATGAGGCTGCCCCTTGCCCGGAACCTTTGCCCGGAGCCCTTTCCCCGGTGCCCGGAGCCCCGTGCCCGGTGCTCGGAGCCCTTTGCCCCGTGCCCCGTGCCCGGTGCCCGCGCTCGCCCCGGGGCTCCTGAACGGAGCTCCACAAGATGGCGAGCGCGGGCGCGCGCTCGGCCCAAGATGGCGGCGGGCGGAGCGGCGTGGGGCCGGACGCGCTCGGGCACCCGCGGCCCCGCTCGCCCGGCCCGGCCACGGCCACAGCACCGGGCCCGGAGCTCCGCGAAGGCGGCCCCGGCAGCCGACCCCGCACAGCCCTCGGGGGAAGCAACCGACACGGCGAGCCCGGTATGAGGGCCGGGTTGGGTGGGATGGTGTGGGAGGGAAGGGCCGCGGCGCCGGGCGGTCAGAGAGTGGGGGGATCGCAGGTGATTATTAACAGCTACAATCTGAGCATCACCATGTGGGAATTATCAGGAGAATTGAAGTAAATTTATCGCCGTTCCCGCTCCTCTCACGACGTTGTTTGTGGCAGTGCAGAAATACAGGGGAGATTTAGCCGCCCGCAGTGCCGGGGGGTGACAGTCAGGCCTGGCACAGTAATTCCCATTAGCATCATCCTTAAGAAAATAAGAACATGGTGATTGACTTAGTACGGTGTTAGTTTATTCTCTGAGCAAAGTGTTTTTCTCTTGCTGGTGATGGACTGTACATTGTGGTTTATGTAAGCTGTCTGCTCCTCTTTTCCTCTCTTTACATGCACTTTCTAATTACTTTTCTTAGAAGGTTTGGATCAAAATGCCACTCGTGTGATGGAGCCCTTCTGTTCCAAAGCCAGCTTTGCAACTAAAGAAATAAGGTGATTTTATTCTTCTTTATTTCAAGTGAGCTTTAGGATCTTGTCTTTTCCTAATAGAGTTCATCACATGAAACTACTGAAGGACGACCTGCCAAGAGGATGAAATACGAAGAAAGCAATCTAAAATCAGAGCTAGAGGGACTCACATGTGGAAGTGGAAACCTTGCTGCACTGGGGGAAACACCTAAAACATCTGATGTGGTTGGAGGTTCAGAAGATCTAGGAGACAGCAGTATAATCCAACAGGAGAAAGATGAAAGCATTCCAGAGACTGATGAAGGGAAGCAGGAAAAGGATCATGGTGTTTCTCTGGAGCTACATGCTATGAAATCCAGCGGTACTCCATTAAAAATGGGTGGATATCTGCACCACTATCATGTGTTCAGCGAAGAGGAGAGCAGCTGTGGGAGCTTCGATGGGGCCACCTCAGAGGACGTGGATCATCCACAGAGGCCAATGTTCCTGGAGCACAGCAGCAGCCTCTCGGATGAGGACAGCAACCAGCCCATGCCAGTGCACCGGTTCTTCGGAGATGTTGAACTGGTGAGATGATGAGTCTGCTCCTGCTTTAGATTCAGCCCTGGTCTGCTTAAAATTTGCCTCAAAACTCGTGGTGAATTTGACCAGTATTGTTGGGCCCTGTACCCCAGATAAAACTGTGTCCATCAGAAATGAAATTACTTGCCCAGCTAAATTAATTTCAGGTGTAGAATCTTTGTTATTTAGACTTTTTAGTCCAATTCCATGAGAGAGGTATTTTTACTGATAACGACATTATGGAAACACAATATTGTTGGCAAAATAGATTTTTGCTGGTCTTCAGTTCTTAACAGAATCATAGAACAGCTTGGGTTGGAGAGATCTTAGAAATCACCCAGTTCCAGCCCTGCTGCATTGGGATTGTTTGGAATGGAAACTGGTTTCTGTCTCCCTCAGCTTTTGAACTGATCCAAGGGCCAGAGCTTTACATTTGAATCCCTTTAACAAGCATAACTTTGGGGCAAGTGATGCTGCCATCTTTCAGGTGTTTCTTGTGGTATTTAGGGAGCAGTGAAGATTTGTTTAGGGTGCCCTATTGCTGTGGTCCGTGTGTTAACAAACGACTCTTGAGAATAATATCAGAAGGCTAAATATGATTTATTAACATAACTCCATAGTTAAAAAGATTTGGGCTATTATCTGCCCAGCCTGGAGCATCCAAAGCTCCTGCTTCAAGCTCTGTCCAAGGAATCCNTAAATTTATCGCCGTTCCCGCTCCTCTCACGACGTTGTTTGTGGCAGTGCAGAAATACAGGGGAGATTTAGCCGCCCGCAGTGCCGGGGGGTGACAGTCAGGCCTGGCACAGTAATTCCCATTAGCATCATCCTTAAGAAAATAAGAACATGGTGATTGACTTAGTACGGTGTTAGTTTATTCTCTGAGCAAAGTGTTTTTCTCTTGCTGGTGATGGACTGTACATTGTGGTTTATGTAAGCTGTCTGCTCCTCTTTTCCTCTCTTTACATGCACTTTCTAATTACTTTTCTTAGAAGGTTTGGATCAAAATGCCACTCGTGTGATGGAGCCCTTCTGTTCCAAAGCCAGCTTTGCAACTAAAGAAATAAGGTGATTTTATTCTTCTTTATTTCAAGTGAGCTTTAGGATCTTGTCTTTTCCTAATAGAGTTCATCACATGAAACTACTGAAGGACGACCTGCCAAGAGGATGAAATACGAAGAAAGCAATCTAAAATCAGAGCTAGAGGGACTCACATGTGGAAGTGGAAACCTTGCTGCACTGGGGGAAACACCTAAAACATCTGATGTGGTTGGAGGTTCAGAAGATCTAGGAGACAGCAGTATAATCCAACAGGAGAAAGATGAAAGCATTCCAGAGACTGATGAAGGGAAGCAGGAAAAGGATCATGGTGTTTCTCTGGAGCTACATGCTATGAAATCCAGCGGTACTCCATTAAAAATGGGTGGATATCTGCACCACTATCATGTGTTCAGCGAAGAGGAGAGCAGCTGTGGGAGCTTCGATGGGGCCACCTCAGAGGACGTGGATCATCCACAGAGGCCAATGTTCCTGGAGCACAGCAGCAGCCTCTCGGATGAGGACAGCAACCAGCCCATGCCAGTGCACCGGTTCTTCGGAGATGTTGAACTGGTGAGATGATGAGTCTGCTCCTGCTTTAGATTCAGCCCTGGTCTGCTTAAAATTTGCCTCAAAACTCGTGGTGAATTTGACCAGTATTGTTGGGCCCTGTACCCCAGATAAAACTGTGTCCATCAGAAATGAAATTACTTGCCCAGCTAAATTAATTTCAGGTGTAGAATCTTTGTTATTTAGACTTTTTAGTCCAATTCCATGAGAGAGGTATTTTTACTGATAACGACATTATGGAAACACAATATTGTTGGCAAAATAGATTTTTGCTGGTCTTCAGTTCTTAACAGAATCATAGAACAGCTTGGGTTGGAGAGATCTTAGAAATCACCCAGTTCCAGCCCTGCTGCATTGGGATTGTTTGGAATGGAAACTGGTTTCTGTCTCCCTCAGCTTTTGAACTGATCCAAGGGCCAGAGCTTTACATTTGAATCCCTTTAACAAGCATAACTTTGGGGCAAGTGATGCTGCCATCTTTCAGGTGTTTCTTGTGGTATTTAGGGAGCAGTGAAGATTTGTTTAGGGTGCCCTATTGCTGTGGTCCGTGTGTTAACAAACGACTCTTGAGAATAATATCAGAAGGCTAAATATGATTTATTAACATAACTCCATAGTTAAAAGGATTTGGGCNTGATCTTCAAGGTCGCTTCCAACCCACCCCATTCTGTAACCTCTGACGAGCTGCTTTGTGCTCGCTTTGCTAAAGCTTCCATTAAGGTGATGCTGTCTGTGGTCCAAGCTGGGGACTGTTGTGTGTGAGGGGCTGCTGTGTGTGAGGGCCGTGAGCTCTCCGCCTTCACTGGGTGGGATGAGGCTGCCCCTTGCCCGGAACCTTTGCCCGGAGCCCTTTCCCCGGTGCCCGGAGCCCCGTGCCCGGTGCTCGGAGCCCTTTGCCCCGTGCCCCGTGCCCGGTGCCCGCGCTCGCCCCGGGGCTCCTGAACGGAGCTCCACAAGATGGCGAGCGCGGGCGCGCGCTCGGCCCAAGATGGCGGCGGGCGGAGCGGCGTGGGGCCGGACGCGCTCGGGCACCCGCGGCCCCGCTCGCCCGGCCCGGCCACGGCCACAGCACCGGGCCCGGAGCTCCGCGAAGGCGGCCCCGGCAGCCGACCCCGCACAGCCCTCGGGGGAAGCAACCGACACGGCGAGCCCGGTATGAGGGCCGGGTTGGGTGGGATGGTGTGGGAGGGAAGGGCCGCGGCGCCGGGCGGTCAGAGAGTGGGGGGATCGCAGGTGATTATTAACAGCTACAATCTGAGCATCACCATGTGGGAATTTTCAGGAGAATTGAAGTAAATTTATCGCCGTTCCCGCTCCTCTCACGACGTTGTTTGTGGCAGTGCAGAAATACAGGGGAGATTTAGCCGCCCGCAGTGCCGGGGGGTGACAGTCAGGCCTGGCACAGTAATTCCCATTAGCATCATCCTTAAGAAAATAAGAACATGGTGATTGACTTAGTACGGTGTTAGTTTATTCTCTGAGCAAAGTGTTTTTCTCTTGCTGGTGATGGACTGTACATTGTGGTTTATGTAAGCTGTCTGCTCCTCTTTTCCTCTCTTTACATGCACTTTCTAATTACTTTTCTTAGAAGGTTTGGATCAAAATGCCACTCGTGTGATGGAGCCCTTCTGTTCCAAAGCCAGCTTTGCAACTAAAGAAATAAGGTGATTTTATTCTTCTTTATTTCAAGTGAGCTTTAGGATCTTGTCTTTTCCTAATAGAGTTCATCACATGAAACTACTGAAGGACGACCTGCCAAGAGGATGAAATACGAAGAAAGCAATCTAAAATCAGAGCTAGAGGGACTCACATGTGGAAGTGGAAACCTTGCTGCACTGGGGGAAACACCTAAAACATCTGATGTGGTTGGAGGTTCAGAAGATCTAGGAGACAGCAGTATAATCCAACAGGAGAAAGATGAAAGCATTCCAGAGACTGATGAAGGGAAGCAGGAAAAGGATCATGGTGTTTCTCTGGAGCTACATGCTATGAAATCCAGCGGTACTCCATTAAAAATGGGTGGATATCTGCACCACTATCATGTGTTCAGCGAAGAGGAGAGCAGCTGTGGGAGCTTCGATGGGGCCACCTCAGAGGACGTGGATCATCCACAGAGGCCAATGTTCCTGGAGCACAGCAGCAGCCTCTCGGATGAGGACAGCAACCAGCCCATGCCAGTGCACCGGTTCTTCGGAGATGTTGAACTGGTGAGATGATGAGTCTGCTCCTGCTTTAGATTCAGCCCTGGTCTGCTTAAAATTTGCCTCAAAACTCGTGGTGAATTTGACCAGTATTGTTGGGCCCTGTACCCCAGATAAAACTGTGTCCATCAGAAATGAAATTACTTGCCCAGCTAAATTAATTTCAGGTGTAGAATCTTTGTTATTTAGACTTTTTAGTCCAATTCCATGAGAGAGGTATTTTTACTGATAACGACATTATGGAAACACAATATTGTTGGCAAAATAGATTTTTGCTGGTCTTCAGTTCTTAACAGAATCATAGAACAGCTTGGGTTGGAGAGATCTTAGAAATCACCCAGTTCCAGCCCTGCTGCATTGGGATTGTTTGGAATGGAAACTGGTTTCTGTCTCCCTCAGCTTTTGAACTGATCCAAGGGCCAGAGCTTTACATTTGAATCCCTTTAACAAGCATAACTTTGGGGCAAGTGATGCTGCCATCTTTCAGGTGTTTCTTGTGGTATTTAGGGAGCAGTGAAGATTTGTTTAGGGTGCCCTATTGCTGTGGTCCGTGTGTTAACAAACGACTCTTGAGAATAATATCAGAAGGCTAAATATGATTTATTAACATAACTCCATAGTTAAAAAGATTTGGGCTATTATCTGCCCAGCCTGGAGCATCCAAAGCTCCTGCTTCAAGCTCTGTCCAAGGAATCCCAGAATAGCTTTCACAATCAGAGATAACAACTTTTCACCTCATAGGTTGAAAGGAAGAAAACCCCCATCTCCTATATCAGGAGACAGGCAGAGAAACCATCTGTGTCCTTGAACACAGCTCAGAGATTTGTTTATAGAAACTTGTACAGAGTAAAAGACAGTAAAAAGATGCTTTCCCATGGGAAGAATTTTCTGCAGGCTTGCATACAGGGAAACTTATAATATGTTCATGCAACAGTGCCCTTCACCCTCTGCCAATCCTCCTCACACCAGTGGAAGGAATGGCAGCCCTGAGACTGCCCATGGATCTGGTTTGGGCAGACTCCCCTCAAAGCCCCACAGCTTCAGCTTTGTGCCACTGCTCCCAAGCTGAGGGTTGGTTCCTGTGGCAGCTGAGGGAGGCTGGGAGCTGGTGCAGGTAGGAGTTCTGCCATTTGCCAGCACAGATTTTCCTTTTTGATTTGATCTTTTCCCTCCAGCATCTCCCGGCAGTTGTGCTCCCGAGCGTGACGAGGAGCAGGCGAGAAGCCAGGAAGCTCCATTTCATCGCAAAGGAAGATGATGAAGAGGAGGAGGATGAAGAGGATGATGTCTAACAACAAACTGTAAACAAATTAAACCCTTCTTCTTCTTCTTCTTCTTCTTCTTCTTCCTCTTTGCGACCGCATGGCAATGGCTGTGTCAGTAACGTGAGGTGTCTGTTTGCCTTTTCTCAGGGAGAGAACTGGGAGAGTTTGTGTTGCTGGAATTGGCAGATACAGTGTTCCAGTGATTATCTGGGGCAAGTACTAACTTTTCAGTGATTTGGAAATAAAGTATAATTTAGCACTTTACCACTGATATTTAAGAAAAACCCCAGGGAAAATAGAAGTTCTTATGGCTTTTTTGTAAATTTGAGCCTCTAACTTGAAGAAGTATTTGGTTTCGCTCCTTTTTTTTTCAAAATAGTCAAGAAAAGGATGCTGGAGCAAGGTTCTTTTTCTTTTAATTCTGTGATGTCCATGGCATCCAGGTAGTAAAGGAGCAAACTGACTCCCTGGTACAAAGAAGGTCAAGGGTCTTCCTCGTGTGGGTTGTTCACACCTAACCCAGGACCAATTAAACCTCTAAAATGCAGTTCTGCTGGCAAAATGAAATGCAGGATGTCAGAGTGGGTTCAGTGTGCTCATCTCTGGGAGTTCAGCACGTTTTCACTGCACGTCAGCTCCCTAAACACCCACCCCGTGGTGCTGCCTCCTCCCTTAAGAGCCTGCTGCTCTTAAGTGTTGTCCTTTGTCGATTTTCAACTTGTTTCCAGCAGGGATTTTGGAAACACATGCTTTGATGGTGATACACAACAAATATCACCCCTTGGATTTGATGAAGAGAGGAAGATTGCTAAGGCTGTGGGGCAGCCCTCTCTGCATGTTAAAAAAAAAAAAAGGAGCAACCTCAGCCAATTCCAGGAACTGTTAATTCACCCAGTGGTTGTGGGAATATTTCTTTGAAAGTGTGATTATGCAAGAAGCTTCTAGGTATTTATTGTTATAGTTCCTTCTACGTTTCTAAAAATAGAGAAAAAATGTTATCAGCAGATGGTTTAAATAAATATTAATTTCTACAGCTAGAGCCTGTTAAACATTCAAAAGTTGTAAGGCAAACAAATTGCATATGCATGGCATGGTAATGCATTCCCATTTCCACTCCAGCTGATGCATTGTTTCTGTCAAAGATATTTCTTGGCTCCTTTTCACTCTAATTCTGTAACACAGAAAAAATCCAGATTTTTAAATTGAATATTCATAGTTCCAGCCCAGCTCTGTGTTGCAGCAGCTCCTCCCAGCATACCTCCAGTGCTGTGTTTGCTGCTGGCTCTTTCTAGCAAACACAGTTTCACACACAGCCATTCATTTCACTTGCAAAATGCATTTTCAGTTTGGGGGACACGTGCCACACAGGTGACACTGGGTTTGTCACCAGTATCTTGCCAGTGTTGCCCTTCCCGGTGTCAAACAGTGCAGGGGGGGAAGCTGGAAGGATTTATTGCATGCAGTGGAATTTAGAAATCCTGTGTTTAAAATGCACCTCCTTGCTTTTCAGATTGCAGTGTTTGGGAAGGGACTGAGTTTGTTGTTTAAAGTAAATCAATACTCCCTGTAGCAAAGCTTCCAAGACCCAGTAATTTGGGGCTCAGGCAGAAATATAATTTCCACACAATTCCATGTGGACTAACTGAGCCAGGACCAACAATATGAGGGAAAATAGAGCTTTTCCTAGTTATTTACAGAGCAGTAAGTAGCTGGTGCTCAATTCATAAACACATTTCCCTTCATGCTCTATCACACCTGATTAATCTCTCATGCACCTTCATGCACTCACACACACACAGATGTGGGGGCATTTTTTTATTTAAAATGTTCACACGATTTACATTGACAATCCCAAAAGTTCAGTTGCTATCAGCTGGTATTAAAAAAAAAAATCAAGTAAAAAATGGAACTATTCCTGATTTGTTGCCTGAGGTAGGAAATGTTTTACCAAAGCAATATTCTCCAAGGCAGTGGGTAAACATTACTGTAAACATGATCATTAGAGCTGTCTTTTCTCATGGTGCATCAAGCAAACTCAAGCTGGAGGGAAAAAGTGTTAGAAAGGAGAGGGAAATCAGCAGGGAAGATGGCAAACAAAGGTGGGAAAAGCAAAAATGTGGGGATATGCCATGGCCTTGCTCTTTCTAGCAGATGCATGTCTGAAGCAATGGCAAAGGAGCAGGTGGGGATGAGGGCAGGAGTTTGGCACAGGTGAGGTGGCAGCTCTGCTGCTGAATCACTTTTGGCATTCCTGAAGCTGTCTGCAAAAGGCACAGATAAAACATGATCCTAAATCCTTCTTTGTTTGGCTTAATCTCCAGAGGAATAGGAGCCTATGAGCCCCTGCAGGCTGGTTTGTAAGAAATGCTTTGTCCAAGTTTCATTTCTGTGTACTGTGAGTTTTGGGCCAATGCTGGCCAGAGATGACAGGGTAGAATCCAAGTCAGCCTCTGGCTCATTTTGTACCTTTATCACACTTGATTTGAGCTGAGGGAAGCTTGTGAGGATTGGAAAGGCAGCAGAGGAGAATTAAATGGGACATTGGAGTGTGCTTTGTGAGGCTCTGGTTGAGTTACCCAGCCAGTTTTGCACCAGGAACTTTCAAATAGTTCTTATTTAAGAAATTGGAGCTATTTAAAAACAACAGACTGACATGATTGAAAAAAGCAGCAGGTCCCTTCCAGAGACAGCACTAGGAAATCTCATGGGCTTGCTTCCTCTTTTTGTAAATTCTGGTTTTGTCACAGCTGAGGTTATGATTGGTTTTCTTATGGCAAGCAATATGTACGAGTTTTAAATTATCCAGGGTAAACAGCAGCTGATAGAAGTATTCCCAGTTCACTTCTCTCCCGTCTCGTGTTTTGACAGCTTCTGCCAGTTCTGGGACAACAGCACGTTTCTTCTCAATTCTTGGGGACACAAAAGAGAAGACAATATTGCCATCAGGAGTTTTTCCAGAATAATCAAGCCTCCATCTTCTTTTCAGAGCCAGGCAGAACTGGAATTCTTTCTCCATAACTAGGCATATGATTTTTTTCCCCCAAGGAAATTAGTTTAGCAAATCTTGTTTGCTTCACACCAACATTTGAGATGGGTCACACAGCTATTGCAGTGAGGAGGGGTTTGCTTCCATACAAAGAAAATCTGCACAGAAGCAAAGCAGCTAATGAGAGGCAACATTTCATCTGTCTTCAGGGTTTTGTTCTCAGAACAGCTGCAGCATCCCAGCACCTTTTCTCACAACATATTCACAGCAGAGCTGACTGCACAGCAGGGGGAAGGGACTGAGGCTAAACCTTTCTGGTGAAGCTGAAGGCCACGAAGCAGGTAGGTCTGGATTAACACTTTGTACATACACGTGGTCGAGATTCCAGGTGCTGAAGAGGATCCTGCTTTCCCTGTTGCTGTAGGGGTTGATGGAATGCTTACACGGGCAGTCATCTCTGTCAAAAGGTCCCTGTGAAAGGTGTCACACTTGTCACCCCAGCGTGGTCCTGCCACAGGCTAGTGAGCCAGAGAGATCCTGCACCCCACATCCCCCCCAGCCTGACACTGCACCCAGGAAGCTGCTTCCTTCCTCTGATGTTGAGGGGGGAATGGGATCAAACTTAAAAAAGGAGAAGTTTAAGTCAGGTATACAGAAGAAATTCTTCCCTGTGAGGGTGGGGAGGCCCTGGCACAGGTTGCCCAGAGAAGCTGTGGCTGCCCCATCCCTGGAAGTGTCCAAGGCCAGGTTGGATGGGGCTGGGAGCAAACTGGTCTAGTGGAAGGTGTCCCTGCCCATGGCAGGGGTGGAATGAGATGATCTTTATGGTCCCTTCTAACCCAAACCATTCCATGATTCTTCAGGAAAGCTGCAGGTACCTGACAGGAGAACCATCCCTCTGTGGTGCACAGGCGTGCTGCCTCCTCCTCCTCCCTTCTGTCAAAGTAGCACCCGTTGTACTTGACAGATTTCAGTTTATCTGCCATCAGGTCGATTATCCCTCTGTAGGCATCTTGTGCTGCAGGATGAACGTTTGAAATAAAACCACTAACCTAGAGGGGGGGAAACCCAGCAATCACTCTGCTGTTCTTGTGGCAGCCTGAGGCTCTTTTCTACAATCACAACTTTATACTGTAGAAGTACTTTATATTCTGCAGCCACAGAATTACTGTTACAGCTTGACATAAGTTACTTCAACAGAAACTTTTACCTCTCTCATGTAGCCTCGCATTCTGCTCTCACAGCTGTGCCGCAGGTAGCTGGATTTGTTCTTGAACCGAGACTCCAGCCCTGGAGAGAACGAGATTATTTTGTACCTCAGCACAGCTCCTGCCCAGCTGGGAGTTCATCCCAGCTTTCCACTAACTCAGGTTGCACAGGTTTTTTAATTTCCCATGTTTATTTTACTAGTTCAGGACTACCCTGCTCTTAAGCACTTAAAAGGATGCCGTAGAGCATCTGTTGAGAGCAGTAACTGGTATTCTATATTTCTTGTTAGTTTGTATATATGGAACACCAAGAGACTGTGAAAGGAAAACAGAATTGTTGGGAAAGAACTGCAGTAATGGCTTGGGAATGGGAAGGGAGACTTGCAGAGTGTAAAGAGAAAATAAAGCACGGTTAGCTGGCAGAGATACCTAAGTTATCCGTATACTATTAGCATTTCATTAAAACATCATAAATGCAGATTTATATTAATGGGGGGAAATGCATTCAAGAGCTGTCTTTATTAGAGCAATTAGGGAACACCATTTTAAAAAACATATTCTGATAGTAAATGTGCATATACTTTAAAGAAACCTAAAGACCTGTGCTAATGGAAGGGATAACTAAAGCCCTGACCAAGTACTCAATCCCACCAGCCAGAAGAGTTCCCAAACTTTGCCTTAAGAGCAACAAAACCAGAAGTGACTTTTCAGAGCAGAGCAAGACCTGGGAGTCCCCTAGCAGGTTCCTGCGGCAACAAACACACCTTCAAACCATTTCTGGTCGTCTTCCTTGTCCTCGGCCAGGATGTTTTCGCTCAGGTTGTGGATGAGATCCGCCAGCAGCTTCTGCCTGCGGGGAGCCCGCTCGTCCGTCAGCAGCCTCCGCGCAGCCTCCACCACAGCGCCCTGCTGGCTGCAGAACGCGGCCAGGAGCCGCTCGATGTCGCTGGCACCTGGGGCAGGTGAGGCGACACCGGCTGAGCCCCCGGGGCCGGCGCTGCCCCCGCGCCCCCCGCCCGGCCCCGCACTCACAGCCCCGCCAGCTCTCCCCGGGGCCCAGCAGCACCAGCTCCGTCTGCGGCGGCAGCGCTCGGAAGTAGCTCTCGGTCAGCTCCGTGCCGTCCTCGTAGAGGCAGAGGCGGCTGCCTGCCAAGGGAAGCTGCCCCACGGGCGGGTGAGCAGCGGGCGGGACCCCGGCTCCGGGCAGCCCCGACCGCAGCGGCTGCAGCTCCGCACGCGTCGGCGGGCAGCTCCAGCCCCGGCCCGCGGCACTCCCGGTCCCGTCCAGCACCGGCAGATCCGCCCCGCATCTGTAAGCGGCATCCCAGCCTGGCATCGTCCCGTCCCTCTAGCACCCGGCAGCCCCCGCCCGTCCCGCACCATCCGCAGCCCGGCAATGCCCGGTCCGGTCCGGTCC
>VXAX01002239.1:256966-272414 GCA_013399835.1 Leptocoma aspasia | reverse complement strand
AGGGCCGCAGCGGCTCCGCCATGGCCGGGCCGGTGCCGCGCCCCGCCCGGTGTCGGTGTCGGTGTGGCCGGTGCCGCCCCGCGCAGGCGCCCCGGGGCCGGCGGGGCGGTCGCGCCTGCGCGGCGGGGCCGCGTTGCCATGAGAGCGGCGACGGGGCCGCGCTGAGCCAGGTGGGGCCCGGCCCGGCGCTTCCCCCCGCGCTCCGCTCTCCCTCCGCCCCGGGGACCCCCCGAGGGCCCGCCAGGCCCCCGCGTGCTTTGTCCGCCGCCCGTCCTGGCTGTCCTCCCGGAACGGTGCGGCCGTGACCCTTCCGGGCCTGCGCCTCCTGCGGGGTTGGGGCCGGCGAGGGGAGGGAGGGACGGGGCCGGTGTTGGTGCCGGGGTGGGCAGCGGTGGTCACGGTGCTTGTGTCCCCAGCAGTAGCCGCGGTGGGTGCGTGGCTCTCCCAAAGAGACTAAACTGACCTTTTTGTGCTTTGCTTTTTGTTCGTCTTGACTTCAACACCCAGAGCACGGTGCAGCTACAGGTTTGGTACAGGTTGCTCCTGTATGCATTTGGAACTCTTAGTTTCAAGGTCCTTCTTGGATTAGCAGGTTTAATTTATTGGCAGACTGCTCTGCAAGTGATCTAAATCCTCGTTTTGCTCAGCACTAATCAAACCTGCACCAGAAGAATATTTATGGTGCTAATTTAATTAAAGGAAATGTATATTTGCACTCATCATCTACTGACTCGACAGACCACAGGATGCAGTTCTTTGACTGTAGTGCCTCAGTTGGTTTTTGTCATCATTCCAGGGATGAATTTAAGCTTGAAGGCCGTGGCTGTGACCAGCTCAGCTCCCCAGGATGCCACACAAGATAGGTTTCACGGTGGTCAGTTCGTCAGGACACGAGGATGGCTTCAGTGCTCGGGAGCTGATGGTTCATGCACCGACAGTGAACGGGTGGAGATCACCCAGGTACTGTGAGGGGATGGGCTTGGAGCACTGAATTTCTCAAGCACCACATTTAAAACGAGTGGCAGATATACTGTGCATGGTCAGAGCAGTTTACAGTACCCCAAACCAAACTGATAAAGCGAAAAAATTTACTTTAATCCCATGGAACCCTCATCCTGCGGGAAAAAAGCACCTTGGTTAGCACCTAAAGACACTGCATTGTATTTAAATAAAGTCCTGGAAAATGAAGATGGGAACTGTTTTTGTTCTTGGCAGTCTAGGAGTTTGCAACTGCTTTGGCTTAGTATGAAAAATCCATTTGACTCAGCACACCTTCTAAATATGTGCGGGGCACCTGAACATAGGCACGCAGTAAAGGGAAGGGAAAAGTGTTTCCATCTACTCTCGGGGTTCTTAGAATATTTGTAATGTTGTCTTACAATTAATAACTTGAAAGTTCCATAATTAAATGTTGCTCAAGTTGGGAGTGACATCCACTTTAAAATGATGATTGAATTCAGAAACTGTGTCTCTTTCAGGCTCTGTCAGTACCCCCAGGAAATCATCCTGCAGTTGGTGGAGAGGTGTCGGATCCGGAAGCTGCAGCTGCTCGCTCACCAGTACATGATTGCGAGCAAAATTGAGTTCTACATCAGTGAAAGCCTGCCCGAATACTTTACTCCGTATCAGTCAGAGAGGTTTCAGAGACTTGGGTGAGACAGAAATTTGTGGATCAGTTTATTGGCTTAATCAGAAAAGCTTCAGGGGAAAATAAAACTCACTGTGGGTTGTGTGTGATGTGGTCATGCTGTGTGAGATCCTGGACTTGTGTAGGTCTGTGACAAGGCTGGAGATGCAGGTGAATTGCCTTGCCAGGTGACAGCACAGGTTGTTTCAGTTGTGAGGGAGTTTTAAATCTGAGGGTCAGAAATCCATCCACCTGTGTGTTTGGATGTATCCTCTGCTCATGTGTTACATTTTCCTTCCCAGTTATGTGCCTCTCTCGGACAATGAGAAGACTGATTTCAGAGCTCGAGAGTTGAAATCTGTGTACATGGATGCAGTTGGCCAGTACCTGAAGCTGATTTTCCATAAAAATTATGTCAATAAATACAACTTGTATGGGCAGGTGAGTTAGAAGTCCTTACCTGGTAACGTAGGTGACATTTCCATGGTAGAAAACACGCACAGAAATCTGCTCCCTTGATTTGTAAAAGCAAAAAAACATTGGTTGAAAGGTCCTGTGTTTATTTTAGTTTGTTTTAAAGCACGAAACACAAATAACAGGTTAGAAGTGAATTGGGATCAGGTGGATGCACCTCATCCAGAGCAAATGAGTCAAGGGTACATTCTGTCACTGTTGTTTGTGCTGAGGTTCAGCCCACACAGCAAGGTCTGTGTTGAGGGCAAGGAACTCCCTCTGAGAACAGCTTTGGGGTCACAAAGCCACTCTGAGTGTTTTGGACCTGTTGTGGCATTAGTTGAAGATGTTGCACAGCCAGCATGGTACAGACACACCAACACCTGCCTCAGTTCTGCTGGGACTCGTTTCAGCACGGTGGGGTTGTGGATTTGGTGATACATTTTCAATGGGGCAGGAGGCACATTTTGCACTCAGTGCTTCTCCCTGCTTCCATACCACCCTCCTGACCACAAGCCCTGGTTTTTGTTCCAAGAGGAATGAGCTTACACATTTCCATTTTCTGTGAATTTCTGCAGGTTGCCCTGGTAGCTGTGAACATCATTGGGGATCCAGCAGACTATGGCAATGACAGGATGAGCAGTGTAAGTCCAAAGCATCCCTGTCCTTTTACTGATGCTCCATTTCTTCAAGTACAGGTTCCTGGAGTAATGGGATGAACCTTTCTTTTGTCAATTCTGTGCTTTAGCAGAGCTGTGTTGCATTAATTTATTTTTAATGTTGTCTTGAAGCAAGAATGTTGAGCCTAATATGGGAATACAAAAATTAAAATATAATTAGTTGGGACATTTTCCTTTTCAGTGCCTCCAGGTTCTCTTGCTTCAATGTGCAAAACCCAAAACACAAGTGCTCTACATTGCAGAGCTGATGTTGGTTGTGGCAAGAATCAGAATTCTGTCTTGAACACACACCTGATGTTGGTGAATGTGCATTAAGATTTTTTTTTCCACCCTTCCAAAGCCTTCCAGAGAGAAGCTGATAGATCACTACTTGGGAATTAAATTGGATGACCCTGCCTTAGATGGAACTTACTTTGGGTAAGGAAAGGATGCTCTTTACATATACCCTGGCAAAACCTCTGCTTGGTGTAAAGCAGTTGTTGATCTCTGTGTTTTGTTGATTCCCTGCTGATGAAAAGAGAAGCCAGCCTTACTGTGGTTTACTTTATTCATTTTATACCTTCAGGAAACGTGACTCCATTTCACCTCTGGACGATCTGGCCTTTGACATGTACCAGGACCCAGAAGTGGCTCAGATAATCCGGAGGCTGGATGAGAAGAAGCGGGAAGCTGTGCGTCTCGAGTGCTACGACCACGCCAAGAAGCTCAAACAGGCCATTGCAGACTTGCAGAAGGTGTTGTTGGAAGGTCTTTGACACCTAAGTGGAGCAGAGCTCCAGTGGCCCATCAGGGCCTTGCTGTTTGTGTGGAATCGTAATGATTTTCAATATATTTCCCAAAAGAATAATTTTAAAATCAGATAGCTTGATTGAGTAATTTGGCTGGAAGCAGTGAAACAAGTAGAGTGAGGTGATTCAAGAAATGTTCAGTAAAGTGATTTCAGGAAATGTTCAGTAAGATGATTCCAAGGTGATTTGTACCAATCCAGGTGGGAGAGCGACTCGGCCGGTACGAGGTGGAGAAGCGCTATGCAGTAGAGAAGGAGGATTATGACCTTGCCAAGAAGAAGAAGGAGCAGATGGATGAGTACAGGCTGAAGGTGTACCAGCAGCTGGAGCTGCATGATCTCCTGGATGCACAGCTGCTGGTGGGTGCTGTTAGTCCAAAGTCAGGAGGGTGTTCTAAATAGAAATGGCAGAGCAACCAAACTTCATTCACAGGTTAATGGAAATTTTGAGATTGACTAAAGCATTTCAGTTTTCTCTTTGGACTGTGGATTTCTCCAACCTAAGACTCTCAATGTGGCGTTTTATGAACATGCTTAGTTCTCCATAAATCCCATTAAACTGTTGAGGTCTCAAGAAAATGGCATTAGAATCCTGAATGTTTTGCATAATTTCAAGACTACCTGATGCAGATGAGTAAGGCACTTTCTCATATTTTGGAGGGGTAGAGGAGGCTTAGGGTGGTATCAAGGCTAACCATACAGAATCCATGTGATTTTTTATATACATACAGTTATGTAATGTGCTCAGAACAGGAAGTTTTGTAATCTCTCCACACATGCACCCACACAGATTTATTTTTGACTGTTTCATAAAGCGGCATCCAGTGGGAATGATACCACACCTGTGAGCCAGGTTCAGTGTTTACTTGAAATCACCAGAAGCCCATTGACAGAGCTATAGCTGTAGTGACTGATTTTAGCACATTTTTAGCCTTGCTGTAAAAATCGTCTTCCCTTTCTCAGATCCGAAAGCCACCTGAGTTGCCTTTGGGATCTGTGAGTGGCACTGAGAGCCCCCAGAGCTTCCCTCCTGAGCCTACAGACCCACCCCAAGAAGAGCCCCAGAGGGCAGAGCCTGTGCTGGAAGAGCAGTTGGTGGACCCCACTTCCTCTGAGCTTGTTGTTCCCTACCAGTCCCCTATTTCTCCTCAGACTCGCTCCACAACCTCCAAGGAAGTGTTGTCCAAGGAAAATGTGAGTAGTGCTCCCTCTGTTACTACAGAAACTTGTCAGAGCAAACAATCTGATGTCCAACCTTCCAAAAAACGTGGTTATTCTCATGGTTAACTGGGGTGTGATGCTGCTTTGATGTGAGAAAATCGGCACTGAGGTGAATCCAATTAGTGATAAAACCACTTCACATCTGAGTCATTTCCTGAACAACAAATTTTATCTTTTCTGCTAGCTTGAAATTTTACCTTATGATGAGAGACCTCTTCCAGCCATCTGCAAGCAGGTGGATGAAGCTGTTGCCTACCTTGAGCCAGAGGTGACTGAAGAGGACATGGGTGATGCTCCAAGGACTGGCAATACTGGGGAGCCCGAACAACTCACAGAGAAGGCACTGAGGGAAGCCAGCCCTGTTGTGGAAGTTTTTGGAGAGACTTTGGTAAAAACCAGTAAAACAAACCCAAAACCAAGTAAAACAAACCCATGGGTTATTGTGCTCTGTGTTGAGTTGAGAGGATTTTTATGTGTTCAGAGCTGCTATTTTGAAATCTGAGCTTAAAATTTGGCCTTGGCTCTATGGATGTCTGTTTACAGCATTTCTACAAATCTGTAGCTTTGATGATTGATTACATGATATGCTGATAAACAGACAGGATCCAGCAGACTGCTTTAGGGTATGGAACCAGAACACCCATAACTTGCCACTGTCTTTTGCAGGGAGAGAAACCCTCACTGTGCCTGGAAGGGCTTCATGAGCCTGACCTGTAAATCCCATTTCACTCGTCGCATTTCAAAATGTGTGCTTTTAATAAAGCACAGATTCCTGTGGGGAACACCTGGGGACTTCACGCTTCAGTTCATATGTTCTTTTGAGTCTGGTTCTCTATAAAAATGTTAAATATGTATTGAAATATCTGTAGGGACCTTTTAAGAGATAGACTTGTTCTGTGCTCAGGTTTCAGGAGCGTATTCCAGAACTTGGTCGTGTCGAGAAGATGCTTTACTGACTGTGTACAGGAAGCTGATGGAAGTGTCAGTGGACACTCCAAAGGAGGATTTAAGGAACATGCTGAGGGCTGCTGTTCTCCTTGTGAGGAAGGCCATCAAAGACACCGTGTCTTCAGTAAGCTGGGATAAGTTTGATGCTCCAGTGAAGAACTGGCAGCCAAAATTGCAGGACCATGGGGTTAGGATACTTTGAACAAATAGTTTATAAATGTACTGTTGAATAAATCCAAAACCAAAACAAAGCCCCTCAAAACTCCCAAAACAACTGGGCAATGTCTGGCATTGAACAGATGGAGAAAACTGCCCTGGGCTGAGCCATGAGCTGATGCAGTAAATGTGCTGTGAGGTTGATCCTTTTTCTTTGTTAAAGCTGAAATACAGCAGTGAAGTAACTTCTAGTTTCCAGCTCAAAGTACTGCACTTAGCTGAAGGACATTTGGGCATCAAATAGACCTTAAATAAGAAGAAAAGAAGAAAATCGAGCTGGTACTCTTTATGAAACAATTTCTGAAGCCTTTCACCTAAGTCTTAGCAACAGGTTTTCTGAAAGACAGTTGTCTGAAGTAGCTTCCATTAAGGGTGTTACTGTAATTTCAGATTAAGAATAGATTTTACTGTGTTGTCTGGAAACAGGGGGCTCTGTGTTATTTTTGCTCAGTGTTTCCTTTTTCTTTTTACCTTAGGTTTTTCAGGCTTCCCTGAAACTTCTAAAAATGATCATTACCCAATATATACCAAAACACAAACTAGGGAAGCTAGAAACTTCTCATTGTGTGGAAACAACCCTGCCACATTTGCTTTCTAGAACAGGAGACTCTTCATCCCGTCTTCGTCTTCTGGCTTCAGCCTTCATCCAGGTGGGTGTTTCCTTTCAAATTAGGGAGCTCATAGGTGAGAAACACCTGATCAGAGTGGACTGTGAGACCAGGGTTGGCTGCTGTGAAGGGTTACAGCTTATCACAGAATCATATCACAGCTTATCACAGAATAGCTGGGGTTGGAAGGGCTCTCTGGAGATCATCCAGTTCAACCCCCTGGCAAATCAGGGTCAGCTGGAGCAGTCTGAGGATACCTGCTGCTGCTGCTGCAGGTGTGACTCTTGTGTTCTTTGCTGCCAGTGACCTCTGCAGAGACAGGTAATTGTCCTTATCCAGCATCTGCATGCTCAGTGACTCTGTATGTTTCTAGGAAATGGCACTGTGCCCTGAAGTAAAACCTCTCCAGATTATTCCAGTGCACCTGCTTAAAACATTAAAACCAAACTCCCCAACACACCTGGCAATGAGTCACGTGGAATTGGTAGAATCTCTCTTGGGAGCCATGGGGACTGAAAACTCTGGGTTTACCATCAACAACGTCATGAAGGTAAGAGGTTGAGGTTACAGCACATGGAGGATTTTCTCATGGTTTTCTGGGGGGTTGCCTGGCATTTTTGGAGTGCTTGAGAATTCCTGAAGAGGTGTATTCAACAGTGCTGGTAAATTTAGACCAGGTTGGACAGGACTTGGAGCAACCTGGTCTAGTAGGAAGTGTCCCTGCCCATGGTATGGGGTGGAATGAGATGAGCTTTAAGATCCCTTTCAACCCAAACCGTTCTGGGATACTATGAAGCAAGATGTTAATATCTGGAACAAAGAACCAATGGGTTAAAAAGTGTTTGCAAAAACCTGTCATGTAGGAAGATTTCTCCTGCTGCAGGAGAGTCGTGGACTAATAAACCAATCCTTAAAAATGCGAGAAAAGAGAGACATGATTTTTTTACTAATTATTTCCAGTTTGCCACGGGAGCTCTGGAGCACAGGGCTCGGGAGGTGCGTGAGGTGGTGCTGCGGATCATCTTTGCCATGTACAGGGAGCACAGGGCAGCCGTGCTGCAATATCTCCCTCCGGACGACGCCGGCGCCCGCAGGACCGTGCGCTACAAAACGCTCTTCGAGGGGTTCACCAAAATCGACGGGAAATCTTCTGAAACTGAACTGAGGGTATGTAACGAGAGGCAGAATGTACAGGGCCGCTTCAGACATGGCATTTGGCTGAGTGGTATCCTGGTTTCATGGCTGGTTGGACACTGCAGGGTAGCAGAGTGTCTTTGGGTGTGTGGTAATGTTCCTTAGCGTGGAAAGCTGAGTGTTGTCACAGACAGGCAGTGAAGGGATGGTGGAGCTACAGGCAGCACCAAGGAGTGTTGCAAACTTCTGCTAGCTTCTTGCTCATTCTCTGGTGCTGCCTCTTATATCCTTGATGCTACACCTGTTTCACCTGTGTGCCCTTTTGTGATTGGTCAGTACATGGCTTATTGCCTTTAATACTAGGCATCTGCTCTACACAGCTGTAGCCCATTAGGGAGGAGAGTCAATCACAGCCTCACTCCCAATTGCCACAAGCTGTGTGCCTACAACAGAGTGTATTCCCTATACACACTGTTGGGAATAAAGCCAACAAGGAATACTGAGATGCACAAGCAGTTTGGAAAATGCACAAATGCTGTTTGCTGCTGTCGGTCCTTGGGAGCAGTAAGCCCAAAGGCTGTGCTGTGTGTTCCTTTCAGGTAGTGCAGAGGAATTTGGGAAGAGGAAGGTGTCACTGTATCATACCCATCACTTAACCAAGCAGGACATTTCCTGTCCTGCATCAGCCATGACTTCTGTGCTGATGTGTGTTGCAAGAACATATTATAAGTTTCTCTGTATGCAAGCCTGCAGAAAATTCTTCCCATGGGAAAGCATCTTTTACTGTCTTTGACTCTGTATAAGTTTCTGTAAACAAAATCTCTGGTTTGTGTTCCAAAGACATTTTGAATTTCTCTGCCTGTCTCCTGATAGTGGGAGAAGGAGGTGAAAGACTGTTATCTCTCTGATATTGTAAGCATTCTAGCATTCTAGTACTGGGCATGAAGAAGTAAGGATCTGAGCTCTGTACCTGGGCACATTATAGCCCAAATCCTTTGAACTATGGAGTCATTTTAATAAATCATATTTAGCCTTCTGATAGTATTGTCAAGAGTCCTTTGTTAATGAATGGACCATGGCAATAGATGTGTTTTGCAATCTCTTGTGTATGAGGGATGGTTCTTAAGCTTTTGGAACTGACAGAGTATTTCCTGCCAGGCACAGAGAAAAGCAGCAACAGAAGCAGAGAAACAGATAAAGGAAGAAATGAAAGTTCTAAAAGGCCACTCAGCAGCTCTGAAGTTAGAGCTACAAGCAGAGGTGGAAGCTGAAGAAGTGAGCATGTTCCAGTTTAAGGTTGTTGTAATCCTTTGCTCCTTGGATATCTTGGACTTAGATAATGAGCATTGGTGTTGTCTTATTAAAAAGAGTGAGAAACTCTAGACATACCCTGGGTAACTTTTCTCCTCAGCAGTCCAGCTTAAAATCTGGGATGTTGTTTTTCCTAACATAGTGTAAAATTTGGATTCTCTTATAATATAACAATATAATAATACCTTGATAATATAAAATAATACCTTAATGCAAGAGATTTGCCCTGGAACCAGGAGCACAAACATTGTTGTGCATTGGCTCTGCTTCTAAATTTTAAATTCCAAACAGAAATCGGAATATAGTGTGTTCCCTTTCTCTGTGGAAGGCAAATTTCTGAGTTAAATTTCTTTGTTTGATAGGAGAAAGAATCTGATTTTCAGAAGATGGAGAATCAAGGTAGGTAGTTCAAATAAGAGTTAAGAAATGTAAATGAATTAAAATGTGATCTTGGTTTAATAATTCTCTCCTTACAGGTTACCAGGTATATGAAGCTACAGCAGCAAAGATTCAGGACGAACTTTCCTCTGTTGCAAATTACCTGGATAAGTAAGTGAGATGAGCCTTAAGCCCTCTGTGTCACCTGTGAGCTCCTAATAGTAATAACATTTTTCCAGTAGATCAAAGCTTCAGCAGTGAAACAATAAAGACTAAAATATCTTCTAACAGATTTGGAATTATCACCAGGCAATCCTAGGTGCTTTTTTTGGAAGTTCTTGGATAGCGTGACTTTGTACTTTTTTTTAATGAGTATTTGCATGTGGGGTAAGAAATAGCCATAGTTTAATGTTCAGCTGCCAGTGTGAAATAAGGGAAAAATATGGTGTGGCTTTGCTGGGCATAGAAGAAGCCCCTGGAAATTCTGGAGCCAGGAAAGCCAGTTTGGTGAGGTGCTCTCAGAACTTCTGTCGAATTAATCATTCTTTAAGAAAAAATGCTCTATAGTTGTATTTACCCTAAATTACAACCCAGTACCTGCCCCATCCTAAGCTCAGCTCTACACAGGGAAAGTAAACTCCTCAAGATACTGGGTGTTTTTGAGAACAGCTTGGAACAGAAGGAACAGGGCTCATCTATTTCTCTCTGATGTCATCGATGTTCGTATTTTTTTCCCAGCTTGTGTATTTTTTGTGGTGAAAGGAATGAGTCCTTCACTGAGGAAGGCTTGGATCTGCATTACTGGAAGCACTGCCCCATGTTAACCCGATGTGAGCACTGCAAACAGGTCAGACTGAACTTCCCAGGGCTGCTAAGACATGGGCTGTTGTTACTCTGGTTTAGAGGCACTGCAAGATATTTAACACTTGGGCAGGTGAATTCTGAACACACCTCTGTGATTTGGGTAGTGCTTTTGGAAAAGAGCAGCAGTAGAAAATGAGTTAATAAGTGGACTGAAATTGAATTTTCCCTTTGTCATTTTGGAAGGTGAGGCTAAACTGATGAATCCCATCTCTATTTGCTCAGCACAAACCTTGCTGGCTGTGTTGCAGATGCTGGAGATTGCCAGCCTGACAGAGCATCTGCTGACTGACTGTGACAGAAGGGACAGCTTTGGGAAGTGCCCACGCTGCAGGGAGGCCGTGCCCAGGGACGAGCTGCCCAGACACACAAAGAGCAGGATTTGCAATCGTGAGTAGCTCCAAACAGGAAGGTGGAACATCAGAGGTTCAGGGATCTTTGGCAAGTCAGGCTGCTTGTGTTTCGGACGTAGGGATCTAAGTAAACCCTCAGGATGGAAAGGATTTGGGATAAATGGCTGAGTTTTCTGGTGCTTGGCATCTGTGAATGTGTGAGGGGAGAGTGAGTGAAAGACTGGAAAGTCTCTTCCGTATCCCTGTAGATTAAGAACTATCCCAGCACAGAGAGGACATGGACCTGTTGGAATGAGTTCAGAGGAGGCACCAAGTTGATCAGAGGGATGGGTCACCTCTGCTGTGGGGAAAGGCCAAGAGAATTGGGATTGTCTGGAGAAGAAAAGGCTTTGGGGTGACCTAATTGTGGCCTTCCAGTAGGGGCTGAAGAGGCTACAAGAGAGGTGGAGAGAGGCTATTTACGAGGGCCTGGAGTGACAGGACAAGGGGGAACAGGATGATCTTTAAGGTTCCTTCCAATCCATGAAAGGATTCTGGATTCTGAGATTCCTTTTGATCTTGTTTTGATGAAGATGATTAAACACAGGAGTTCTTTGGAACAGTTAATGATAATGGGACAGGATCTGGGTTAGACATGGGGTAGTTTTATGCTACTTGCTATGCAGATTCTCTTCTTGTGTCTGAAATTAGCCTCTCTCTGCAATTCTTACATTATTTTTCAAACAATTTCAGCTGCCAAACCAGAAAATGTGGCAAACCACTGCCCTCTGTGCCATGAGAACTTTCCTCCTGGAGAAGAGGTGAGGCCACCCTTCAAATTGGGCAGATGTTGTTATGGGTTGTTTTAATGTGATGGACCTTTCAAGATATATTAGAATAATGGAGATATTAATTTCTATTTCATAGCAAGGAGCTCATACTTTGAAAAAGCAGATTAAAATGCTGTTGATATAAAGTCTGTACACAATGTCATTTTGTGCATGTGACATTGGCTAATTTTGCTGGAGTTGTGCTATCATTGCTTTATAATTGACTTCAGGCCTGGAGATCTCACCTGATGGCCAAAGATGGCTGTAAAATGAACCAGCGGAGGACGTCCCCCATGAACAAAACCATTCTGGTCCAGCCTGGTAAGACATTAGTTAATTATAATAATGTTTATACTTTTGGCTGTGTTGCCTTTGCTTGAGGAAATTGTTTCATCCCCAAGAGCTGGGTCTGTGCGACTCGTGGTTTGCATTTGGGTGAGCTGAGTGATAGTTCTTGTGCCGGAGCAATGTGCTTGGGGACAAAATTCCCAAAATCATGCAGTAACAATCATATTAAAAGGAGGACATGAGCTCAGCTGGTGGGGAAAACTGGCAGATTTGATAAGCTGATCAGTTCAGGGATTTTTTCTGCAGAACAGGATGACCATGAATACAACAATCAGCTGAACAGTGTTCTGGAAGGCTCCTGAACGCTGACACAGGGAACCAGAGCCTGATTTAGCTTTTAGTGTCCAATCAAAGGTTGCTAATCTGATCCTAATTACAGGGTGAACTAAACAGTGAGTGCTGTGCACTTCCAGTCCAGACTCAGGAACCTGACAGATTTATCATTGTGCAGCTTTTTCACCATCAAAGAGACATTGATGATGTCAGGTGGTGTTTTTTCCAACAGTTGCCTTTATGAAGAACATGGAAAATTCTTTCATTTCCAGAACACAGGTGTTAAACTGCCTGCAGCACCAGAACTTTTGGCCAGTAACATCCAAACCTTTCCTCCTTCAGGTTCTTTGGAGATTTTTTAGTCAGCTGCGTGTTCAGAGTTCACCTGCTCTGAACTGTGCTCTGCTCATATCTGTATGGCACTATTCCAGGTTCCTGAAAGGAGCTGTGGAATTGCCCATTCCAGCTGACCTAAGTGAATCATAGGGGTTAAACTCAGCACTTTCTGGTGTTAAACAGGATACACAATCCTGTCTTCTGTCCTCAGCTTTGCTGTTTGTACTGGCTAGTGAGATGCCAGTTAGTTGTTAGTTTGTTGCTGCTTAGAATCTGGAAACAGAAGCAAATCCTGCCTGGATAAGCTGTGATTCCAGAGCTGTTTTCTAGAGATAGGAAAGGAGCCCTGACCATGCAGTCTGACCACTGCTGGCGTGGAACATGCTGAGGCTCAGTGCCTGCCAGCTGCTGGTTGCTTCAGTCATTCAGACTTAACAGATCTTGGGAATCAAAACTGTGGATTAAATCCACTGCTGGGACTAGATGTGCTTGCAATAATGATCTCTGTTTTTCTCTTTGCAGCCAAAGTAGG
Organism: Leptocoma aspasia; assembly: GCA_013399835.1. Classification (NCBI taxonomy): domain Eukaryota; kingdom Metazoa; phylum Chordata; class Aves; order Passeriformes; family Nectariniidae; genus Leptocoma; species Leptocoma aspasia. The sequence goes on along the minus strand of VXAX01002239.1, from coordinate 259,539 downwards.
TGGTCGCTATTTAAGGAAGCCGGGTCCTTCAGGAGCAAAGTTTCAACCTCCTTCAATAGGAAGCAAGATCAGAACCCAAGGGGGCCCAAATAAAAGCACTGGCAAAACATACTCAAAGCGATGACAGGACAAGTATTTCTTCCATTGTCTGAATAACTGGGAACATGGCTGTTTGGAGCTATTTAAAAATTGTGGGCAACTTGTACCATCTTTTTTGTGGGTTCTTTTAAGCCTTGAGCAGTGCCTGGTGTGATCCCCACGGCATTGCTGTCACTGCAGCACCTGGCTTTGCTCTTAGGAATGCTTGTGTTGGAAATACCAAATGTTCTGGGACAAAAACGTTATTTTGACAGATAACTGTGCTCTCCTTTCCAATCCCATGTCTGTAATTTAATGGGTTCAAGCACATTAGTTATGCCAAAGGAGAGAAGTCTCTTCCCTGGGGTCCCCCGAGGTGCTTGAGGAACAGGAGCCACACATGGTGGAAGCCTGGCTTTATGTGTATGTCAGATTTAGAGTTCTAAAGGTGTACCCAAAGCACTGCTCAATCCCAGGAATTGGCACCAAATGGAAAAGCCAGAGGGCTGGTTGGATGTTTTCCTGTGTTGTGCCACTGTGCAGTAGGTGACAGGACATTGTGGCCTCTCACTGTGCACCAAGTGCCTTACGAGCCCACTTGGCAGGAGGGTTAAACTAAACCCTCCAAGTCTGTATCCCCAGGAAATGTCTCCTTACAGAAATGAAAAAATAATCTTGGTTGGGCTGTGAAGAGCTTGAATTAGTAAATTTAGACCTTTTTGCCTGCTTTAGTGCACTTTCAGCTCAAATACTGAGCTTCTCTAGTTAGATATTGATTAAAATAACCACCCATAGACTGGAGCACGTGTCTGTTACAGCTTCAGAGACAAAGTCTGTTAAGACTCGAGGCATGAAGCTTTGTACCAAAGCAGCCATTCTCACATCTCTACCTGTAACGTTCCAGCTGTTGCTTTCCAGTATGGAATTGGTACCATGGGTATGGGAATGAGTGGTCATGATAATATGAGGGGAAATTTGGGGGTTTTTGCTCCCATGGAGTGACTTTGTGGTGTCGTTTTGTATATACAGAGCTGATTTTGTAATACAGTTTTTCTAGTTTGCCTGCAGCCTGCCTACCAGCTTATGGATTTTTCAGGTAGTTCAGTGTGCTTGGATTTCAAAATTCTTTGTATAAATTGTTTCTCTAACTCTTCCAAATATGTATCTCAATATTTACACACACATTAGGAACATATATATATAGATATAGATATATATATAGGTATTTTTATTTTCCCTTTAGTGACATGGGTTCCTATTTTTAGAGCTTGATTCTGTGTGTTGAATATATAATATCTCAAAATAACCATTGATCTTGCTCAGAGGTGTAAGGATGAAAATTACACTGTGGTACAATAAGGAAATAACTTAGAGGTGATCAAATGGCAAGTTTTTAGAACATGAGAGGACCCTTTTGGAGTAGAGTAGTACAACCAGTGTCATGTTTAAAGGTGGGTTTAATGGGGTTGCTCCTTAATTAACAGCCTGGGAGTGGCAAAATAAACACTGGAGTGAAAAACACCGTGAGGTTTGCTGCTGTGCCACCAAGTCTTGAGCAAAATATTCCAGAGAAAATCCATTGCACAGGTGCAGGTCTGGGCAGTGAAAGGAGGTCTGCAGAGTGTTGGACTGGAACCTGGATTTGGCAACAGTGGGGTCTCAGTAGGAGAGCAAGGAAAGAGTGTGGTCCTGAGCTCAGGGCTGGTTTCTGTGTCATCTCTGTCCATTTGAACTGTGCCTGAGTGTCACCTGAGGTGTTTTCATGTGTCACTGCAGAGATTATTCCAGAGCAGCCCCTGTCCATGTGTGCAGGAGTTGATCTCATCCCAAAAGACCTCTTGGTGTTCCACTACCCCAAGAGAGCAATTTATAGTGATTGCGTGTTCCTAAGTGCTGGATGAGCAAATCAGATTTTGAAATCTGGGAGGTTTTATCAAGAAAAGGAGTCATTTGTGTTAAATGTCAGTTATTTTTATTGCACATATTTAATAAATTACTTTAGCCGGTCTGGAGGGTACGTCTGCATTTTCCACCTGCTACAATGGAAATCGGTACAGAGTGGTGTGAGGCTGTGGTTCCTGCAGCACCTGTGGGTACCTGTGAGTGCTGTACCCGTGTGAGCCCTGCCTGTGGGACCTGTGTGTGCTGTACAGGTTTGTGTGTGAGCTGCACATGTGTGTGCTGTAACTGGACCTGTGTGACTCGTACGTCTGTGAGCTTTACCTGTGTAAGCTGTGCCTGGACCTGTGCCTGGACCTGTGCGGCACCGCTGGGGCAGACGCGCGGCTCAGCAGCGATGCGGTCCCGTGTTTTGCCCTTGTTTAAGGTGTCACTGCATCGAGGAGGAGCAGCGATGCGGTCCCGTGTTTTGCCCTTGTTTAGGGCAACACTGCATCGAGGAGAAGCAGCGATGGGGTCCCGTGTTTTGCCCTTGTTTAAGGTATCACTGCATCGAGGAGGAGCAGCGATGGGGTCCCGTGTTTTGCCCTTGTTTA
>VXAX01002239.1:236157-256762 GCA_013399835.1 Leptocoma aspasia | reverse complement strand
TGGAACGGGCTGGAGGCGCTGCCCGCCGCGCTCGGCGGGACGGGGGGCGACGCGGGGGACGCGGCCCCGGCCTTCCCGCAGCTGCGCAGCCTCAACCTGAGCGCGAACCGGCTCCGGGAGCTGGGCCCGGGGCTCGCCCGCGCCGCGCCGCAGCTGCAGGAGCTGCTGCTGTCCGGGAACCGGCTGCGGACGCTGCCCGGCGGGCTCCTGCCCCCCGCCGGCCCCGCGGCGCCGCCCGCGCCCTTCCCGCTGCTCAGCCGCCTGGACGCGGCCGACAACGAGGTGGCCGAGCTGGGCGCGGACATCGCGGCACTGCCGGCGCTCAAGGTGGGAGCCGACCCCATCGCCCCGGCCGGGTCCCCATCGCGCACCCCTGACCGTCCCGTCTCTGTCTCCTCCAGAGCCTGGACGTGGCCAACAACCAGCTGCGGGAGCTGCCCGCCGCGCTGGCCGACTGCCCCCGCCTGAAGGAGGCCAACTTCAGGGGCAACCAGCTGAGGGACAAGCGGCTGGAGAAGATGGTCAATGGGTGCCAGACGAAGGCCATTCTGGAATACCTACGGGCCGGGGGCCGTGGGAAGGGGAAGGCCGAGAGTGCCAGAGAGGAGGTCAGGAAGAAGAAGAGGGAGAAGCAGCAGAAGAAGGACAGTGGGGATGGGGAGCAGGATGAGGTGGAAGAGGCGAGCAAGCTGCTGGTGAAGGTTCTGCACGTCTCTGAGAACCCAGCGCCTTTGGTGGTCAAAGTGAGCCCGGGTGTCAAAGATGTGCGAGCCTTCATCGTGTGCTGTGTGCTGAAAGGAGTGAACTTAAAGCCGGGAAATGCTCTCAAGAGGTTCCTGACCATGCAGGTAACAGCTGCAGCCTCGTGGTACTCATTTGGGATGGGAATATTTCTGGCAGAGTTGGAAGTAGACCCTTCTATGCCCCTTCCAGCAGATAAGTATGGGAAACTTAAGGTGAGCTCCTCACCTAGCAGGTGTGAGGTACAGGGTGAGTGGTCCCTGCCAGCAGCACCTGCCCGGTCAGTCTGAAATCAGCAGAACTTGTTTTTGGGAAGGCCCATCAGAGCTCAGGTATTGCCGTGATGGCAATGGACACGCTCACATTTGTGTTGTGACTGTAACAGCGGCTTGTTAGTGCTGTGGAATCTGTTAAAAGCTAAAAATAACCCTGTGTTCATGTGTAGAGATCTCCTGGATTGGCTCCAGCTTCCCTGATCTGTGTTAAAACCATATTACACACCCAGCTTTCTGACTGAGGTATCCTGCCCACAGACCTGTCCCTGGGTCTGCTGCTCACCTGTCCCTTAGGTGGCAGGTGGGAGCTGCTTTCAGGTTACAAGACTTGAGTATTTGGGATTGCTTTCTAACTTAAAATTTGGTTTCCCTGTGGAGAAACGCATCATGTGTTGTCATGCTTTGCGACCTTTGGGCTGTAATGGAGATAAAGGTAAAGGGAAGGGCTCTGTTTTAGTCACCTGGCTGGTAGTGCTGCCAACATTAAATGTAGAAGAATATGCACATAGGAGGGATAAATGACATTGACTTTTTGATCTATTTCTATGGCATCCTTTATGTTTCAGACCAAGCTGCACGAGGACATCTGTGAGAAGCGCACGGTGGCCACCATTGCCACCCATGACTTGCAGCTGGTCAAAGCTCCTCTGACATATGATGTTCAGCCTCCTGACGAGCTCAAGGTAGGACTTGAGGGTACTTTCTTACCCCATAGAACCTAGAAAGCAAACTCCAGGAAATTTACTTTAGATGTTGTACTGGTTTCCCTGCTGTCCTGCTGTACCAGGTGCCTGGTTTAGTACTAGTGACTGAGCCCATTTTTCAAGTGGGTGTTATGGCAGTCCATGTGAAATGGAAAGTATTTCCATGCTGGAAAAGGCATGACAACATGCAGGAATATTGTTTAATTATTGACTTTGCTTGCAGGGGAATGTTGTAAGCCTGGTGTTTGAGTGGAATTGAATTCAAATGTTTTGTTTTCCTGTGTGGTGCAGATCATGCCCCTGGGTCGGAAGGAGATCAAGGCAAAGGACCTTCTCCGGCAGCTGCAGCTGGAGGCTGAGGAGCAGCGCAAGCAGAAGAAGCGTCAGAACGTCTCTGGGCTGCACAGGTCAGCACCTTGTTGTGGTTTTGTCACAAAACATTTAGGTGACTGCACTGGGGATGTGACAGATGTGTTTAGAACAGCAGATAGAAGGGAAGCAGAGAGGATTGAAGGGTGTATGGTGCACCTGCTGTGAGCTAAGGGAATCAGAGATGAGGTAAACTTGACATAGGAGCAGATGGGCTGTAAAGCAGTGTGTGGCCCCGCCCTGTGCTGTTCACTGCTTGTGCAGAGATCACACACTGATTCCTTTTTGTCACAGTTTCCTGCCATTGTGTCCAGCTGCACTCTCAGTCGCTCACTTCTTTGTGCTTTGTTTCTTGTGGCAGGTACCTGCAGCTGCTGGATGGCAAAGACAACTACCCATGCCTGGTGGATGCTGAAGGTGCTGTGATTTCCTTCCCACCAATAACCAACAGTGAGAAAACAAAGGTACTTCCCACTCACGGAAATGTGAGAATGGAAACAGAGATGTTTAACTCAAAGGCATACACAGGTCTGTGAAACTTGTGCTTGTAGTCCAAGTATAAGCTCTTACAGCCTGCATCATATGGGCCCCACTATCAGACTGAGAGGGATCTGGGAGTTACAGTTCTACCTCTGGAAATCTGTTCCAAAGCACCAGCCTGCCTGTGCAAAGGCTTTGTCAAAGGGCAAGAATATGTTTTTTTATTTGTAAAGAACAGCAGAGCTTCGCCCCTAATTAAACTGAGTGAAAGCTCTGTGTCCTGGGATGTGTCCATGGGGCTGTGGGTAAGCTGCTCTGACTCCTGACTTGCTTCATCTCTGAAACTCTTACAGATCAGAAAAGAGACCCGGGACCTGTTTCTGGAAGTGACGAGTGATACCAGTTTACAGATCTGCAAAGATGTGATGGACACCCTTATCCTGGTAGGGAGTTCAGGAAAATACTCTTCTGTTCTTGGGTGGGAGGGCTCCTACCAAACGTGTCATTGCTCACATGCACTGAGAAGAACACAGAAGCTGATTTGTATTTTGGTAGTATTGTTACTCCCTCTCATTCGTTCTCTGCCACAAAATTGATGTTGTTCTCTGTATTTTGCTTTTAACAGAAAATTACAGAGTTGAACAGATCTGCTTTGGAGAGCAAGGAAGGCTCTGGTTCAGATATGGAATTGGATGCTCTCTGTGGACCAGGGAATTTGAACGTGCCCTTGGTGGTGGAGCAGGTGCGAGTGGTGGACACGGATGGGAACTTGAAAGTACTTTATCCTTCAAAAATGGACCTGGCCACAGTTTCTTCTCTGCTGACTGTGATCCGTTAGCAGCTGCCTGAGCTGAGAGAGGATTCCATTTCCTTTTTTTTCCCCCCCCCCACATATTCAACAATGCAACTGGTGCACAGTGAGATGGTTTGGGTTTTTAAAGAAAAGATGCGGAGCATCCTGCTGGGAAGCAATGGCTTCAGAGTTTGATGAGTGACAGCAAGGAGAATTGGGATCCTTCATCCTTAACAGAGATCATCAGTGTTAGGCCTGTGCAAAAGAGCAGCATCTTCAAACATGGACTGAAGGCAGAGGAGCTGTTGGATGTCAGAACGCAGTAGAGAAAATCATTACAATGTTTAAAACAAGCACAGCCACATTTTTCTGCAAGATCACTTTTTCCTCCTGCTGTTTCATCTGGATCATTATTATGGCAGCAGAGAAATGCAGTAATTGACAGCATGGAACTGAGGTCCTCTGCTGGGTACAACCTGGAGTCAGAATGCCAAAGCACTTTGCTGACATCTTGTTCTGCAGAATTTTATCTGGGGTAACTGTGAACGTTTAGTTGCTGTCAGAAGCATTTAATTGCTGTCAGAACTTGAGGGATGCATTTTAAAGTGACGGTTTCTGTGTTCAGGCATGAGCACAGCTTCAATTTTTAAGGAATTTGTTGAGTTAACTGCAGGGTTTGTGTGTCCCAGTGCGTTTCAGGGCCATCCTCCATCCCTGTGGGAATTGTAGTGACCTTGTGTGTGCCCAGAGAGTTAATGTGATTGAGCACTGGCTTTGTTCTTGCTGAGCAGGTTCAGGTCCATTCAGAGCTGCCTCCAGCTGATACTGCTGAACTCCCTTTCCCCCCAGAATACAGGCACTGATGCCCAGAGTGACCCTCCTGGAGCTTTCTGCCCCACCCACATATTTTTACCTTCCAAAATACAGGCAGTTGAAGCAGTTCTTGTGTGGCAGTCTCCAGGTGACCTGTATGTGTGGGTGAACACTGGTGTGAACTCACACCTCTCCCTTAGCCAGGGTGACCCCCAGATTGACTCTCTTCTGGTAAAAATGGTATCTCAGAGCTCTAACTGAACTGATACTATGTCAAATACATCCCCATGTTGGGAATTGCACATGGAACGGAAAAATAAAACAGCTTTTGCAGCCCTGGCACTGTCCCTTGTTTTGGCATTGGTGGATGTTCAGTCGTGTCAGTTAGAAACTTCCCAAAGCAAAAATGGGAATTAGACACTCCCCAGCTGCTTGTGGCCAAGCCATCCTTGTGCTTCAGGTGTCTCTGGGAAGTCAAGTGTTACTACAGTCCAAGGACTTACAGTGACTTATGCTCTGAGTTGGCTGAAACAATTGAATCAGATACTCCCACAGAACTTGGTGTCAGTAAAATGAGTTTAATTTGTTGTAAGGCACCAGCTCTGTGCCGAGAGCCCAGAGCCTGAGGCTGGTGCTGGGTTCTGGCTCAGCCATCAGAACTTTTCTATCCTGGAGGACTTCCTTCTCCTGGCTGGCGATGCCGTGCGGCTGTCGGCGCTGAGCAGGGACACCTTGCTGCCCTTGTTCTTCAGCTTCTGCTGGAGCTCCCTCCTCTCGTTAATGATTTTCTGAAAATTAGCGGCATGTAAAGAGGTGGGAAGGTTGGGAGCAGCACTGCAAAGTGTCCTCTTACCTCAGCAGTCCCTTCCTGGCTGCTGGAAGTTGTCTGGAAGAGCCACATACCTGCAATGCCTCCAGCACCTCGTTGTCAGTGAGCTCGCCCTGGGGGTCACGGCTGCCCTCCACGCTGAACGTAGCCTGGATTATTTTGTTTCTATACCTTTCGAACTTTGGATAAAAGAGGAGAGCAGATGTGTTCAGTCTTTATGTGCAATTCCTTGGCATTTGCATGGATTTACAGAGACTGTGCTGTCAGGCTTGGGCAAAGGACTGGTGAATGATGATGTGGAAAGTGTTTATGTGAAATTACAGGAAGTTTGGGCTTCACTGAAGTGCTGTGGTAATTATGAGAGTCTAGGTGGGCCAAGGCTCTTCCCCTGGCACCAGGCACATCTGCCTGCAGGAGATGACTTTAAGGTGGTTCTTGTTACCTTGGGTCTGGAAGGATGTTAGAAATCTGGTGATGTAACTGATCTGAACTCATGTTTCTCAAGGGTTTCAGGTATTTGAGGTCTGTTTTCTTTTTAAATGGCACAAGAGCTGCCTGCTCCACAGCTAGGGAGCAAATGGATTGAGATTCCCAAGTGTGTTCCAAGAGGGAGACAGGGCTCTGAGGTGGAAGAAGCCACGCTTACCTTGCTGCTGATGATCTCCAGTGCCACTCTGGTTTGCTGCTCCTTGTGCTGCAGTGCCTCAACCTGGCTCTGGATCTCCTCCTGGGCCTGTTTCTGCTGCAGGAGCTGGAGGCGGGTGGTCACAGCCTCGGCCCGCAGCTGGCTGATTGTCTCCTGTAACTCAGTGATGAGCTTGTTCTGCTCAGCCAGCTGGGATTCCTGTTCTGTAACAACCTGAGCAGATAGAGAAATCCAGCTGTCACTGGGGAGGTGAGCAAGTTTGGCCTCATTTTCCCACTATTTGGTCCAAATGCTTCCTGGGAGAATCTATGAACTAACAACCTCACTATTACTGGTAGCTGTTATTATTTGGTGTTTCCTCTAAAACTACTTGGATTGAATAGTTTTATATGCCAAATTCCACCAGCCGTAAAACCAGCCCAGTGAAGCAGCAAAATACCAGACTTTTCTGTAGAGGCTTTGCACAAATTCACCTGTTGAAGGTTGCGGTTCTCCTCCTCCATCGTCACCACCGCTTCTTCCTGCCTCTGTTCTTCTGTCAGGTTGTAAAACTGGAAGGAGAGTATTTTACACTTCAGTTTCACAGCTAGAGGTGCCTCTCCTGCCTATGAGACAGGGACATGTTACAAAAATCCCAAATTCCCAGCTGCCATGTCTCGTGCTAGCCATGGCCACCATACTCTCAGGCTGTACCTTGTCAGATATAGCTTGGAACTGGGCTTCTCGCTCTCTGAGCTGCTTCTGGAGCAATTCCTTTTCAGATCTGATTCTCCGAAGCTCGGATTCTTGGATCTCCATCCGTCTTTGCAAGGAAGAGATGGCACCTGTAAAGTGGGAGAGTATTCAGTTAGCAAAGCAAATCCCTGTTGCATGCTCTGTGGGTGCTTTTTTCAGGTGAGCATAAGGAAAGCCACTGTGGGAACAGTCTAGGAACAGACTTGGGTCACATTAATGCTGCAGCCACAGTGATTCTGGGTGATAATGTGGTTTGTGGTGTTTTGCTGAGATGTGGGTTTGTACAGCCTGGAGAAGAAAAGGTGGTTCCACTTCAGGGTGTCCTAATTGTGGCCTTGCAGTACCACAAGGAGCCAACAAGAAAGACAGAAACTGTTCACAGGGCCTGGAGTGACAGGACAAGGGAGAATGGCTTCACACGGATAGAGGGCAGGGTTAGGTGGGATATATGGAAAAAATTCTTCCCTGTGAGGCTGGGGAGGCCCTGGCAGAGGTTCCTCAGAGAAGCTGTGTCTGCCCCATCCCTGGAAGTGTCCAAGGCCAGGTTGGACAGGGCTTGGAGCAGCCTGGGATAGTGGAAAGTGTCCCTGCCCATGGCAGGGGGTGGGACTGGGTGTTTTTTAAGGTCCCTCCAACCCAAACCATTCTGTTATTCCATGTGTATTAAACAACCCGAGTTTGAGGTGGGCGCTGCTCTGAGGGCACGCAGAGCGGACACCTCGAGCCCTGCTTTGCCACTCTGCTCAGTGCTTTCTCTGCTGGGTTTCCTCATGTTCTTCACTTCCAAGGGGAGAAAGAGTTTTCAAACAAGTGGCTTTTCAGCCTGTGAGCAACACCCTGTAATGTTTTCAAGGTCAAAGGAGCCGAATTGAATGAGACCTAGGCAGGTAAAGGAGTGCTCTGGGCACCTCCCGCGGTACCTATGGCCATGTTGTGGTCATCCTTGGCTTTCCGCAGCTCCAGCCGGAGCTGTCCCATGGCTTCGGCGAGCTCTGGTCCCTGCGAGCCATCGGCTTCCATCGTCCCAGCCTGGGGCCGGTCCGGAGCCTCTCCCGGCGCCGCGGGGCTCGGAGCGGGGCCGCTGTCGGGCAACGGCGTGAGGCGGGCGGGCCTTCCGCTTCCGAGTCAGCGGGGCCGGGCCATGGGGCGGAGGAGGAAGACGCTGCACGACTACGCGGCCGAGTTCTCGGAGCTGTCGGTGCGGCGGGAGCCGGCGGGGCCGAGCGCGCCGGGCCCGGCCGGAGCCGTGGAGACGCTGCTGTGCACCCCGCGCCAGCTGCCCCTGAGGGTGCGCCGCGACCGCATCCTGGAGCACCTCAGCTCGGGCCGCCACTGCCGCAACCGCCGCCTGCTCCGGCTGCGCGCCCCGGGGCTCCGGTGAGGCCCCCACCGCTGCCTGGCCTCCCCCGGCCTTTCCTGCTTCATCTCAGTCTCACCCGACCGACCCCTGCCCGGCCTCACCCGGCCTTTCCTGCCTCATCTCAGTCTCACCCGACCGACCCCTGCCCGGCCTCACCCGGCCTTTCCTGCCTCATCTCGGCCTCACCCGACCGACCCCTGCCTCATCTCAGTCTCACCCGCCCCCAGAACAGTGTCCCCAGCTGGACCAGGGCAGTGCCCGTCCCCCTGTGCTGCGCACTGCTGAGGCCCCTCGGGTGCCGTGCCCAGTTCTGTCTCTCACTACACAAAGAGACATTGAGCGTGTCCAGAGAAGGGCATGGAGCTGGGGAAGGTCTGGGGAGTCAGTCCTTTGAGGAGTGGCTGAGGGAGCTGCGGGTGGTTCTTAGTGCTGTGGTTTAGTTGACAAGGAGGTGCTCAGTCAAAGGTTTGCCTTAATGATCTTGGAGGTCTTGTCCAACCTTAATGATTCTTTAATTATCTGTCTCAGCTGACCCCACTCAGGAAGCATTTGGACAACATCCTCAGACATATGGTAGCATTCTTGGCGTGTTCTTATGCAGGGTGTTCTTCTCAAGAGTTGGATTCAATGATCCTTGTAGGTCCTTTCCCACAAGGAAAGAATATCCTTTCCCAGGATATTCTCTGATCCTCTGATCTCTGTCTCCTCAGCTCTGCAGGTCCCGACTCCAGCCTGAGCCTAAGCCTGCCCCTGCCACTCGACGTGCCCTCGCTGCTGTCCCATCCCTCCTTCCTCATCACCACTGGATCCAGCACCGGCTACAGCATGGTCCCCTCCCCGCCCTCCTACCACAAGCTGGTTCCCCACCACCCCATCCCCGCCACACACAGGGACGACCCAATGCCCTCCACCTCTGCCACCCGCCCTTCACCACTGGCCACCTTCCACACCAGGATTACACCTCCTGGCCAAAGTGGGCCCGCACCTGATGCTTCCAACCCCTCATGTCATGGTGGCAGCGGCGTCGGCCTCGCGCTCTTCGGCGCAGGGCTTGTGAGCAAAGCCTTGTTGCAAAGCCTGGTGGAGGAAACGGGCTGCTGCCTGCTGTACGTGGTGGAGGATCAGCCAGAGGAGGTGGAACGTGCCTTCGGTGCCGAGGTCCCGGCTGGCACCAGGGTGCTGCGGCAGCAGGACGCCGCCGTCGCACTCAGCGATCCGCGGTACTGACGGCCACCAGCTCCCGTGTGTGGCTCTGCTCAGGGTGGGGGGTTCCATGCCAGCCTTGCCTTCCCCTCTGGGAGACTCTGTAGCAGCCCCAGACTGTGCCTCTGGCCATCCGTGTGGGAGTGAGGGGCCCTTTTGTCACCTACCCACAGGTCCTTCAGGAGTCTCTGAGAAGCTGAACTGGGGTTACATACCCAGATTAATGGAAACTTGGAGGTGTTTAGTTACAGGCAGTTTTGTTAAGAAATCCAAAAAAAGCATTTTCCTCCATTCCCTCAGAACAATAATAAATGACACCTTCCCTGCTGCCTGCCAGTTTCCCTGGCTCAGAGCAGTCAGCTGAGTTTGGTGGCTCTTGGAGCTCTGAGATAAGCAAGGATTGGTGTAAATAGGCAGGATTGTGGCATTTTGCTTTACAGTTGAACTGAACAACTGTAACCACTAAAGTGCTGTTACTGTCAGGTCTAAAATATTGCAGGAGCAAAAGGCAGAGCTTTTAGGAAAGGCAGATTTGATACTAGAAAGTAAAGAATCACAGGAAGCTAAGATGCATTGATAAGCAGCTCTACCACATAAATACTTTGGATTTCTCTGTGTGTGTTAACTGACAGGATTTAAATCCTTTTAAAAGGAAACCTTTAAAAGACTTTCTCCTTGAAGATGCAGGAAAAGCAGTCCAATTCCTTTGTGCCACTTGTGATTTTAACCTATGGGTGTCACTCTATATTTCATCCTTGAAGCAGGCACTGAGTTCCTTCTATAACCCTCCCGGCTCTTCCAGAGCAATGGAGTTTTAGGTTTCTTTAACTGTAACCAAATAGAGGTTTTGAGCATTGTTTGATCTAATGAAAACCTCGTCCTTACTGAAGATCTCTCTTGATTCCTGCAGAGTTTCTGGAGCCATTATTTGTTCCCCACCTGACAAAGCCCCTGAGATGGTAAGAGATGCCTTACGAGCAGGTGACAGGAGCAGCTGCATATTCAGCTTTTCCCTGTGCCCATTGATGTGCACTTGTGTATTTGTGTTTCACCAGCACCCCTGGAGCTGTGCAGGCTCTCAAATTGTGTAGCTAAAGTGACTGAAATCACTGCTGCTGTTAATGGCTGGACACCAGTGGGGTTTCTGCTATGCTGGTCCCAGTATGACTGAGCAGTGTCTCATCCTAAAATCCCACCAGGATTCACAGGAAAGCTGTCACCAGAACATTCCCACTCCTGGGGTCTGGGACAGCTGAAACCACAGCAGGCAGGCAGAAGGGGGTAAATGCCATCAAAACCAGAAATGTAACGAGCTGGGCATGTTACTGCAAGATCAAGGTGTTTTGTGGAGCTGTGTCTCCCCTGAGCCCTGTGTGTGTCCTGTTTTGCACAGGTAAAGGTGTGTTCTGCCAGGGGCTGCCCAGCTTGGACAGACAGAGAGCAGAAGCCTGTTTCGATGAGGCCGACAGATGTGGGAGGCCACTCGTGTGTGGGTTCTACAAGTAAGACCAGTGGTTTTCCTGTGATGTATTCTTGATAAAATCACATGTCTGGAAGCAGCACTGATTCCTCAGGCTTTCCTGACTTTGTCCTCGAGTCAGCTTGGTTTCAGCTCATTCCTTGTTTCCCTTGGAAGGCGCTTTTACCCAGCCCTGCAGTTCTTGTACAGGAAGGTGCGGGACAGCCGGGCGCTGGGCAGGATCCACCGGATAGCCACCATCAGCAGCCTCTATCCTGCAGCCTCTCTGAGCCTGCTGAAAGCCTCAGGTACCCAGCAGGTTCCTGCTGAAGAGTCTGGGCTTGACTCAGAGTCATGGAATGCTTTGGGTGGGAAAGGACCTTTAAGCTCATCTGTTCCAGCCCCTGCCATGGGCAGAGACATCTTAACCAGACCAGGTTGATCCAAAACCTGTCCTACCTGGCCTGAAAATGACTCTGTGTTCTGTGGGAATTCCCCTGAATTTGTATAGCCTTAAGATCCATGGGGAGGGGTGTTTTATGAGGAGTGTTTTCTTTACCAAACTTCATTTCTGTGCATTTTTTTGTCCCTTTAGTATTAGTTTCTTCACTTTGGGGGCTTTTTATACTATCTCTGTGCAGTTCAGAAATGTACGTTGGCTGTGTGTTTCAATATGGAGTCCTTAATGCCCAGTTTTGGGTCTTCCAGGTGGAATTTTTTACAACGTTGCTGTGCATGACATAGATATTATCAGCTTGTTGTTGGGAGAGAGTGTGCCAGATACAATATTTTCCCTGGGCCATGCCTTCTGTGCAGGTAAGAATGAGTCTTTTGATAGTTTATTGGGTACCTCTGAACTTCAGTGTTAAAACTGGGAAGAAAGAAGGAATGAAAGCATTATAGCCATGACAATTGTTCCGTCATGGAGCAGTTGAATAAACAGGCTGGTGAAACAGAAGGCAGAACGTTCCTTGGGAGTATTTGGTGAAGATCTCTGAATCTGGTGAATCACCTGCTGATGTGAAGCAGTTGCAGTGGAGTTATCATTGAACATGACTCTGCAGGACACCAGGTTTGGAACCACAGTGCAGAAAATACTGAGCAAAGGTTTGAGCTCACAAGAATGTCAATGAAATACTCATTCTCTGCTTTCTCTGGCCCTTCCCTGTGGATCCCAGCACAAAGCTGTGCATTTGCTCTGGGTCATGTTGGGCTGACGTGCACGCTCTGGGTTACCACACTCATTTAAACAAACCATAAAATGTGGAAGCTGCCATTTTTGAAATGGAAATGCAGAGTTTTAATTAAGGTAATTGCAGCAGCTGCCAAGCTTGGCTGGCTGGGGTGAGGAGGGGCAGGATGCAACACTCTCTTCAATGGCACAGCATTGAAATGCAGCAAACAAGAGCCCTCCAGGAGGGTTCTGTACCCTCTGCCTCGCTCCAGCAACGTGCTGGAAGTTGCCTGATCCTGGAAGCACAGGTGGGTGCCCTCATTAGGAAGCTGCAGCCTGGGAAGATGGAGTTGGGCCTGGAGCTGAACTGCCTGTGTTCCATCAGGAATGCTGGTGACAGCTGGGGTGCTGTCACCAGTGCATCCTGTAGGAAGGTGTCACTGTGTTGCCCCCAAAGGAAGAGGAGCAGTTTGTAGCTGTAGAATGTGCTGGTTTGCTGTTCCTGGGTGAGCCAGGCCTGTTTTGTCCCCAGACATGGGCTGCCTGAGGGACGTGGACACAGTTGCCATCAGCATGAAGTTCCCCAGCGGAGCCATTGTCACTCTGGACATCAGCCAGCACTGCACCAGGAGCTGTGACCAGCGGCTGGAGGTGGGGTCCTGCTGCTCAGTCAAGTCTGTTTTGACTCCACACCCAGCACAATTTTTCCAGTTTTTCTCCAGGATCAAGTCCAACCTGTGACCAATCCCCACCTTGTCACCCAGAGCAGAGCTCTAAGTGCCACATCTGTTTTTGGGCTGTTGTGTCAGCAGCCATGGCTTCTTGTCCTTGTTCAATCTACATTCCACTTTCTCTTTTCTCACCCAAATTTTCTCTCTGTTCCATGCATTATGTGGTGTTATGAGCTGCATGAATTGTACCAGAGTAGGAAGTGGTGTCAGCTCTCCTGAGGGTGGAATTGTGCAGATTTCCTTTGTCCTTTCCAGGTGATCTCAGTTGTGTAGCAGGAGTCCAGCATATGAAAAGGGAAAAAAAGTGTAAATTCCTACAGTCATGAATAATTCCAGCTATGGGGGGCTGGTCTTGGGGAGGAATTTCTGTTAAACACTTAGAAAAGGTGCTTTGCTCAGGTGAGGTATCACACAAGTGGAAGCCACTATACTACAGAACATCCATGGTGTTTCTGTTGTGTCTGAGCCATACCAGGGCTGGGGCAGGTGTGACTCCTCATTTCAGAACCTACTTTTGACTTGGTTTTACAAACCAGGGCTTCTCTAACCTGGCCAGGTGTGTGAGATTGAAAGTCTGATAACTTAAAAATGTTCTTTCTTCCCTGTTTTGCTCCTTCCCTCAGGTTCATGGTTCTCAAGGGACGTTAAGGGTGGACAACCAGAATCCCCTGGGCATCACAGAGCATGGGACTTCTGTGTCCATCTGTCCCCAGACCCAAGCTGAGCGCTATAGAGATGCATACAGGGAGCTCTTCCGGCACTTCCTGAGAACCCTGAAAGGTGGGACAAGGCTTAAATTGATGGCTGGTGTTGCTTTGGATTGGCTTTGCTGGGGGATGCACTGTGTCAGGTCATGGAGATGGGTGGGGGATGATGATCTGAAACTCTGTGCTGAGAAGAAATGAGAATTGGGAGGGGGAATGGCCTTTTACCTTACTGATCTTTGTGATGAAAGCAGCTGTTTGTGACAGCCAAGAGATCCTCAGCTGGAGTCCTGGCTGCCTAGAAGGGATAAAAATCACAGAATCATGGAGTGGGTTGGGTAGGAAGAGGCTTTGAAGATCATCTAGTCCAAGCTATTTTTGTTCAACAGTATTTCACTTGTTGTGGCTGCATTGATAGGGCAGGAGGAGGGGGCTGAAATGTTTTAAGTCCTGCTGCCCCAGTGCCAGGAGCTGCTGTGGTGGGATCTGTGCTCACAGGGGACCACAGGTTCCATCCAGTGCTTTGTTCCTGTCCCACAGGCCAGGAGCCCCCCGTGGTCACCAAGGAGCAGTTCCTCTGGACGATCCAGGTTGCTGCAGCAGCCGAGCAGTCCTGGAGGAACAGATCTGCCGTGGACGTGCACAGCGGGGCCACGGATCCGGCTGGAGCCAAGGCTGAGCTCGTGTGACAGCCACTTACCCAGTGGCCTCAACAGGAGCCTGGATGGCAGTTTTGGTGTTCCCACTGGAATGCCCAGCAGACAGAGGCACTTCTGAACCAGGAGCACTTGGTGCTGGGGCAGTGCAGGGTTCCTGCCACGTCAGCCAGAGCCTGCAAGAAATTGTGTGTGGTTTCATCCAGGTGGCTTTTCCTCCTGGAGAGTGCTGCTGGCCACAGAGCTCTGTTTTCCTGGGAGAAGAGTGATGCTCCTCAGGCCAGGCAGGGTGGTGTAGGACCACCAATAGCTGGGATGAGGGAGAAGTCTCCCCTTGGAGAGGGAGCAGCTACTGCCTGGAGGAGAGGTCACAGGCAAGCACCTTCCCAGCAGTGCCACAAGGGAGGTGATGTAATGCTCAAAAAAACACAGCAGCATCTGTCTGTGAGTATGTCTAGATTGGATATATGGAAGAAATTCTTCCCTTTGAGGGTGGTGAGGGGCTGGAATGGATTTCCCAGAGAAGCTGTGGCTGCCTCATCCCTGGAAGTGTTCAAGGCCAGGTTGAACAGGACTGGGAGCAAGCTGGGATAGTGGAAGGTGTCCCTGCCCATGGCAGGGGGTGGGATGGGATGAGCTTTAAGGTTCCTTCCAAACAAACCAGTCTGGGATTCCATGATCCTGTTTGGGACACAGACCCCAGCAGAAGGCAGAGCCACAGGCCAGTCAGTGTCTCTGCCAGGAGCTTTGGACCTTTGTCATCTGTGGAGCTCTCTGCAGGTGTGTGGCTCTGACTGATCCTGTCTGGCTGTCACATGCCAGTTTTCAAGATCTTTTGAAACTTTTTTTTAAATTGAATTACAACAACATTCTTGACTTCTTCCATTTCAAGTCATTAGTTTAAAAACTTCTTGCAAGAACCTTTAGGTCAATCAATTTCCAATTCCTACCTATGGAATGTATACTCCTAAAACTAGAAATAGTGGTGAAATTTGTGTTCGCTTTGGGAAATTTGTTTTTGTTTTTCTCTTTGGGAAATTTAAAATTTGTTTTTAACAGTGTAATTTTTCAATCTCAGAAAAACTGTGTCTTAATGCTTGTTCTCCATTCCATTCACTATTTTTTAGGCATTTATTGAGAAAAAAAATGTTTTATGTATCCAGAAGCTAGTTTTTGCCTCTCTGTACTCGCTGTAGCAGTTTAATACTCAATGGTGGGTTTCTTTTTTGTTTCAGTAGCTTCAGGCCCTTTGAGGTCCTACAGTTGAAGGTTTACTCGGAGTTAGGAGGGCACTTTCTGTCCAATTTTAATTTCCAGATGCAAGGATTCCCACATGTGCTTTTATTGTGTTACCAAAAAAAAAAAAAAAAACAAACCAAAAAACAAACCAAAACCAAACCCGAAACAAAACAAAAGAGAAACCACAGCTATAAAAATAACACATTTTCCAAAGATAACATTACAAAAAATACAATTCCTACCACAGAGTGATCCATTAATACTGCCGGGAACAGCCCCGGGAACACTGGAAATGTGAGTGGTTGTTGCAAAAGCTTTAAAGCATTAAAGTGCTTTACTGAGCCATTTCCTGGGGACACAGATTCACTGTCAGCCACGCCAGGGGAGTTCCCAATCCCAAAGGTTCTCAGTCCCAGTGGTGTGAGGGGTGGGGTGGCCTCAGGGATGGGATGACTGCACCTGCAGCTCACCAGTAGCCGAGGGAGAGGAGGGACAGGAGGCCACCTCTGTGTGCTGAAGGCTCAGAGCTGCTGTGGGACACCCAGACAGGGCCTTGGAGGAGGGTCCCAGGCCCAGGGCTGTGGGTGCAGTACATCCAGTGGTCACACTCCTGTCCCCCTAGGAGAGGGAACAGCCACTGCCTGCCTGGAGGAGAAGTCACATCTCAGGTGAGCCCTGGTGGGATCTGAGCTCTACTTCTGCTCTTGCTTAGAGGGTTCAGGGCTTTGGGAAGGGTATCCAGCCCCTTCCCCAGCCTGGGGGTGATGGGAAGCAGGTGCAGGGCTGCCTTTGGAGGCCTCCAGAGGGAGAGTGCAGCAGTGGGACTGTGCTGGGTGGCATCATGTCTCTGCAGTTCCCTCAGGCTGCCCAAAATCTCGAGTGACCCAGGGCTGAGGGGGCAGATGCAGCAGCTCCCTGCCCTCCCTCCAAGTGACAGCTCCTGTGACTTCCAGTGCCTTTCCAAGACCTGTTATGGGACATTGCCTTCCCAAATGTGTAGGGAATAAACATTCAGGGAGGGGACACACCTATTTGTGTCCTTGCTTTCTATAAAGGGGTTTTTCCCTGTCTGAATCAACAGAGAAATTGCTGGGGAAAATGATGAGGAACAGAAGAGAACTGGGCAGCCAGTCCATGCCATGCTCCAAAAAGATGGAATTTACACCATGACATTCCAGCTTGTCAGGTCCGACCTGTCAACAAAAGTCCCCAAGGGAGCAGGGAGGGATTATCCAGACCTCTGAATCCCAGGACAATCACTGGCTTTCCCCCTCCTCCACAACTGCATGCAAGAGATTCATGGGAGGAAAAAAACCGAGTTTTGAATAGATAAGGCTGGAGACAGGATTCTCTGCATGTTTACATGCTACAACATGGAATTAATTTACTTGACACTGCAGTGTCTCAGGAGTCAGTATCAATTTTTATAGCTTACATGAAAATAAATCTTTCTCCTTACAGCACAATGAGTTTACTGTATGTACATTCTGTTTATATACACCAACCTTTAAGTACAAGAACACATTGGTAATGGACAAACAGGGTTTTTCTGGCTCTACAGGGCTGAGGGAAGGGGTGTGTTTGGCAGTCCATGGAAAATCAGGACGTGGCTTCACACCAGTCCCTGGCAATGCCTGCACAGGTCAGGGCTGAGTCCGTGTTGCAGTGACAAAGCCCTCTCAGTCTGGACACCATGGAGAACACGGACAGTGAGCAGGGGTGAGAAAAATGTCCCATCCTTACACCGCTGGATGCAGGGATGCTCCAGGAAAACACAAACCAGACAGCGCCTCCTGTGCCACAGGCAGGCAGAAATCCCACTCCGGCTGCTGAGTTGGCTCGGCTGCCCTCCTCCTTTCCTTCCTCCTCCTCACCTCCAGTTTCCTCCCCAGGGCAGCCACCTCCTGCCTGGCTCAGGGCCTGCAGTTCCCCTGGATAACAAAAAACTTCTCCAGGTGCCCAAGGCTGCAAATATATTTTGAGCGGGGGGGTTTTGTCACCCCGCCGGCGTCTCGCTGCCACCTCTGGAGCCCCTCAGTTGATCTCTCCCTCCGTGAACTCCTCCTTTATGGACTGTTTGCGGGATTTGCAGTCCGGGAGGTCGAAGCCGAAGTCGGCCCAGTCGTCGGCCGCGCCGCGGTTGGGGATGGTGATGGTATGGCGCACGCGGAAGTGCACGGCCTCCATCACCCGCTGCCGCTGCAGCTCGCCCGAGCTGCCGATGGAGATGGTGGAGGCATTGCTGCTGGAGCGGATCAGCTGCTGGGCCCCGTAGTCGTGGCTCTGCTTGAGCTCCTGCAGACCCCGCCAGATGATCATCCGGTACTGCTCCGGGATCTTCAGTGCTGCGAGATCCTGCAAGGACAACAGTGCTGAGATGGGACTGTGCCAGCAGGAGAGAGCCCTGGACCCCTGGGTTATGCTTTGGGGGGGACACATGGGCACGATGCCCAATGGAGGGGGCTGGACTTCCTGCCATGGCCATGGGTGCATCATCCCTGTGGTTATTCTCAGTTCTTCTGAAGAGAGAACAGAGATAACTCCGTCTGGGAAACTTAGAGAAAAGAATTCAAATAATTATTATCTTATCCCTTGCACCTGGTCTTGTGCAGGATGTTTACAAGAAAGAGTTACTCCCTGTTTAACCAAAGAGTCTCCTAAAGACCAATCAGGTCTTAAGTGCACAAACTTCTCTATAAGAGTGTGATATTCTATGAATAAATAAGCCTTTATACCTTCTGAATCATGGAGTGCGTGTCATCTCTCTTGCTGTTCCTAAACTCAACTACAACACATCCCTGGGTTATTTCTCTTTTGTAACGCAGCTACTCAACCGCAGCTTGCAGGTTGGAGACTTTTTGTTGTTGCTTTGGGAGGGGTTCACATCAAACTGATGTGGAGATGGGAGGGGAAGGAAGGGGTCATTCCCCTTGAACACAGGTTGCAGAGCAGCGTGTGGAGCACCCTTGTGCCTGTGCACTTGGGACGGGCTCTGCTCTGGTCCTGGCCCAGGAGGCTGGAGCAGCACCAGCCTCAAGCACTGAGGTGGGTGACACCAGGAGAGGTGGGTGACCTCAGACTGGGGACATGTGCCAGGACACACATCAGCACAGGGGGGAGCTGCCAGGGATCCATGTTAATGCCAACACAGAGACTCACAGGAGCGTTAACTGGAGCAGACAGCGAGTATGCAATTAGTAGCTACAAACGCCAACTCAGACACACAGCTCTGCCCTGACACAAGCTTTGGCCATTCCTAAAAGTTTTCCTGGACAGCTGACAGGCGGTCATGGAGTTAGTTCAGCAAATGGTCCAAAACCAGGCTCAGGTTACACAACTGGCCCCAGCCACCAGTGACAAATCATCATCTCTCCCGTGGGATGTTGTAGCTGCCAGGTAGAGACACTGCTACACCTGCCTGGGGCAAAATGGGGTCAAAACAGGGTCAGGCCGGAGATCTGTCTCAGCCAAAACACCAACTCCAGGATTTACAGGGTTTTCCATGGCTCAAAGGGCTCAGGGTTAATTTTGTTTTCCTTTTTCTTGTTCCTCTGATGGGCTGGGGAAGCCCCAGCTCTGGTGCCAGCACCACAGTGTGGCAGCAGCAGAGGCTGATGCTCTGGGCACACACAGGTATTTCCAGCATCCCCTCCATGCTTCTTCTGACAGCTTTTGCCTGACCTGGGCTATTTGATTCCAGACTTCCCTTAATAAAAATGCCCTGGGCTCAGCTTCCTTATTGCAGCCTCTTTCATTCTAAAGTTTAGATTAGCAGGGGAAGAGGTGAGACTAGATTAAACCTCCCTGAGCTGCAGCGGGGTGTCCCTCCTGGCTCCGTGGGACATGGGGTGTTCCACTGAGCACCTCAGCTGTGTTCTCTCTGTTAGGTGGAAAATCTCCCTGAGCTCTGGCTGGGGATCTTTGATCTCTGTTGTTTCTGAGAGTCTGGAGGAAGCAGTTGAGACTGGCTGTGGTTTTTTGGGACTGCTTGTGATTTTTACCAAGGCCTGAGCAATAGCTACCTCCAAAGGACCACCAAGGGGGCAGGAATGACAAGCATCAATCCTGAGAACACATGTTCTGTGCGAGGGGTTGGGGCACAGGTTTCCCTTCCTCCAAAACACTTTCAGTTTTGCTTTTTAGACCAACAGCTGTGGGAAACAAGTGGTAAGAACAGATCTCCCCAAAGCATTTACCTCTATGGATAGGTTCTGCAGGTGGTAAATATTCTGTAACCCTTGTGAGGTGAAATAGTCGATGCAGTTTGGACACCCCAATCCTGTTAAAAAACTGCAGAGAAAGTTTGGAAAATAAAGTGGCATTAAGTTCTCATGAACAACAGCTGTGTCCCATCTCTGTGGGACAGACCATGTCAGGTGGGGAATTTGGAGAGCTCCATGGTCCTCCACTGGCACTAAGGTCAAAGCAAAGTATGGGGTTGTGTTCATTCCTAAAACTACAGATGTTTTTCTCCTGATTGTCTGAGATTTTGGCTCAGGAACTCATATAATATGAGGCAGCTCAAGCTACTGGGGAGGGGGATCAGGGCATGCCCCGGGCTCTGCCCTGTGCAGATGCTGGCCCAAGGTCTGTCAAAACACCCTTTTTGATGTTTTTAAAGGCCAAAACATTAAAAACTTGCTGAGCTGTTAATGCATTTCTGATTGAAATAAGCCACATGGACCCATTTCCAGGTGTTGCTGGAAGGGGAAGGGGGAAGCTCATAAAGCTACATGCCATTGGACATGTAGGACAAGACCCTCTTTTGGATGTACTTAATTTCCAAGTGATCAGGGATGGATTCCCAGGGCAGTGTATGAGGGCAGTGGGGGTTTCTGACTGATTGGTAGCTGGGCTTTGGCTGCTGAGGTGAGAGGAACAGCAGTGATTTCTCAGTTGGGGCCAGCGGCCAGTTGACCAGTTGCCAGACAGGTGGGAAGGTTAGAGCAAGGGACACAGCAAGGACCAGAGGACAAGACAGACAGGACACCGGGTGCCTTCCCTACCTGACGAGGCTGGGGTCGGCGTTGTAGGGTGGCGGGGGGGTGCAGTGAGACCCGGACACCATGGACTGGGATGAGTGGCCCCCGTTCATTTCTCCATTGGTCTGCATGGGGTGGCTGTTCAGCATTCCGGGTCCTGGGCAGTGCCAACAAAAGCACCCATTAGACACCACCCAGAGCTGATAAGCCCCGCTCCTGGGCAGGGAGAGCCCTGTGCTCGGCCTGGTGACAGAGGACATACCCATGGGGCCCAGGCTAGGTGCAGAGCTGGAGCCGTGCTGGGCAGGCTGCCCCACCAGCTGGTTCACAGAGGGCAGCTTGTTGATTCCTCCACCGTGGACTTTATTCATGGGGGAAAGGACGGGGCCGTAGGAGGGAGGTGTCTGCAGCTGGCTCCTGTTTGGGGAGGGAACACACTGGTCAGACTGGGGTGAGTGGGATGGAGCTGCCCTGCTCTGGCCTGGAGCTCCCTCCCAGCCCATCAGGCCTCCCTACCGAGGGTGCTCAGGGGCTGTGGGGGTCTCGAGGGGCTGCAGGGGTCTGGAGGGGCTGTAGGGGTCTCAGGGGCTGCGACGGTCTCAGGAACTGTGGGGGTCTCAGGAGCTGCAGGGGTCTGGGGGACTGTGGGGATCTTAGGGACTGTGGAGGCCTCAGTGAAGGCAGAGGTGTCAGAACTGTGGGGGGCTCAGGA
>VXAX01002239.1:155518-235599 GCA_013399835.1 Leptocoma aspasia | reverse complement strand
CTGGGGCAGGACTCACTGCCTCTGCAGGAGCTGCTGCTGCTGCTGCCGGTAGGAATCCACCAGCTGCTGTGGGACCAGCTCCACCAGCTCCAGGCTCTCCTTTATCTTCATCAGGATCTCAAAGTTCTCCCGGCCTCGCACCTGGAGGAGGGAACATGACCAGGATTTTGCTTTATTCCCATCCCACCTGGCCAATTCCTCATGCTCCCTTTTTCCCACCCAGACAGACTGTCACTGTGGCAAGGGACTGTTCAGGATGCCAGAGTCCCTTGGACATGTGTGTCCATGGATGCTTTTGCTCCTATTCCCAAGGCCCCTGATGTCCTACAGGAGCCTGTGCAGCCCCAGCCTGCCTGACATCCCCTCCCCAAGGTGCTTCTGGCAGAGGGGACGGTGCCACCGCTGTCCCAAGCCAATTTCTGACCCCGTTGCAGCTCACCCACACTTACAGGCACGTAGTACATCTCCTCCTCCCCGTGCCTCCGTTTCTTAATGCCAGTGCCCAGCGCTGGGATGCCCTGGGGGCTCTGCTTGAAGGCTGGAAAGGAGAGGGGAAGAGAATTGGTAGAGTCGTGGGAGACAGGACACGGCAGGGAGCACCTCAAGCTGTGCAGGATGCTAAAACCATTCCCTTGGGGCCTGGCATGGGAGTGTCCCTTTGTTATTGTCAATAATGAATAAATATATCTGGCCATGAGAGCCATGCACAGGCATCTTTGGGCTCTGCAAGGAGAGGGGTGAGGTCCGACTTATGAGATTTAGTGGAGAAAGCTCAAAGCATCATCCCTGTGTGTGGATTTGAGCCCAAACTTCTGGAGTGCAGGGATTTCGGGTGCCCTGAGCCCCCCACCCCCTGTCAGGGGACTCACTGCGCTTGTTGGCGTTGCCGTTCTTGGCCGTGCTCTCGTTCAGGGCTTGCTGCTCTCGGAAATGATCCTCATCGGCTTTGCGGTCCCTGCCGGGACAGGCACAGATCCGCCCCTCGAAGGATCTCCTCCCCAGGACCTGGCCGCTGGGAGAACAGCGCAATCAGTGGCCCTGCTCCCCCTTGGGAAGGGCACTGGGACTCAGTCCGGGCAGAAACCAGATC
Organism: Leptocoma aspasia; assembly: GCA_013399835.1. Lineage (NCBI taxonomy): Eukaryota > Metazoa > Chordata > Aves > Passeriformes > Nectariniidae > Leptocoma > Leptocoma aspasia. The sequence continues at coordinate 234,509 of VXAX01002239.1, read as the reverse complement.
AGGACCCTCAGCGAGCAACGGTGGGGTCCGTAAAGGAGCTGTGCCCTCAGCAGCGGGCTCCTGCGGAAAAGCCGCTCCTGGGGCAGAGGAAGGCTCCAGCTGCTGGGCTGGGTCCCTGGTCCCTCCGTGCGAGCCCTTCTCCAAGCTGGCAGAGGGGAGCATTCCTGTGCATCCAGCTGGGGCTGCCCCGTCCCGTTCCCTGGGGGTGCTCCCTGCAGGGGACGGTTCCTTCCCCAGCCCTCCCGCAGTGGGAGGGATGCCCATCCCTGCTCCCGCAGCCACTCACTCTCTCGTCTCCAGGGTGATGATGATGAGGATGGGCCTCCTGTTCATCCCTCCCACGCAGCTGCTGTTGCACATGAAGTTGTACAGGATGGTGGTGAACTCGGTCCCCACCTGCCCGGGAGGGGAGAGCAGGTGCTGAGTGGTGGGTGATGGGGGGAAGCAGGCTGGGATCCCCCGGGAGTTAAGAAGAGGAGGGGAGGCAGGCTGGGATCCCCAGGGAGTGAAGAATCAGGGCTGGATCCTCTGGCACAGGCCTGGTGCTTTGGCAGGATGAGCAGGGGAACATTGGGGATAGTGTGGGGATGGTCCCAGCTGGAAAGAGGGGACTGTACAAGGACTGTGGGGGCACCCAGGGAAGGAGTGGAGAGGATATCCCATTACACCCCAATTCCCAAGACCAGGCTGCTCTGGGATGCTTCACAGGGCTGGGAGCTGCTGGTTCTGGAGTGCAGCTGCCACTGGTGCTGGGGACGAGCACAGAGTGGTCTTAGATGTGCCAGGGCAAGGGGGACACTGGGCCAAGCAGCCCAGACCAGGGAGGCAGGTGCTGGTCCTTCTCCCCACCGTGAGCAGCTGGGTACCTGCGGGGGCTCGTAGGGCACCATCACGCTCTGCCGCCCCGTCACCGGGTCATCCACGTACTGGGACAGGTTGTTGCCTTCCACCCGGATGAGGTGGCTGGCAGGAGCTGACTGGCCTGCAAGGCAAACCTGCAGTTAGAGCCATGGCTGCCCAGGGCGCTCATCCCGTGCACACGAGGGCTGTGACATGAGGGACATGGGGACAGCTTGGAGCCCTCACCGTCATTGAAGTCACGGCCGAGCTCGTGGTTGGGGCAGCGCTTCACCACCTCGGTGACGTGCTCTGCCTTCTTGTAGACTGGCATGGCCCGGATGATGGTGCCCGGGGGTGGTGAGGTGGACACCTTGATCTGGATGGGGCATGTCTTGGCAATCTGACAGTAGAGCTTCTTCAGCAGCGGGGAGTACTGGAAAACAGGAGACATCCCTCAGGTGAGCATCACTGGTGGGGTGGAGGGTGCTCTCCGTCCAACCTGGGCTTCCTCTGCTGCTCTGGTGCAAAGGCAGGGCTTCCTTCTCTTCCCTTTCCCCTGGAAATGTTGAAATCTGACAATTTCACTCACACTATGTGGTATCTGCTTTCCACATAAACCAGATACAGCCGCCTCTTGGGGCAGGGAAGGGTTTCCCAGATGGGCAAAGGCTCTGGCAGAGCAGGGCACCACTGCACTGAGACAGAGGGAATCTCACTGAAACTCAGCAAAACCCTCGTTTGTGCGTCACTCAGCCCATTCTGGAAACATTCCCAAGTCTGTTCTCACACACCGAGGACACTGAGGGCACTGACACACCACAGCCTGAGGAAATCGTGCTTGAGGCCATTAGCAGTGTCACAGCTGATTAGGCAGGACCTGGGAGTTTAGTTCTGACACAGATGGGTTTGTCCTGATCCTGACTCAATCCTTTGCAGCAGCAGTGGTTCATGGAGGGGGCGGGGTAGGGGGTGATGGGGACCACTGCCCGGGCTGGCTGTGGGAGGAGGATGCTCTGTGGCAGCTGGAGGCAGTGCCAGCAGTCACTCCTGAGTAAAAAATGGTGTGTGGCCACCAAATTCCTCCCCATGAGGGCACAGTGGGGTTTTTTTCAGTGGCAAACTTCTCTCACAAGGCCCTTGGGTGGGGGAATCTCTGGGGGCTGCAGCGTGTGCCCTGCCAGAGCAGAGCTGGGGAAGGAGAGCCTGTCCTTCACCTTCCAGGAACTGCCCAGGTGTGGGGATGTGCAATTCCCTTCCACCTCAGCCGTGCCATGCTGTTTTCCATCTCGCAAGGAATGTGTTTGCTATACACCAGCCCACCCCTGTGCTCGGAGCAGCCCGTCCCTGCATGGCAGGGCATGTTCCTGCTCCAGGTATTTTATCTCATTCCCACAACACAGTGCCCAGTGCCAAAAAAATACCACCGTGCAGAGCATTTGTGGGGATGTTAAAGCTTGTCCTGAGCCATCCAAATACAGGTGTGCTGAGGGGAGGCTCTGCTCTCCCCGTGCCAGGTGGTTCCTGAGCTGGGGTTGCCCAAAACAAGGGCCCAGCACAGGGCTGGAGGGTGTTCAGGGGCTGACAGTGATGCCTCAGACCCCACTTCTGGCCATGAACACGTCCCAGTGCAGCTGTAGATCAGGCAGGAAGGATTTGTGTCTGTGTTTTGTCTCCCAGTCCTGCTGCCCTGGCTGCAGGAGTAGATCCACCTGTGGCTGAGCGAGGTGCTCCCACCACCAGGACTGGGACAGGGCAAACAACAGAAACCATTTCCAGATTTGTCTCGTTTAGGTGGTATCTGTGGAAGTTCTGGGAAGACATAAAGGGCAGAAGCTCCACCAAGGCAAACAGCAGCAGGTCCTGCAGCTCCTCCAGCACTGGACTGGTGGTGGCCAGATGCAGGTACCAGCTCCTGGAGGCTCAGTGGAGTGTCCTGGGTGTCTCAAGATCAGAACCTGCTTGGTGCTGGGGGGAGCAGGAAGATGCTGTGGTCACTGGAGGATGGTGACTGAGAGGTGTAACACGCACTTGAACCCGACAAGAAGAATTAATCCTTAATTTTGTAGGCACTTGGACTCATCCAGCAAGAGAGGATGCTTGGGAACACCTACTGAAATCCTCAAATTTTGCACTCATACCAGATGATGCTGACTACACCTTGACTCCATGGCCAGGTTAGCTTCCTGGGTGTGATCCTGCATCCCCAGCAGGGATTCTCAGGGATCAGGCCTGAGCTGGAAGCGTGGGCTCCACTCACAATGTGGTGACTCTGCTCTGCCTGGCTGGAAACTCCCATGTGGCTACAGCCCACGGGACCCACTCACCCACCACGATGGGGTTTAACACCCTCGTTTAGAGGAGCCACCATGGCAAAACAAGGGTTATTTGGAGGGGGCTCTTCCTTGCCAGGTGTTAAAATACTGACAACTCCTGTCAAAGGATCTTTTCATGTAGACATTCCCGGGCAGCCCTCAACATGCCTGGGAACTATAACTGCTCTGGAAGAGCAGAGGTGCATTATGGCAAGTTCTTTGGTAACAAATTCTCTCATTATACCATGTTATGACATGGATAAATCTCTGTTAAATAGCAGAGGGATGCCCCGCAGGGGGAAGGCGGCCGCTCCGTGCAGACTTGCCTCTGCTGATAACCTTATCATGTCCCAACAGCTCCGGGATCGCCTTCAAAGATCCCTCCACAATAACAAACTATTCTTTTAAGGAACTCCCTGCTGATAATTCTGGGCAAGAGAAGTCCAGGCTGTGCCCTGGGCGGCCGTGCTCCTGATTCCTCTCTGTGTGGAGCTGTCCTGTGCCACATCTCCAGCCACAGCCAGGGCTGAGCGCTCCCAGTCCTGCAGACCCAGGCTGCTCATGGCCACCAGGACAACCAGCATTGTGTTTTTGGGATCCCAGGAGGTTCTGCATCCCCAGCTGTGCTGCATCCCCAGCTTGGCAATGCACACTCTCTGCAGGGGACAGCAAAACCTGCACTGTGTAGAGTGTCCCTGGACAGACACCTCTCTCCTTCATTATCTGTATTTGATAATTATCGGCCCCATGCGCATCTCTGCTGGGCTGTGCTGCATCACCTGAGGTCCTGGTACCTCCCAGCACAGCCATATCCTGCACAGCACCCTGCAGGGACCACAGGCACTGTGTGCTCCTCGGGTGTGACATGAGGCAGTGGCAGAGCAGAACCCAGAGACCAAAATGCTGGGATTTAATTGCAGACCAGCACGGCTGCCTCACTGCTTTGGTTCTCTGTGTGCCATGGCTGTGTTCCTGCCACCTGCACGGGGGGAACCTTGGTCTGTTCACCCACATCCTTCCCATTCTGCAGTGTTTAGACACACTGACTTCTCAGGACTGGCCACATGTGGCAGCTGGGTCATAGCCAAAGCTCAGGTCACTTGAGTTGTGGCCACCTCACTGCTGGGCGTAGGAACATTTTGGGGCACCTGAACCCCATTCCTGGCATGTCCAGAGCTCAGCTCCAGGATTCCTTTCACACCTACAAAGAAGCCAGGGTGTGTTCTGCCCTGGGCATCTCCTGTCTGTGTCTCCACACCCTGTTTTATCCTGGGCACCACTGGTGTCTATCTCCACAGTCACATTTGGACTCAGATCATCTCTGTTCCTGGAAAACATCAGAGAGTGTCTGTTATTGAGTGTCACCATGTGTTTGAGGAACACAAAAGGTTTCCGTGGCTTGTGGGTGCTGGATTGCTTGAACCAGCACAGAGCAGCAGCAGCACTGACAGTCTCCCCTGGAGCCTATGGAAACACACAGCACCTCTGTTTCTCTGGGATTTCCTGCAGCTTCCAGTGTTGCCCTCAACTTCTGGGCTAATGCTGGGATGCCAGCTCTGTCCCTGTCCCTTCCCTGCTACTGCTGTCTGCCCAGACTACTAGGAATAAACCAAAAAATGGAAAAGCCAAATTATTTAACTCCTAGCAGCCTATCAGCTCTAAGCTCTGTTGTCCCAAGAGTTTGGTACCACAAAGGGTCTTTGGATGTGTTTGAAATGTTTTTTGGGTGAGATGAGATCACGCTGCACCACTGCCAGATGGAACAGGACATAAACCAGTCACCCATGGTGTCACCAGCCACTGTGAGGCTTCACCATGGTTATCCTGGTGCTGCTGCCCCAAGGAAATGTTCTGGACACCACAAGATTTCATTGAGTGAATGCCCCACAATGGCTCGTGGATGCAGCGTTGACGTGGAGTCTCAGCATCCATCACTGCCCACCCTGAGAGAGGACCAGGAGATGGCTCCAGAGGCCACCACTGCTCAGCCCCAGGGCTGCCTCCCCATGCAGGAAATGAGCAGGGAGAGGTGGTTTTCCCCATGGATGCTGACAGCCTCACACAAAAAATAACCTGAATCCTCTGCTGGAAAGAGCTCCTGGCAAAGTCCATCTCGCCTGGCCATCCCTGGGCAGCAGAACCGCTAGGAGGATGTGTCCCGACAGATTTGGAGCTGATAAAATCTTATTTATCTTCAACTGTTGACACCTAAGCGTCTAGACTTGCCTGTTGGGGAAGGCACAGGCAAGGCCTCCTTTCCCTCTAGAAGGAAATGATTTGCTCAACAATTGCTTTTTCCACAAATCCTCCCCACCACCTCCTCCTCCTCTTCTCCTACATTCCAGGCTTCTCATTAGCTTTACTCAAGACGTGTCCAGGACTGCAGTCAATGGATCCCCAATAAAGCCACTGGCCTGGCAAGGGAGAGAGAAGAAAAGTGCTGCCTCCGGCTGCTAATTTCCTTGCACTCGGCGGCAAGCAGCTGCAGAGCTGCATCCTGGGACAGGTTGGGGCAGATCACAGCCGAGAGGTGATAATAACGTGTCTGTCATCTTCCCCAGGCATGTAGCATCTTGCAAACCGCAAATACCGTTAACCGGCTCGGACGAATCTGTTACGACAGATCCTGGAAGACGTGCCGGCGGCACAGCTAATTTTTTTTTCTCCCTCTAATTTTTTTTTAATCACCATTTTTTAATCACCGGCCTGTAAACTCCTCACTGAGCTGGAAATTCCTGCCCAAGCTACTTTGTTGCTCATTTACTACGAGCCAGGTTTGAGTACGACTGGTGTCTGAGAGGAGAGGGGAGTGTCCAGTGGGGCCTGAGGTACCTGTCCAGTACACAGGTGGGCTGGACAGTGGGGATATTGCCCTAGAGATGGCTGTGAGAGGTACCCTGGTACCCTGTGCCTCCAGTCCCTGCACCACAGCAATGATGGACTGGGGGGAATGGCCATAAGGGATGCCTCACTGCCCATCTCTCTGTGCCTCCTGTCCCTGCACCACAGCAATGATGGACTGGGGGGATGGCCAGAAGGGATGTCCCAACCCCCATCTCCCTGTGCCTGCAGTCCCTGCACCACAGTGGTGATGGACTGGGAGGATGGCCAGAAGGGATGTCCCAACCCCCATCTCCCTGTGCCTGCAGTCCCTGCACCACAGCAATGATGGACTGGGGGGAATGGCCATAAGGGATGTCCCAACACCCACCTCCCTGTGCCTGTGGTCCCAGTACCATGGCAATAATGCCTTGGGGTGACACCAAGCCACCACCAGCTCTGCCCAGGACAGGGGGTCACAAGGCACTCAGCAGAGCCCCTGATCACCCCAGCCATCATCAGCTGCAGGGGACCTCTGTCCCCCACAGCTCCCCCAGCCCGACAGATCACTGGGGTCTCGGGGCCCTGCAGCAGAGCAGCACAGAGAGGCTCCCTGTGCTCCAGCCTGTGTTCTTCTACCTTAATTAGCATGTCATTACTGCTAATTAAAATTCCTTGGTTCATCCCTAAAGGACTCCTCTCCATGCCTTCCCCAGTAAGCACATCCTTAAAATAACTTCCACCTGGGATCTCTCTCACTCACTGCTGATCCAATGCTGGCACTCTGGAGGTTTAATCTGTTCTTGTAGGTCTGACTCCGTCTGTGTGGTGGATACTCAGATCTGCTGACCAAGCCAGCCTGGAGCTCTCTCCCATCCAAAAAAGGAAGCCACAAATCCAGCAGGGATGTTACTTCACACTGCCAAGGATGCAGGGAGCAGGGTGAGAGGAGAGGGAAAGGAAGAGGAGGCTGAGTTGGCCTTGGGAATTGCTGCTGGGAAGGAAACGTGAAAACCAGCACAGCAGAGCAGGATTTAGGGTGAAACCACTGGCTCTGGAGCATCCCAGGAGGGCTGTGCCATGCAGGAGGGGCTGCTCCTCTGTTCTCTCTCAGCCACTGCCTGGAGTGGGCACGGGCAGTGCATGGTTTGCCAAGGGCACACCAGCATCCTTTCCCCCTCCCGTGCACCAGAGATCAGGGCTCCCAACCCTCTCCCACCTCTCCTGCCAGGGAGCTTTGCCTTCCCGATGGAGCAGCATTGCCAGGAAGCCATTCCCTTGACCTGTGCATACCAGACACGTTCAAGATAGTGGAACTGATAGCAGGATCGTGTTGGAACATCACACACCGAATTCCTTTGCCTTTTTTCTTAATTCCATTGTGTCTGGAGCTCCTGGAGCCTCATCCACACCCTGAGAAAGCTGGTGGAAAGCCTCCAGTGGTTGGCTTCAATGGGCTCTGGAGCAGGCTGGTGCTGAGGTTGCTTTCCTGCTTCTGGCATGCCAAAATATCCACACTCATTTGCATAGCTGCTCAGGGTGTCCTCAGCTGTTTTGGCCCAAATCATCTCCAGGCCATGGCTGTTGGACAGCAACCTCCCTGGGATATGGGAAGGTGCCAGAGATAGTTTGCAGAGGGGGTTTGTGGTACAGAGATGCTCCTGAAGAATTTTCCCTACTCTTAATATCTGCCTCTACCCCAAAAAGCCACGGACAGCAACCAGCAAGGGAGAACCTGCCTCCCAGCACACCACTTACTCCTATCCTCCTCATTCAGTCAGGACCAGAGAAAGCATTTCAGCTCCCCAGTGCTCCTGCTCCAGCTGCAAGATCTAGCAAGCAACTGGAACCAGTTCCACGCTGCCATCTCTCACTGGCTGAGCACTGGGATGCAGTTTGGTTTGCTGTGGGTGACTGCTGGACAGCCATCCATGGGAGCAGGAGCAGCTCTCCTCGGCTGTGGACCTGTCCAGCCTTTCTCTCCCAGGCTCTTTGCTCCCCAAAACAGCACCAAGAGCCTGGGTGTGCTTCAGACCCTCCACGCCTGTGTCAGAGACCCCCCTGCCTGCCTGCTCGGGGGTTTGTCCATCTCCCCCCGGCTCCAGGGGCTCCGTGTGAGCCCAGGCAGCTCCCCCACACCCTGGGCTCGATCCCCCACGTCCCTTTGCATCCCACCCGGCCGCGGGAGGCCAAAGACCCCATTAACGCCTCTGCAGCTCTGGCACCTGTGACAGCGTCCAGCCCGGCTTCGCCGCCAACCCGACTTGAGAAAAATTCTAATTATCCGTCAGTTACCAGCTGGCTGGCGTGGCGAGGGGCTGCGGCGAGAAAACCGCCGCGATGGGCTGCGGCTGCAGCGTGTCCGGGCAGCTCCGGGNCCCCGCCGGAGCAGCCTGCCCGAGGGGGGCTTCCAACCCGCAGGGAAAACCTTATTTTCGGCATCTGGCCGTTGCTCTCTGCGATAAGAAGGCCATTAAAAATGAAAAGGGAGGTGGCAGCAGCCTGGAGGGCTTCCCACAGCACGGGCCGGCGCGGCTGGCTGCCTCCGGGCAGAGCTGGGCAGAGCTCAGCCCGGGGATCTCGGGACACCCAGTGTCACCCACCGCTGCCCAGAGTCCCTCTGCGGGGACAGAGCTGGGTAATGCCAGTCCCAAGGCTTCACCCTTGTCCATTCGCCTCTTTTCTAAAATTAGAAAATCGGCATTTTGAAGCAAGAGAACTTCTCTTCAAGCAAGCAAGCTGATGATGCTCTGGTCCCACTGCCCACACTGCTACCCTCAGACCCCTCCCTCCTTCTCCTTCTGCATTGAGTCAAGGGTGTCTGCTAAAGCACATCTTATCTCTGGAGAGATATGCAGACTCCTCATTTGAATCCTTCAGGAGTTGGGAGAATCCACCACATTCCTTGGTAGATTGTTCCTATGGTTAATTATCCTCACTGCTAAAAAAAAAATATTCCCCCTTGTTTCTAGTCTGAATTTGCCTGGCATCAGCTTCCAAGTGCTGGATCTCATCATGTCTTTTGCTATTAGATTAAAGAGCTGGCTGCTATCAGGAACCATGTCCTGGGCACACCACGATCAAGCCCCCTTGCCCTTCTTGGGGGGAACTTCCATGCAGAACGTTTCTGTGGTATTGCTTTACAAGGCATCTGTTCCAAACTGTTCATTTTCTTCATATCTCCCTCCCAGACCATGTCTGTTTTGTCAATAGAGGGTTTGAAGTGTGCACAGGAGCTCCATGTGTGGGCAGGGCTTGGGGACACTTGGCTCCCCTGCCCAGCCCTGCAAAGCAAGTGCTTGTCCAGCACTCTAGAGGGGCCAACTCACCTGGTCCTTAGAAGCCTCCTGTCCTAAGTGAGGAAGGATGGGTAATGCCACTTCTCCCAAAGGGATTCAAGTCAAAACCCTTCAAAACCAGAAGGCCATTTGGTTACACACTTCCATCAACCAAAGCTCGTGACTACATCAAAAAATGATGCCAAAGCTTTTGACAAGATGACTCACACAAACCATTTGTTTTGGCATTGCCTGCTCACCAGCTGTCCTTTCCTCCATGGCCAGATTCTCCATGATTCAACCCCAGATTGCAAGAGACCTTCAGCTGAGTCTCCTTCCAGTGCAGCAGACCCCTCACTGCTCCAAAATGTTGCCCAGAGCGTTGGCTCTGCTGAGCTTGTGGTCAGTGCTTGGTGCAAATTGATCAGCCTTCCTGGCATAAATTATTGGGTGCAGCAAAGCTCAGCGTATCCAAAAGCCACGAGGCTTCCCCAGGAGGAACAGGCTGGCTTGGTTCTTCCCAAGAGCTGCCCCAAAGCACCCGTGTCACGCAGAGCACCAGGATGGTCGGTGCTGCTGTGCTTGGTGTGACCATCACTGCTCTGTCACATGTCCCTTTCTGTCCCCATCCCTACTGACCAGATATTTACCTTCCCTTCCCAAGTGCCTGCATTTCCCAATGGCTTTTCCTTACCTTAGGTGTGTGTTCCCAGCTCCTGTGGAGGCTCACAGGGTTATTTGTGAGCTCACTGACAACACAGAACACGTTTGTTTTGCTGAGCTCCTTTCCCCCTTAAACCAGCATGAACTTTCAGGTGTGGCAGTGGCACTGCAGAGCTCACGGTGAGCTGGAGGAAGGCAGTGGCCTCATCTTCCAGCACTGACCATTCCTGGCACAGCCCCAGTGAGGAGGACACCAGGAGGACATGGAGTGACACCAACTGTCACCGCAGCAGGGCCATTCCTCATGTGGCACCTTGGCAAGCTGGACATGCTGCACCCGCCTTGGCAATCCTGCAGGAATCACTGCTTCAAATGAAACATCCCCTGTGCTCTACAGGGTGCCAGATGCTGCCAACCCAGTGCTCAGCCTCCACGAGGCTCAGCTCCAGTGCAGATGGGCGCTGGCCCTGCAGCCAAGCTGCTCTGAGGGCTGCAGCTACCCCAGCATTGTGCCTCAGAGAGCCACACACCTCTGACTGTCCTCCCAAGTCACTTGAAAGCCACTTCGGGCGTTCAAATCCTCACTCTGGACCCTTCCCAGGACCTCTCCTTGCAGTCGTGGCTCCCAGCCCCAGCTGGTGAATGCATCCTCCACAGATGCTCCCAGCCACCCCTGGAATGAGCACGTTCTCCGGGCAGCTCCCGGGTCCAGCTGCTCCCCCAGGGCTGGGAGGGCATCGTGTGGCCGTGCCTGCCCTGAACTCCCACAAACGCTTGGGAAAACCAGCCATATCCTGTCCTGGTGAGCCGAGCTCCCAGTGGGACACAGCTACAGGAGCACAGTCAGCACAGGGTGATGCGAGACAGCCTGAACTCCCTTTAGTGAGAACTGTGGAAAGACCCCAGGGGAAAAGGATGGCTTTCAGGATGGGAGCCCTGCTGCGCTGTGTCTGCTCCACCCCAAAGCCATCCCACAGCACTCCTAGCTGGGGACAGAGGCAAGCGAGCATCGGACACGTTCTGGCCCCCATCCCTACGTGCCGGGACAAGACGCGGTGCAGTGCCTTGTTTCAGTTTCCATTCGGACGCTTTAGCGGCGCGGGAATGCCTCCCTTCCCTGTGCGGCTTTACCTGTGACCGACAGGAGTTATCCCCCAGCAGGGATAGGAGTGGGCTGGAATCACACCCTGCCCGAGGACCTCCGCTTCATCCAGTTCCTAATGAAATGCCGCGAGGAAAGACAGTGGAAAGAGTGGAGGCTTAACCACTCCTGCGAGGGCAGGGCGCTAACCACGGCGCTGTCCCAAGTGCCCGGTCCGTGTGAAGCAGCACGCCCCGGCCGCGGGGAAGCTGCTGGACGGCACCAGCCGGGAATTCGGCTCCTTTCAAACGCCCCATCGCTGCCGGCTCGCTGCTGCTTTCCCACTCCACGCACGCATTGGCTTCGGCAGGACACAGCCCCAGCGCTGCCGGAGCCCGACACCTCCCGCATCCTCCCCAGGACAACCGGGAGCATCCCGTCGGCCGCTGCCCGGGGTGTCCCTGCACGACAGCATCCGAGGATGCTTTCTGTCTCCCGCAGGAGGGACTGTCTTGGCAATTAAACACGTCACCTTCCGCAGACAAAGGTCATTATCACACCCGGGGCTTAAATATCGCTGGGCTGCTCTGCCCGTTCCATGACAATGTCAAACCGCAGCCCCGGAGGAAACTCCGCTGCTCCTGCGGGGTGTCAGTCGTCCCATCCCAACCTTCCTGCTCTGCCACTGCTTCCCGGAGGAGAAAACCCGCCAGGCTCAAGCGTGGTGAGCTGCTCTCCCGGGTACTCCAGAGGTACCCGCTGCGGGATTGACACTTGTGCCACCGGTCACAAGTGCTGGTTCTCCTTAAAAACGCGGCGCTGAGCCAGCAGCAGGGCTGCGAATTTAGGACTTTTTGCCACAAAAAGCAAAGCAGCTCCCGTGCGCTCTGCCCGGCCCCTGGGTCCCTGCTCGCAGAGCTCTCTCCCGTGCCGGGCAGCGGGAGGGCGGTCGGAGCCGTGGACCAAACCTGCATCCCGGCTGTGCAGCCATCCCTCTGTGCAACAAAACCTACTGCGATTAAAAACCTGCTCTGTTATTTGCTGTGACTTGTAGGGATTAAGCTACTCCTCTAATACGGGATGGAGAAGGACTGTAAATGACATTTCCAGCACAGCTGTAAATGGCATTTACAGCACAGCTGGGAACGGTGCTGGGAGACACGAGCAAAGGTCCCTCTCGCCCACGGCCTCGTCTCTGACAGCACCCGGGAAGTGAAATACGCCGGGAAGCACCGTGAGAACAAGGCAAGTACTTCCCCAGGACATTTCTTTTCGGAGGACATTTACCCGCAACTTAGGAATTGCGACGAGAGAAGTGACATCCCAGCCGCTGTGCTTCACACCCCTTGGGGAGAAACCCCCTGGAAAGCAAGCACGGATGTTTCCAGCACGCTTTGCTTCCCAAGGCCACCACCTGTGCCGGTGAAGTCCCCATCAGTGGTGGCTGCATCCCCGTGCGAGCCTCCCCACCTCTGCCGCCTTGGGTGTTGGGGCTGAGGTCGCGCTCTGCGGTGCTGAGCATCTCCCTAGCCAAGGTAGAAGAATGCAACTTACTGTCCAGGTGGCTGACTTGGCGGTGCTGGACTGCTGGAAGGTCACCTCGAAGTGGTGGGGACCAGGGTAGTCGGTGTTGGAGGGGATGACGGGGGCCGGGGACATGGCGTCGAAGGTAGAGCTGGGCTGAGAGTAGGGCGAATGCGTTGGGACATTGGAGGTGTGCTCGGAGCTGTAGGGGCTGGTGGAGGCTGCTCTGCTGCCGATGCTCTGATCCATGCTGTTGTTCAGCAAATTGAACTGGGACTGGAGGAAGGGAAAAGGGGAGGAGGGAAAAAAGAAAACACCAGCCAGTTTAGAGACAGGGAAACCTCAGCCACCTTTCTCCAGGGCTGGGGTGTCCTGTTACAGCCTCCTTAAAGGGCCAGCGTGCGGGAGGGGAGTCAAAAGAGCTGGTCTGGGTGCCTCGGGTTTTCTGACAGGTCACCACTTGTGTGAGGGATGAAATCCATGTGCTTAAATCACCCCCCTCGAGCTGCTCCGTCCTCGCTGGAGGCAGCGAGGTGCCACAGTCCCGGATTTCTAGAGCACCTGCCTCGGGAAAGCCACGCTTCTGACAGTGGGGAGAGGGCAGGGATGCTGTGGGGTTTGCTCAGGTGTGGGAAATGTTCCGCTGCAGGTGGGGAGTGACAGCCCCGTCCTGCAGGCAGGGCTCTGCTCCCCGCTGTCCCTTCCAGCAGCCAGAGTGTCACAGCTCGGTGAAGCCACCCTGCCAAGGTGAGCAGCAGTCCCTGGAGAGGACATCGCTCCATCGCGACGGCAATTCCGAGCGGCCGTCCCGTTTTCCAAGCTCTTTTCCAGCCTGTCCCTCATGTGCTCACTGGTCACGGACACACAGCCACCCACACACCACTCCCGGGCGTGCTTCCCTGAGCCAGCCAGCCCCGAGCAGTGGTTTGGAGCTGGTTTCCCGGCGGGAGGTTTGCTCCCAGTGCCTGACGCAGCCCTAATTTGGGGAAAACCTCAAACCTATAGAGCACGCGGCTGCGATGCAGAGCACTGCAGTGAGGTCACAGGGCAAACGGACCCACTTAGGCAGGTACTGGCTCTTATTCCAGACCCGTTGGACCAAATCACGATTTTTTACAATTTTTTCCTTATTCCTCTTCTGACCAATTACTGTCAGATTCCTCCAATAAGAGCTGTCAGGCTCCTTTACCCACAGTCACCGCCCAAGCACAGCGACATTCCCGAGAGCAGTGTGGCTAAAGCCACCCTAGTATTTCATTAGAATATCAGACTCAAATACAACTGTTTCTTAGAGCAAGTGGGATGGTTTTTTTTTCCCCCAGAAACCTGCAATTCCCGTATTGCTCAGGGGTTGCTGTCACCCTGCAGCCCCAGTGGCAGTGCTGGTGACCATCTGCAGCGCATTGCTGTGTGTCGTCCTGGCTCCCTGCATTGGAGCAGGGACACAGCCCCCCTGGACTGCCCTCATGCCTGCCAGGGACTGTCCCTGTCCCCAGCACCCACTGGGGCAGCTCTGGGAAGCCAAAGGCTGTGGAAGCAGCCGTGGGCACAGCCAGCAGGCTCAGCCTTCTCCAAAGGGCTGCAAGGCTCATGGCTCAGGAATCAGGAAACGTGTTTTAACTTGGGATCCCAACCTCACCCAGCCCTCTCCGATGTGGAATGGTTTAAAGGCAATCATCCTTCTCCAGGGAAGTTCTCCTGTTGCCTGCATCTCTCACAAGGTCGTTGGAGCCTGTGACTAACTGGAGGAATGCTGAACAAGATCTGGCTTGCTTTTACGCATCCAGCCATTTTCTCCCCTAAAATATGTGCCTAAATCCCTCTATTCCTCCTCACCGCTCTATAAATAGCCCAGCCAAAGACAAGCCAAGCTCTCCTTAATCCGGGCTTCACCTGGAGAAAAACTTATGAGAAACTCTGGCAAAAAAAAAAAAAAAGAAAAAAAAAGAAAAAAAAGGAAAGCTCTTGCCATCCAACTGGGAAATGCTGCGGGGACTGCGGGCAGGGCAGAGCCAGTGAGGTGGCACAGGCAAAGCTGAGGGATCAACCAGGAGAACAGCAGCAAGGGAAAAGGGATTGCTGCTGGAAGGGGCTGCTCACAGCCCAGATGATCCAGGAGTATCAGGACTGAGCTGTTTTGCTCCCATGCTGAGAGATGGAACTGTTCGTGGCTGAAGCCTGTGGCTGTAAATGGGCAAGTGAATGGGGACCCACCACAGAACGGAGCATCCCGAGCTCTGTGTGGGAGAAAACCTTTCCTCAGGGAGAATGGTGTGATATGAGACCCAGGGTATCACCTCTACTAGCCAGGCTGGCTGCTCCGAGCTGGACTGCCTTAGCACAAAGCAAGAGGCACCATCCTGAGTGCCCAGACTTTGGGAATCTGCTGGCAGAGAGACCCAGAATCAGGTGTGTGGGCAAAACAACAGACTTGCTGTTCAAAATTGATGAAATTGTGGAAATGCTCCCCTAAAAGATGAATTGAAGGCAGGAATGTTTGTGTGTAAATATGTACATACACACACAGGGGTATTTATTATATAATTATATAACTATATATATTAATATATAGGGGTAATTATTATATAATTATTCACACAACTGCAGCAACGACCTCCCATGGAACAGCCCCAACAATGGGACACACAGGTTTGGTACCAACACACTTTAGGTAAAACCAGGAATGAATTTATTTCCTTCTATCTCTGACTCCCTCTGTGCCTATGCTGGGCTGTTCTGAATGCCAGGGATAGACACAAACCCCTTTTCTCGAAGGAAACAGCCCCAGCGCTTGAGGACAGGGCTGGAAATGTATTACCTGCAGCACAGGTACAGCTTCACCTGCCCTGCCCGCCCAGGGATTTCCACCAGGGAAAGGAAGCCTGCCTGGGGAGGCAGGTGTGCAGTGTGGGCTCAGCTGAGGAGGTCCCCAGTGGTGCTGGTGGTGTCCAGCAGCTCCAGGTGTTCCTTGGATGGATGCTCTGGCTGACACCCTTCCCACCTGTGCACACACAGGTAAGGGACCCTGCACCCCTGGCACCTGAGCTTTCAATCACACCTTGGGCTCTGCAAGCAGCAGATGGAGCAAAGCAAGAGGAGCAGCGACTGACTGCCGAGGCTGCAGCATCCTGCACCAACACGGCTCGTGAGCAGGGCTGCACCAGCCCCAGGTCCTCCGTGCAGCTGCAGGACAGGGACAGGGTGCACTGGGACAAGCCCTGGAGCATCCTGGGCAGCAGCAGCCAGGCTGGGCAGGCAGAGCCAGAGCAAGTGCCCCAGAAGTGGAGGACAATTCTAAGAAGAGCATCAAAGCAAAGCCCGTCCATAGCGAGCAGCACCTACCGTGGTGTAATGCTGCATCGGGTCGCTGATGTAGAGCATTTTAGTTGTCTCGGGGTTCACGGAGCGCGGGGAAGCCTCCTGCCACGGGAGTCATGGGGTCGGGGCGGCGGCCGGGGTGGGGCGGCGGGGGGGAGGAAGGAGCACGGGAGCGGAGCCGGGCGGGCAGCGCCAGGGATGCTGCGCTGGCCACCCGTGTGCCGCCGTCTGTTGGCTTTTTTGCTTTTTTCATCTCCCTTAGTTCTGTCAACTCGCTGCATCCAACAACAAAACGGGGCCCACCCCTTCTGTCCCTCATGACTATTCATTAAAGCACAGGGCAGGCCCCAGCTTGCCCAGTGATGGACTGGGCGATACCAACCATTCCCACTGCAGGGAGAGCAGGGGTCCAGCTCCGCCACCAAACCTGCCTGGATCCCACTCCCAAAAGCCTCTTCCAGCTGCACGGGGCTGGAGACCTGCTGGGCTGGCACCTGTCACCAGCACACTGAGGTGCCCACCCTGGCACTGGCCAGTGACTCAGTGAGAGCTCCATGTCTGGGAGATATGGAATTATCTCTGTTGGATGGATAGACACACATGGGTGAGGATGGGTGTGTGGATGGATGGATGGATGGATGATGGATGGATGGATGGATGGATGGATGGATGGATGGATGGATGATGGATGGATGGATGGATGGATGGATGGATGGATGGATGGATGGATGGATGGATGGATGGATATCTAGAGGGATAGACAGGAATAGTTAGGGATAGATGCCTGACAGAGCACTGGAGTGACCTGCTTGCTGCCACCGAGCATCAGCACCACTCTGGCACCAATGTGTGCCGAGAGCAGCGGGAATCAGCACGGACTGAGTGGTCCTGCCACAGCCTCTCCCCTCTCCTGCCTTTCCCTCGGGCTGCTGGCATCCCGTTACCAGAGCACTTCTTGTGCACCCCAGGCTGCTCCGGCCCCGCTGGGCTCGGCTTTGGTTACAGCGGGAGCGACGGGAAAGGCTCAGCGAGGGGCACAGCCCCAATTAGCAGCACTCTGCCCAGCTCCTGCCCGCTGTGAAGGGCCGGGGAAGGGAGGGAAAGCGAGCGGAAAGCGAGGGAAAAGGGGCTGGGGGAGGGGAGGCAAGCTGTTGGCGAGGGAAACAGCGACTTTCTGGAGGGAAGCAGCGTCTCTCCGCAGGGAGATGCAGCCAGCAGCCAGGGCAGCCTCAGGGATGCTCCAGGGCGCCACCGAACACGCACAAGGGATGTCTCGCACGCCCGCGATGCTTTTCCAAGACTTTGTCTCAGACAGAAGCGAAGGCTTCTGGCAGGAAGGGCAGCGGCACGGACCTTGGGCTGTGGTGGAGCAGAGCTGCGAGCACGGCGTGCCCCTCCGGCAGCTCTGCCTCCGCAGCAGCTCACAAATGGCTTTTACTCCACAGCGTGTGTCCCGGAGCGAATGACACTCTGCTGCTGTCCTGGTACTCCCCTAGAGCTCCGAGCCCCCGCTGCTGCCTGCACTGATGTTATCTAACAACAAACAGCCCCGGTTTTACTGACCCTCGTGCCACTGATTTACAGGTGACCAGTGCCAGCAGTGCTGCACCAGCAAGGCTGGCTTATGGACCAGCAAACACCCCAGTGCCTGCCCCAGAGCCCCCAGCCCACCCTTGTGGGGAAATAAAGTCTGTGCCGGGTTCAGGTCCCCATGGCAGCTGTCTGAGCACACTCACCATCACCGAGTCAGTCATGCCTCTCATCTGGAACACGTCCATGGTGACCTCTGTGCGGTTGGAGACCTCACTGCTGCCGCTGGGGTTGGCTGCAGGGAGGTCGAAGTAGGTGCTGTCTGGCTCCCTGAGGAGAAGGTGAGGGCACAGTCATCTCCCCAGCTCTCCGATGCAGCCTGTGCCGCCACCACCCCCCAGCAACTCGCAGTCCCCTCAAACCTTGTCCCTTTCCCAACTTCTTCCTCCGCTTTTGTTTTCCACATGGCAGAGCAGGCTTTACCTGGCAGGTAAAGCAAGCAGAGATGTAGGAAATTTTCCATCCACCCATCTACTCCAGCATATCTGTCACCTTGGGATGTCTTTACGTGAGAGGACCAAGGGAGGAAGAAGATTAAATGAAGCACAGTCCTTTTCCCTTGCTGGATTAGAGCAAGAGGCTCAAAGGCTAGAAGGCTTGCAAACATCTGGGTGGGGTTGGAAGATGTTTAATTTTGGAATTAAGGGTCCCAGCTTGAGGGGAGCTCTGCTCTGGCCCTGACACTGTCCCCATGCTGCCCTGGAGCATTGGAGCCAGGAAGGAGCTACACATGTGACAGACTGTGCCGTTGTTTGGCAAATGGAATGCCCTGAGCAGAGTCTGAAACCAGGGAGCAAAATTTGCCAAGTGGCAAAGGCGTCTGTGGAAAGCAGAGGATGCAAAAGGAAATTTGTCTTTGGCAAAGAGCCACTGCTGCCTCCGAACATTCCCATGGGGAATGATCAAACCCCACTTACAGCGTGCTCCAGAGGTGCTCGAACGTGGTGCCTTCATCAGCTGGGGATGACTGGGACATCTTCACAGCAGGGGAGTCTGCCAGAGGGTAAATCACTCTGGGGGCAAAGGGAAACAGCAGGGTTAGCACTGCCAGCGTGCCGTGCTGTGCTGTGCCATCCCACTCCAGCAAAGCAGCTGTCCAAGGAATCCCTCAATCCCAGCTCACTCCCAGCAGCAAGGCAGGAACCAGAGAGCCCCAGAGCCATCATGGGGACACAGAGGACCAGAGACCCCCCAGGGCCCATTGTAGGGGGGACACACAGGACCAGAGACCCTCAGAGCCATCATGGGGACACAGAGGACCAGAGACCCCCCAGGGCCCATTGTAGGGGGNGGGACCAGAGAGCCCCAGAGCCCCTGGCAGGGGACACACAGGTCAGGGACACCAGGGTCCCTTTTAGGGGACACTGAGGACCAGAGAGCCCCAGAGCCATCATGGGGACACACAGGTCAGGAACCCCAGGGCCCATTTTAGGGGACACACAGGACCAGAGACCCCCCAAGGGCCATCATGAGGGACCACAGGACTGCACACCCCCATGGCCCATCGTGGGGGACAGTGCCCACTCCCCCAGCAGTGCAGGCCAGGGCAGCAGGCAGGGGTGACCCAAGCTCAGCAGAATGAACTGGTTTTTCAGCCAAAGCCTCCTGGATGCTGCTGCACTGCCTTAACCAGAGCCATGCTCAGTCCAGTCCGTTCCCCTTGTCCCTGCACAAGGATTCTTGGCCTCTCAGGCACGGGAGAAAAGCAGCCCAGCCCAGGTGCCCAGAGCCTCTCAGAGCCAGCAGCTGGGGCTGGAGGCTTCACGGAGCCATGTTGAGCCTCGTGCTGCCTTCCCCTCTGGGCAACCATCTTCCTCCTCCCTCACCCTCTCCCTGCAAGCAGCAGGACCTCTTCCCTGCCCTGGCTGACACGGATACACCCCCAGACACATCTGGCTGCCCTTTTTACCCACGCTGCTGTTAGCATCCTATCTCAGCTGGGACATCTCATAGTGAAAACCTGACACTTCCTGCTTTTTGAGTGAGAGCTGCCGAGTCGAGGGCAGCTGCTCTCTGAGTGAGGGATGCTGGGGTCACCCAGACCCCTCTGACTCAGCTGGGGACTGGCTGGCTGCAGGGCAGGGACTTAAAATGAAAGCAGGGAAGCTTTCCCTGTCAGTAGATCCCGTGAGCTGCTTTCTACAAAACACAGCATCCACAGCCACGCTGCCTGGAGGAATTTCCACGGCACAGGAGGGCACAGGAGGGCACAGGAGGGCTCATTCCCCACAGGTCCCATGCCAGGGACAGCTAACAGGCAGAGTCTGATGTCCTCCCATCCCTCCTCATCCCACGTGTGGCACACAGAGAAACGAAAGGACTACGAGCAGCTCTGAGAGGAAGAAAAGCCTAGAAGAGATGCAGGTGACAGAACAGGACTGCTGGCAGCCTTACCCTTCCTCCATGCTGCTTTCCCTGGCCCAGAGCAGCTTCAGGAAGTAGCCAGGCCTTTTCCTCCAGAGGAGAAAGCACTTCCGCACGCCCTGGCTGTGTGGTCATCACGGGTGACACCAGCTCTAACCACGTGGCTGCTCTCGTTTTCAAAAGGAGAGAAATCTGACTATTTTAAGGGCGTTTTGGAAGTCCCCTTTCACTCTTTCAAAGCACAACGTGGGTGTGCAAAGCCAGGCCAGCGTCTTCTCCTGTCTGAGCTCTGAACTAAGGGGTACAAAGGGAGGCTGAGGTGGTGGGTGCTGTTAAGGCACATCCCTGCTGCTCTGACCCCTGCTCATCCTGGGAAAGCACCTCTGCAGTAGGAGTGACAGCCTGGCACCCAGAACCTGGGTTGGTAAAGAATTTACCAACCAATTTACCTACAAATAGGGTTCCCCAAAATTTGTCAGGTGCTGATGTAATTCCCTCTGACAGGAGATGCTATTTAGGGCCCCGTTTCAGGGAATGCTGGAGGCATTCACATTTGGGAAGGTGGGAAAGCACTGTGATGGTGAGGTCCTGCAGAAGGAAAAGTCACCCTGTGGGAAGCAGTGGAAGCTTTGTGCAACATCAAAATTAAAGGTAAATTGGGAAGAGCCTCAGAGCCTAATTCTGCATTGCCCTGGAAGCATTCCTGGTGGATTGGATGCAATTCCTGTGCCCAAGGCTGAGCAAATGGCACCTGGGGCTGAGTTCAGGACCCTCAGCCCAGCTCCCTGCCCCTTCTAGCCCCCCAGTTTCGAGCCTGTTCTGCCTCTGCCCTGTGTCAGCTCCCTGCTGTCACCAGCTCCCCACACCAGAGGGAACACCTGGGGGTTTATCCTGACTTCTTCCAGCAAGAGTTCTCCAGCCAGACTCCAGCAGGAGGATTGTCACCTCCAGAGACCCCAAACTGCTTATTAAAGTGGAGATCTCCTCAGCCAGGGAAAGGTGCAGCAAGGAATTCTCCATCCCTTCTGCCTCGACGTGGCAGGGAGGCAGTGGGGGATGCTTGGCACGGCTGGCACAGCTCGGGATGGACCTGCACTGGATTTATTGCAGGTTTTTAAGGGAAAAAAGACCAAAATGTGCCAACCAGCGGCTTGGTGCTGGGACCCAGAGCTGCCGGTGGGATTTGCCGGCGTTCATCCGGAGAGCTGCACTCCGAGCTGGTTCCAGCGTTCCCTGGATTGCTGCTTCCCTCTGTTGCTAGTCAGGGCATTGCAGGGAGACTGGGAAAAGAGCCGGGCAGCGGGGAGAGAAAGCCTGCGAGCCTGGGACCCAGCTCAGCCCGCGGCGGGGCTGCCACCCCCGGCGTGCGGGACCCGCCGGGGCCGCACCGGGTCCGGTTCCCTCTGCCCGTGAAGCTTCCCCGTGAATTATTCCACTGAAATAATTTCCAAAGATTAGTATGGAAAAGCTCCACGTACTCAGTTTTCCACGCTGCTGCGGAAAACCCAGCCCCAGAGGCAGAGGGAGAAGGAAAAGCAGGGACCAAGGTCCCTACAGCCACCCCAGTATGGGAGAAACCAGAGCAGATGGACCTCTGTCCATCCAACCGTGCCTCACTCGCGTGTTGTGACCACAGAGCCTGAATCAATTATTAGAATGATTATAAACTCAACTTTTTTCATCACAATGAGGACGGTGAAGGGCAGCGTGGGCTCTCAGCCTGCCCGCTGAATCTCTGCACTCTCTGGAAGGAACATCTTTGATCTCACTATCAACCTTAGGGCTCAGGTTTAGCACCAGAAATGCTCAGTATTTGCTATCACTTGGTGATTCGCTGCTATCCTGACACTCCAACAGCCCAGAACGACACATGGCAGCGTTTTGCAGCCACCTGAAAGGAGATAGATGCACAAACCAGACGTAACAGGGCTATGACTAATTCCTAAGGACCCTCTGGGAGAGCAGAACTTCTGAGAGCCGTTTCCACCTCTCCCACGGAGCTGCTCCATGACTTGGGAATTGCCCCTGGACTTTCCTCCACACAACGAGACCCATCAGGCTCATCCAGCCCACAGCAAACAACTTAATGTTTGAAAAAATGCTGCCAGCCCCACGGTGCCAACGCTGCCCTGTGCTATCATTCATTTGTCCCGAACTGTTAAATTCACGCCTGCAAAATGAGCTTTGTAGAAGCGATGGAGAGCGAGTGAGCTTTCCTGCAGCACGCTTTGAATCTCAGGGTTAGATCTTAGTTCAGCCCTCCTTGGGGTCCAGCAGCTTATCAACAATTTTCCTCCCAAGAGGAGGCATGTTGGACAGAAATCCTGTCTGGCTGCAGTCACTGACAGCAGCTGGTGATGGGGCAGGAGGCTGAGGCCGCTGCTCGCCCTCCCTCCCTCCTTGGTAGCCCAGCCTGAGCCCTGCACAGGGACCTGGGGCAGCCAACCCGCCCCTGCATCCCACCGGCATCCAGCCCCTCCGCTGCTTCTCCCATTCGAGGCTCCTCCAAAAATGCTTTCACTCCAGAGTTAAGGCACTTGGGAGCAAACTTTCCAAGACATTTGAATATTGTGCCACAAGCCCACGAAGGAAAGCGGCCGTAAATAATCTTCCAGCCACGTTATCTCCCTCGGGAGAGGGTCGTGCCGAGAAACTCACACACACCCAGAGCAAGGGGTTTCCTNTTTTTTTTTTTTTCCTCCTACCTGCGTTTTGAGCTCCCCCGGAGGTCTCCCGCAGACAGGAGTGGCCTGGGATTGAGGATCTACGTTATTTACTGCACTACACTGGAGTAGCGTCCCGGTCGCCAAGGCAATGACATTGGAGCTGCTGAAAGCTGTGCGAAAAGTGAGGCAAAAGCTCCTGCGCTCCTTCCTGGAATAGGAGGCAGTTGCGAGGGGGTGGGGAGTGCTCAGCCAAGCGTGCCAGGGAATTAACGCTGGTCACCAGCGCCAAAGTGACGCCGGGGCAAGGTGGCTGTGGGGGCTGCAGCAGTGGCGGCCACCCGGCAGCACCGCTGGCCTTTAATCGGTCACAGAACCAGGGAATGGTTTGGGTCGGAGGGGCGCTGAAACATCGTCTCGTTCCACCCCTGCCATGGGCAGGGACACTTTTCACTGTCCCAAACCCTGTCCAACCTGGCCTTGGACACTTCCAGGGATGGGACATCCAGCAAAGGACACTCAAGGAGGTTCTTCCCCTCGTCAGTTTGGTGGACTGAGCAGGTTTTGTGTTTGAGTTCAGCCAAGTGACCAGATCATCTCTCCTGGGGGGGCCGGGGGATCGGGAAGGGCTCCGGGATTCCCCCGGGGAGCAGCCCAGGCACACGGAGAGGGGCAGTGGGTGAATACTGAACATTTCTGATTAAAAACCATCGCCCGCAAGGCTAGTTACGGACTCACAGACTCCCTGTCACACTGACGCCCCTCTCACAAACTCCCGTCACTGGTCACTTGCTCTCGGTCACTGGTCACTTGCCCTCGGTGACCCAGGCAGGCCGCGGGCACTGCTCACCCTTGGGCAATCACTGCTTGTGTTCAGGTCCCCTGTCCCCACTCGGGGACCAAAAGACACCCCCTGCCCACAGGCACCCCCACATCACACCTGGGGCAGATGGTGACGGCAGAGCAGCTGTCACGTCTGTCCCTCTGCTCTGGGGACAGAAAACCGATGCATTCACCCCCCAAAAAACCACATCGGTGGGGCTGGAACCAGCTTTTGGAACCAGCTTTTGGAACCCAAATAATCCGCAACGAAATCAAGACTCGAATCCCCAAAACCTCTGATGGTGAGGTTTATTTTTAAGTGATGGTGATTGTGGCCCCCGAACGGGGCGGGGGGTCCCACCCGGGCCATGCTGTCACTGGGACGGGAGCCACGCTGCTGCCACCCAAAAATTCCGGGAATAGAGACCGTGGGGACAAAGGGAGGCAGTTGTGCATCCCCCTGGCTGTTCCGCGGGGAAGGGATGCAGAGGAGCCTCAGCCCGCGGGACCACAGAGTTTTGGGGACACTGACTGTGTTTTGGGAACACAGACATCCCTGTCACCCTCCTCGTTCCCCCTTGGCTCTTCTGCTCCCTAGCAGCTGGCTGCACCGGGAGGGGGCTGTTTCCCAAAGGAATATACCCCCTGAGAGGGGTTTTCTGGGATCTGGTCCTCCCCTGATGTGCCTATATTGATTGATTGATTGATTGATTGATTGATTCCAGTCAGTTCACATCCTTTTTGCTGGGGTATCTCTATTGCAATTGTTAGTTCCTCTGCCCTATCCGGGCAATCTGGCGGGATATCCCACCTGCGCTCCCGTTGCTGTCGGTAATTAGCCGGCAGTAGTGATTAGCCCGAAGGGCTGANGGCCGGGCCGGGCTGAGGGCGGACGCGGAGCGGGCAGCGGTGGAGCCCCGGAGCCCGCGGGCCTGAGCTCAGAGGCTGCTGCCGAGAGGCTTTGAGGCAGTAAGGGTCAATACCGGAACCCTGAGTTAGGTTAAATTACCCTTCATCCGTTAGATGAGTTAGTACTTTAAATTAAGTAGTACCTGAAGGGAGCCTACAGGAAAGATGGAGGGGGACTTTTTACAACGGTTTGGAGAGGCGGGACAAGGGAGGACAGCTTCAAACTGCCAAAGGGCAGGGTCAGATGGGATATTGGGAAGGAATTCTCTGTGAGGGTGGGCAGGCCCTGGCACAGGGTGCCCAGAGAAGCTGTGGCAGTCCCTGGATNTTGATTGATTGATTGATTGATTCCAGTCAGTTCACATCCTTTTTGCTGGGGTATCTCTATTGCAATTGTTAGTTCCTCTGCCCTATCCGGGCAATCTGGCGGGATATCCCACCTGCGCTCCCGTTGCTGTCGGTAATTAGCCGGCAGTAGTGATTAGCCCGAAGGGCTGATTAATTAGCCAGGGCTATTCCGGGCGCGGGACGCTGCCCGCGGAAAGGCGCCAGATAAAGGAGGGCTCCCTGACGATAGGGAGAGGAGGGGGGGCGCGCCCCTCAGCTCATTAACCGCGTCATCACCCGGCTCATTAGCGGCTCATTTGCATACCAATGCGGCTCACGCGGCGCTTCCCGCCGCCGGGCGCCCCCTGCCGGGCCGGCGCGGGGACCACAACTCCCGGCATGCCCCGGGGCNCAGGGGATGGAACTGGATGAACTTAAGGTCACTTCCAGCCCAAACCATTCTGGGATGCTATGAAATAAAATAAGTTATAAGACAGAAAGCAGTTTTTTAAAACCTGGAGTTACTTACGCAGAAGTGATGGAATTGAGAATTCTTTTTACTACTATAAAACCCCCTTTCCCCCTGGGTTAGTTCTCACTGTAGTTTGCAGTGGAGCTCAGTGCATATAGAATAGAATTACAGAATCCTAGACTGGAGTGCAAGGAACTTTAAAGCTCATCTTGTTCAAAGCCCCTGCCACAGGCAGGGACACATTCCACTATCCAAGGTTGCTCCAAGCCCTGTCCAGCCTGACCTTGGACATTTCCAGGGATGGGGCAGCCACAGCTTCTCTGGGCAACCTGTCCCGGTGGCTCACCAGCCACAGGGAGGATTTTTTTTCTTTTAAACACGACATTGACCCTCTCTGAACTAAGCCTGGGGTCACAGCGAGCCTGGCAGGGACAGCCCCGTGCTCCATCCAGGATCCTGCCCCAGCTCAGCCCTGTCCCTGTCCCCCCAGGCCTCATGTATGCAGCACCGTTTGGTGGTTCGGGATGCGAGCTCCCTGCAGATCCTCCAGCTCTACACCTGCCTGGATCAGATCCAGTACATCGAGTGGTCCTCGGACTCCCAGTTCATCCTGTGTGCCATGTACAAGCGGGGCATTGTCCAGGTGAGGATGAAAGCAGCACAGGGTGTGTTCCTGCTGGGATTTGGGTGTGATGGGAGTGAGAGCTTAACAGCCAGCACTAGACTGAGGCTTTGCTGAAGCACCTGATGATATTGATAACACAGTTTGAGGATAACCCAGCATGCCAGGATTTTGAAAGCCACGATAAACATCTTAGTTTGGAAAAGAGTATTTAGGATAAAAATATCCAGCAAAACAGATCAGAATTGGAGATGAGCTTGTTGCAAGAACATATTATAAGTTTCTCTGTATGCAAGCCTGCAGGAAAATCTTCCCATGGGAAAGCACTATTTTTACTGTCTTTTACTCTGTAGAAGTTTCTGTAAACAAATACCTATGTTGTGTTTCAAAGACATTTGAATTGCTCTGCCTGTCTCCTGATATGGGAGATGGGGGTTCTCTTCCTCTCAACCTATGAGGTGAAAACTTGTTATCTCTGACTGTGTAAACTATTCTAACATTCCTTGGACAGAGCTTGAAGCAGGGGCTTCAGATGCTCCTTGCTGGGCAGATAATAGCCCAAATCCTCTGAACTATGGAGTCATGTTAATAAATCATATTATTGTCAAGAGTCCTTTGTCAATGCATGGACCACGGCAATATGAGCTTACCAGTTTCTTACTGCAGTAGGAAATAAATAACATGCAAGCTTGTTAAATGGACTAAACCTGTTTAAATGTTGGATATTCAGAATATGTGTCACAGAAAAAAAAAAACCAACCCCCCATCATTGCCATTTCCATGATCACCCAGGGGTGTGGGACTCACTTTTGCAGCGGGATCCAGCGCCAGTCCTTCATGGCTGCGGGTGGTTGGGTGTTCCTGAGCTCCCTGAGGTGGGATGCAGGAGGCTGTTGTCAGCTGCAGGGAATCCTCCTGAGCTGAGGTTTGGATGAGCTGATGCTTCCTGCACTGTCTGCTTGCTCCCTGCCCCAGGTCTGGTCCCTGGAGCAGCCGGACTGGCACTGTAAGATCGACGAGGGCTCCGCGGGATTGGTGGCTTCATGCTGGAGTCCGGACGGGCGTCACATCCTCAACACCACCGAGTTCCATGTGAGTCTGGAGGCAGGCTTGCTCCCCTCGGTGTCAGATGTTGCTGTCTGCCCTTTGCCTCCTAAAATAACCCAAAGCCCTTAAAGCTGCAGCGATGGTGGAGAGCACGGGTGCGGCTCTGTACTCCTGTGTGTAACTCAGGTTAATTCCAGGTTAGGTGTTTGTTATTCCACTCACATTTTGTTCTCTTGCTTTCTGGTGATAAGATAGAAAACGGACACTTAAATTTGGTAAAACTGTGTGTTTTAGAACATATCTGATGTTTTTGATTTTGATGCCATTCATCAAAGCAGTCTTGGAAATCCAGTATGATGCTTGCAGGGTGAGAAAAGCTCAGGATTTCTAGTTAAAAAAACCCAAACCATAAACATTTCAGAGTGATTTAAAATAAAACTTATAGGCTTATTGGCCTGTGAGATGAGATTTAGATCCAGATCCTGGAAATATTTTCCCAATTGTTTGATTTGACATACAGGAACCAGACTGCTGGTGGAACCACTTGTGAAATTTAAATTATGACACCTTTAATGCTTATTAAGACCCATATGGGGGGATGCTACTAATGTAGAACCCAGATTGGTTTGTGGATGGTTGGTTTGTTGGAAGGCTTGTGGATTCTGACTTTTCCACCTTTTGGATTAGAGCGGATGATTCCTGTTATTGAGTACAAGAACAAAGGGTTAGAAAATAGACAAAAACAGCATGCGAGACACTTTCTTTGTGTTTACTCTTTCCAAACCTGTGGATGGGTTTTAGGTGACAGGAT
Source organism: Leptocoma aspasia (assembly GCA_013399835.1). Classification (NCBI taxonomy): domain Eukaryota; kingdom Metazoa; phylum Chordata; class Aves; order Passeriformes; family Nectariniidae; genus Leptocoma; species Leptocoma aspasia. The sequence goes on along the minus strand of VXAX01002239.1, from coordinate 207,046 downwards.
CTTATGCCACAACAGTAGTCAGCACAGAATTCACATGCTGCAGTGCAAGATTCCTCCTTTTTTTGGGCAAACCCCAGTGTTCGTGGGATATGGCTGTGGACTCTGCTGTGTGTGTGTGTACAGAGTCCCCCATCCCTCTAGATAGGAGTGATAAGTTTAGGCCTTGGTTTTCCCAGGTGTGAATTGCCCTGATAGCAGCAATAAAAATGAAAAACAAGCCCAGAATTCCAGCCTGGAGGCAGTGCAGCCATCCCTGCTGGTCAGGCAGCAGCAGAGGAGGCACAAGTGCAGGCTGGGGCTGTGTGAGGCTCCCAGAGAGGATCTCGTGGCACGTGCATGTGGGGGTGGACCAGCAAGGATTTATTGCCTCCCAGCAGAACTTGGTTTGACCTTAGAGGATTTCATTAAGCCTTTGCCAAGTTGGCATCTGTGTTGGGATAAGTTTCCTTTCCAGCTGTAAACAGGTTGCTAAATTAGCTGTTGTCAGACAGCTGCCAGGGCTGGCTGTGGTTGGAGCTGTGTTTACTCCCTCCCTGCTAAATCCACAGTCTGGGGGGATGGACGTGGGCAGTGCTCAGGATATTTAATATCAGTGTGTTATCAAATCCAGCAACTGCCTGGAGGGTTTGGGGGTTCCCTGTCAGCCAGCTCAGCTGGGCTTTGGTCACTTCCAAACAGCACCAAGTAACCACTCGTGATTCCTCAGGTCAATGTGTGAACTCCACTGAGAGCTCACAAGGAACTTCCTTAGTCCCTGAGTTTTTTAAAGGTTATGGTTGTGCTAATTTCTTTCTAGCAATCTGTACTTACCAGTGCCTCAGAAAAATCATTACAGAATCCCACAATAGTTGGGGTTGGAAGTGCCCTCTGGAGATCATCCAGTCCAACCCCCCTGTCAAGGCAGGGTCACCTGGAGCAGGTGACACAGGAATGCATCCAGGTGGGTTTGGGATGTCTCCAGAGAGGGAGATTCCATGCCCTCCCTGGGAAGATGCTCTAGTGCTCTGCCACCCTCCATGGAAAGAAATTCTTCCTCATGTTGAGGTGGAGCTTATTGTGTTTTAGTTTATGGCCATTACTCCTTGTCCTGTCACTGGCACCTAAAAAAGGAGTCTGGCATCTCCTTTGACACTTGGAATTCATCAGCTAATTTGTAGGGTTTCTTTGTGGTCACTGTTCCTCCTCTACTGAAATCCACTCTGGGAGGCAGTTCCACATTATCAGTGTGTCCTGTGGAAGGTGTTGAACCCCACGTGACTCCTTCAGGTGGAGTCATTGCTATAACAATGCTATTGTTCCACCAGAATTCACAGGCACAGGTAGAGCTTAACCAACAGCTGCAGGTGAAGGATCTGAAGGAAAGCAAATGGATCCTCTTCACATTTCTGAAAGTGCTCAAAGCCAGGTTGGACAGGGCTTGGAGCAGCCTGGTCTTGTGGAAGGTGTCCCTGCCCATGGCAGGGGATGGGATAAGATGAGCTTTAAGGTCCCTTCCAACCCAAGCCATCCTGGGATTCTGTGATTCTCTGCTTCCTCCTGACCCTCATGTTTTGAGATAAATAGTGTGAAGATGTTCTGGAGTGTTTCTCTGAAGAACTGTGCTTATAAACTACATTCTTTGTCTCATTCCATGTCAAGTCCTTAAGCATTAAGGAGCTTCTTTGGAAGTCCAGCAGCAGGGAAAAGTGTGTGTTTCTGTGTGTATCCCAGCTAATCCTTAGTAACTGTGCGTGGCTGCATTGGCTGAAAAATGCTTCCTGGCGAGGAATGTCCTCTGAATAATCTTCTGAAATCCGCTGCTGACAGACACTGCTATGTAAGGGGGCCGAGTGACCCAGTCAAGTCTGGGACAAGAGTTGACAGTCATTTGAGCTGTAGGTTGTTTAAAAGTGTGGTTTTGTCTGCTGAAAATCACCAGTCCTACACCTGCCTGGAGCTGTCAACATTGGGCCATGGTCCTGGGCCCGGCGTTGGAGACTGTTTATCACGTTACCATCTAAATACTTTTTATTTCTCAGCTGTTTTTAGGCTATTTTAAAAATGCTTCTGCTTTTGGTTTGTTTTTCCACTGCAAAACAACAGCTGAAAACTTCTCAGACACCATTATCATGAGGATTTGAGTTTGACAACTCCACTCAGTCGAGTCATCTATGCTGAAGAGAAAGTATCCCCCAAAAGGAGCAGTGGAGAAGGGCTTGCTGCAGACTTAACTAACCATGGGCTGTTCTTCTTCTATAAAAACATTTGTCCCTTCTCCATGAATTCCCTGAGAAAGGCAATGAGCAGCAATGGAAATTTCCTGTCATTTTTGAAGGGTTTGGTTTCTTTTCTCACCCTCTGTGTTTGGTGTTTCTGTTGCTCCTGATCCTGTCTGCAAGCTGTGACATAATCCTTCTAATCTTCTTCATCTCATTTATGTTGGCAACTTAAATGAGATTGTGGAATGTTCCAGGTGGGAATATGAAGGTTTTCCCTTTCTGTCACAATTCAGTTGTAAACACGATGTTAAGGGAAGGGGGTGTGAAATCCATACATTAAGCACATAATGTAAATTTCTCTGTAGGAATGCCTGAGTGGGCACAAGTGGAACAACAGAAAAGGATCCTACTTTCAGGAATCAAAATGATTTGGTTTTGAATGTTCCTAGCACTAGGCCAAACCATCAAGTTGTGTGAGCTGGATGAGAAGTTACTATGGAATTACAGAATGTGTCTGTGTGCTTCCCTCTGAGCCTTGCAGAGGAGAGAGTGGAGCTGAACAGACAAACAGTGACAGGATGAGAGGACACAGCCTCAAGCTCTGCCAGGGGAGGGTCAGGTTGGACATCAGGAGGAATTTCTTCATGGAAGGGGTGGTCAGGCATTGGAAGGTGCTGCCCAGGGAGATAGGTGGTGGAGTCCTCATCCTTGGAGGTGGCACTCAGTGCTCTGGGCTGGGTGACAAGGTGGGGGTCAGGCACAGGTTGGATTGGACTTGATGATCCTGGTGGTCTTTTCCAACCTCAGTGAATCTGTGAATAGAGGATTTGAAACAAGATGATCTTTAAGATCCCTCCCTTGCTGTGATTCCATGATCTTGTTAGATGTTAAAGGTGTGTTGTGTCTGATAGATGGAGTGAGGATGAGGGCTTTGCTTATCAGACTTAAAGGCATCTTGTTTAGTTGTAGTCTGGGTTTTTGCAGGTGTATTTTTGTGTGTGTGATTGTGCCATGAGACGTGTGCTGGCTGTGCTCTTTGGGCTCTCCCCAGTGCTGCAGAGGCGCTGGGGCAGTTTGTTGTGTATGTTTTGGGGCACACAGGGCAGGGCAGTGCCCCCTCAGCAGTATCAGGGTGTGATGCCACCAAAACATTCAGTGCCAGGAGCACGTGCTCAGCAGTGAAGAACAGGAAAACCATTGTTGTCCTCCTTGAGGAGTCATAAAGCTTGACCCTTTTGGAGAAGCCACTGTTTTTACAGCAAATGGAGGTTTAGGTTGGATATTAGGAAAAATTTCTTCATGGAAAAGGTTGTCAAGCATTGGGACAGGCCCCTCAAGGGAGGGGTGGAGTCAACATCCCTTGAGGGATTTAAAAAACATTCAGATGTGGCACCTGGGGATGTGATCTACTGGTGGCCTTGGCAGTGCTGGGAAAATAGTTGGACTCAGTTGTCTTTGAGGGCTTTTCCATCCTAAATGATTCTGTGCCTCTGTGATGGAGCAGAGATGGATGCAGAAATATTTTGAAACAAAGGTGGCCTTGCCTTTTCTCTGGCTGAGCCTCGGGCAGAGTGACAGTGGGAACTCAGCACGGGGTGTGCTGTGTCCCATCTCCAGAGATTTGTGTGCTCTTGAGCTCAACATGAGCACGAGGTGTTGCCTCCTGAGGCTTGGAGCAGCCAGTGTGGTCCAGGATGGAAAAGTGTTTGATGCCCAGCGGGCCAGGGGAGCTGTTCATGAGGCTGAGTAGCAGCACTCAGGTGCCTTTGTCAGGAAAAATGATGATCCAGCCCTCAGCATTCGAAGCCTGCAGCTGCTAAGCTTGTATTAAGTGGCTGGAGAATGTGTGCTGTGTGTTTTGCTCAGGGGAGGCAGGGCAGCCAGTGCATTTAGGGCTGCAATTAGCAGTCCCCAGCAGCATTTCAGTGCTGCAGTTGCTGCAGAGGAATGTGTGGAGGCATCCTGTTGGTATTTTTAAAGTAAATCTTGCCTGAGGAGCGACAACGCTGGGTTTGGGTGGCCGGAAGTGAGCGGCCCCAGGGATAAAAGTTGATTAATGTTCAGCTTGTGGATTCCTCCAGGAGCTGCTGAACTTAGAGGAGGAGGTTCTGCCCCTCTGCCCTGCCCAGGTGAGACCCCACCTGCAGAGCTGCCTCCAGCCCTGGGGTCCCAGCATAGGAAGGACCTGGAGCTCCTGCAGAGAGCCCAGAGGAGGCACCAGGATGATCAGAGGGATGGAGCAGCCCTGCTGGGAGGAATGGCTGGGAGAGTTGGGATTGTCCAGCCTGGAGAGGAGAAGCTTTGGGATGACCTAATTGTGGCCTTCCAGTGCCTTAAGGGAACTTACAGGAAAGATGGAGAGAGACTATTTCCAAGGGTCTGGAGTGACAGGACAAGGGGGAATGGCTTGCCACTGACAGAGGGCAGGGTTAAATGAGATACTGGGATGAAATCCTTCTCTGTGAGGTTGGACAGGGCTTGGAGCAACTTGGTCTACTGGAAGGTGTCTATGTCCATGGCAGGGGGTGGGACAAGATGAGCTTTAAGGTCCCTTCCAGCCCAAATCATTCTATGATTCCATGGAAAAAGATTTGTGTTACTTCTTCAAATCTCAGAAGTTTCCTGACGTGTAAGGCAGAAGGGACTGTTTGGGATTCCATGATCTCTGATGGGGAGGCAGTGTTTATTTGGGATTCTGAAGCCTGGTTTGAACCCTGTAAATCCCTTGAATTGTGCTTCCCACCAAAAGCGATCATGTCAGCAAGGGAAAAACTTCCAGCTTCTGTTGCAACACGGAGCCTGCAGTGTTACCAGCGAAGCAGATCCATAGGCTGCTCCCTCAGCATCCTTTGTCACCATTGAACAGTGCCAGGTACTTCAGGGAAGGAAAAGGTGTTTTGAGGACAAAGCTGCAAAAAGGTGTAGGAGAACCTTCCTCCCAAGACTGCTGGGGTGCTGCTGGGCTGTGTAGGATGTGGGAGGAGGAGGAAATGGGGACAATTCTGGCATTTTACGTAATGGATCAGAATTAACTTTAGTGTTCAGTAGTTCAGGGAAAGGCACCTTTGTGATAGAGGTGCTTCACTGGAAACAATCCTACCTGTAGCTCTTCCTTGGTGCAGTAAAATGCAGGAAAACACAAGTTTAAAACTTGACCCTGGAAACATTCCTTGCTCCAGCTCCAAATGCAAAGGCTCACGTGCCATCCTGGTGAATGCCCATGTGTCTGGGGCTGCCGTTGCTAAGGGAGAGGGAGTATTTGTTTTTAATTGGGTAATGTGCAGATGGCAAGGCAGAGCCTGGAGTGCAGCTGTGACCTTGGGGAGCTGTGGGGAGGCTGGGTCTGCAGCTGCCTGCCCTCTCTGCAGCTCTTGGTGCTTGTGGAGGCACAGTTCTCCAGAAATCCCCCAAACACCAGTGTAAAGCCTTGCTTTGCATAGCAGGTTTTGAGTGTCTGAATTTTTCAGTAATTCTGTAAGGTGCCTCCTCGTGTGTGCCTGAGGAGGGAAGAGCAAAAGACAAATCAGCCATCAAAGCTGAGGGTTTCTAAATGTTGTAAAATACAACTCAGTGTTCACACTTAGTAGCCTTTTCCCAAGGGATACAGTGTTCTGAATGTAACTCATCATCCATTCATAAAGGCAGGAAATTCTGTGATGAATCTGTCTTTCCAACTGCACACTAACTCTAGGCAATAGATTGGGAAGACATTTGTGCTAATGTCAGGAACTTCAGTGTTTGTGAAGAGGTTTTCTCCATAACAGTGGTGTGCGTTTTGTATCCCCATCTAGAGTACTCATGTAAGCTTGGGGTAAATTCCCTGCTAACTGCCAGAAATTGGGAAAGAATTCCTCTTAGTTTCTTCCCAGGTGTTATACAAAATAGCTGCAGAATTAATTAATCACAGAAAGTTCATTGATCCACTTTGTGTTGCTGAATTAGGTTGATGTTTTCTGATTAATTTTTTTTTTAATCTACAAAAATAACCAAAACTGCTCCCTGTCTCTGTGCCAGCTGCGAATCACGGTGTGGTCCTTGTGCACCAAGTCTGTGTCTTACATCAAGTACCCCAAAGCATGCCAGCAAGGTAAGTGTCACACACCTAGCTGGGAATGGTCCTTTAATGTGGCAGAAAGGGAAAATTATTTAATGTGACCACAAACCCCATTTTTGGGAACAGGGTCTGGTTCTGTCCCTTCTGAGCAGCACCTGCAGCCAGGTTGTGGTGTCTGAGTGAAGGATTCCAGCTGGTCCATGTGCCTGCTCTTCACATGTGCATCTGTGTTGTGTTTGCCTCTGAGGGATCCTTTAAGACATTAAATTATGCTGGACGTGCTCACGATGAAAAACATTAATCCAAAGTGACTTTTGTCATCTTCTGCATATGGAAAGGCTGGAAAGGGAAGCTTGTGTCAGGGCTGTCAGACCACATGGCTGTGGTGAGCAGTTTCCAGCCCAAGGCTTGTATGCCAGAGATGACAAAGACAATTATGTATTCCATGTAAAATCCAGGAGGATGGGGAGCAATGCCTGGGAGTTGGTGGAGACCCGATGGTTGCATAACTGATCCATTTAGCCAGGCTAAATGAAGTGGTTGTTTGAAATCTGTTTGGTTTATATAACAACTGTCAGTGGTTAGATGTGTTTTGAAGCACGCTGGAGCTCTGCATCCTGAGAAATTGTACATTCTGAGCTTAAAAATTGCTGACACAATGAATCAGTAACACTGTGCTTTGCCTTGATTAATGTGACCTTCTGTGAAGCGTTTCTGTCTCCTCTTTTATTTCTGCTTTGAATTGGGAGTAACTGTGCCTTCCTGAAGCCTCATCTGCTCTTCTGCCTTGCTGTCTGATTTCTATTTAAGCCAGTTTTAATTAATCTGTCCCGTGGCAGGGGTGGCTTTCACCAAGGACGGGCGCTACATGGCCGTGGTGGAGCGACGTGACTGCAAGGATTTCATCAGCATCTTCGTGTGCAGAAACTGGCAGCTCCTCAGGGTAAGCTCTGCCTCTCCTCCCACTCTGCTGGGGAGGTTACCTGCACATATTGTACACTACTCCATTAGAAACAGTGAGAGTAGCAAGTTCTTGGTACTTGGGACATGTGATGTAAACTGTTCACACATGGGATCAGTCCATGGAGGGTGGCACTGGCCCTGGGCTGGATCTGAGCCATTAAACCTCATGGAGAACTTGTCTGTATCTTGTGTCACCTCTAATTTGGGAATTCTGAGCCTCACCAGAAGCTGAGAACAAATTTGGGAAATACCACTAAATGTTTGTTGTGTTCCTGAGCTCTTCCCTAGTGAACCTTGTAGTGGGACCTGTGGCTGTCCCATCCCTGGAAGTGTCCAAGGCCAGATTGGATAGAGCTTGGAGCAACCTGGGACAGTGGAAGGTGTCCCTGCCCATAGGATAAGATGAGCTGTAAGGTCCCTTCCAGCTCAGACTATTCTGGGATTATGTGATCCTGTACTGGGTTTTAAGACAAGGAATTTGGCTTCCTGGATTTTTGACTGATTCAGTGTAACTAATTTAATTTTCTTACGAAATGTTGTTCATTTGAAGGTATAGAAACTTTTAGCTCATCTGTAGTGGGGATCAAAGATCCACTGAATGCAGCATGTATTACAAGAGGAAATATTTTTGTTGCTACTCTGGCATACAAAAAGCTCTTTTGTGTTTGTGGTAGTCCTTGAAAGGTTAAAACCGAACATTCTGTCAGCTTAGATGCAACAGGATTTGTTGATATTTCAAATGGTTTTGTGGTTTCTCTTTTGTGGGCAGCATTTTGACACTGAAACTCAGGATCTGTTTGGGATTGAGTGGGCCCCCAATGGCTGTGTGCTGGCAGCATGGGACACATGCCTGGAGGTAAGAGGAAAAGCAGATTATTTTCTTGAAGAGTTCAAGCTGGTCTTTGGCCATCATGTATAAAGCAGTGACTAAAATAATTAGTGTTTAAAATGTTTCTTTTGGACATAAAAGGGTGTGAGTCCAGCTTTTGTTAAATACTACACTTGTGTTAGCAATGGGTGTCCTTGCCAAGTGGATCTTGCTGTTCTTTAAACCTTCAATGACAGCAAATTATTTCTAATTTATCTTGGAAAAAAATGTAAATATTGCAGAAGCTGCTATTGAAATAATGAAAGACTAATGGAAGAGTGTAAGAGTCTTCTCCAGCTTTACTGACATTGCACTGCACAGTGATTTTACAGTTAATGAAAGTACTCATCCAAAAAGAGAGCAACGAAGCCTCTTAACTCATAGCTAAGAGACCATTTGTACCTTTGTATTTAACTTGCTGCATGTTAAACAGGCAGAGTTTGGCAGGGATGATTTGCCTGCCTGTGGTTTTTAGCAGCCTTGCTGGATTTGAGAGTGGCTGTGTCTGTGTTTCAGTACAAGGTGCTGCTGTACTCCCTCGATGGGCGGCTGCTCTCCTCCTACCGCGCCTACGAGTGGCCCCTGGGCGTCAAATCCATCGCCTGGAGTCCCAGCAGCCAGTTCCTGGCCATTGGCAGCTTTGATGAAAAGGTGAGAAATGTTTCCTGCCTCTTTTATCTAAATCCATTGGAAGAAGTTTGCCCTAACAGTCTCCCCTTGCCACGCTTCCTGAGCCAGGTGCGTATCCTGAACCATGTGACGTGGAAGAAGATCACAGAGCTTGATCATCCAGCAACCATTGCCTGCAAAAAGACTGTAAGTGTGGATCCCAAATCCATGGAGTCCTTAGCTCCTTAGAGCTTGGGTGCAGCTATTTGTATCTGAAAGATGCTGATGAATCTATTTCATTCTGGAGACTTTTCTTTTTTTTCCTGCCACGGCTTGGGAAATTGCATGGCAACCTGGGAATGTAACAAAAATGTGGGAATCCTTTCAAATTTGATGGAATATGTGTCTGTGATTTTCTCTCTTGAGCAGTAATAGATTCTCAGATGTTCCTGTCACATGCCAGTGTATTTTGGTGTAGGTGGTGGTTACATTACAGATTTGGGTGTGCAGCTGATGGCAAACTGGAAAACTGAATAGGAGAGATTTGTCTCAGCTTTATACAGTTCCTAACTTTAAACAGTGCTGGAACTGGATTGTGTTCAGATTTTCTGTCCTGTGTGGCCTGTGTGGACAGGCTCATCCAGCTCACCTAAAGGGCATTTCCTGGAACATCTGTCAGCATTGATATTTATCCTTTATACCTGTACCTGCAAGGCCTGACAGGTTCTAGGCTGTTGGCAGCAGGTGCATAGCTGCTGTTCCCAAAATCCTGAGCTGATCTCATCCCTGGAGGTAACAAAAACAGTGTGTGGTGCTGTTTGCCATTGCAGAGGGACTGAACAGACCTCCTGGAAAAGTTTGTGTGTGGATTGTAAGCCTGCAATATTCACATGACTCTGCCTCTTAACCAAAAGCAAGGCACGAGCCATTAAAGCACCTCAGCAAAGCTTCTCACGGCTGAAAAAAATGCCTTAACTTCCAGTTAGGTGTAAAATATGTCATGGAAAACAAATGGAAATAGCTCTGTTAATCTCCACTACACAGACAGGAATTGCAGTTGCTGTGTTTTATCCTGGTGCTTGTGTTTGGGAATATGTTGCAGGCACACTAAAATATTTTTGTTATTTTCCTTCTGCAGCGCTGCACTTTGAGATAGAATCAGATCAAAGATTTTTGGTTGCAAAAATGAGATTCCCACTGTAATGGGGATGATTTAATTTGCTGTCAGAAATAATGAACGAGGTGCACTCCCTCAGACTTATTCTTTGGAGTGTTTTTCCTGATGATGGTTCCAAATGGCCCATGATTCACTGGGAATACTGGATTCCAGATCTGCCTACTGAAGCCCTTTCCTCTGTTGATGAACCAGGAGATGCTAAGATGTACTAAATGTGCAAATGAGCCAGTGGGATGTGGGTATTTGGTAACAGCCCGTGTTCAAACTCTCCAAGGCCCTTCTGTAGAGCTCTCACTTGTTTCTTTGTAGATTGTGTATAAAGAAGTGGAGAAATCCCCAACTGTTGACACAGAGAGACTTTCTTTCCCTCCAACAAGAGCATTGGCTAGTTCTCTCTTCAGCACACAGAGTAAATGTAAGCCAAAGTTTACTCAAACCAGACACTTGAGTTTGCCTTGGGAAGTCTTTAAATAAACATTGTAGGTGAACTCTGCCCCTTGGATGGTGGAACAGATCCTCTGGATGTTCTCTAGGGCAGTAAAAATCAGTCTCAGTCTTTGTGGCACTGTAAATCACCTTTGGTTAACTGTGTTTGAAATATTAGTTACAAGGTAGTAGAAAAATTAATCTCTCCTCATTTTCCTGATTTAATCTCAGTCTTGTCTGAATTTCCAGCCTTTCCTTTTCTGTAGGAGGGCAGGAATAGTAGTAGGGTGTGAAGATGTGGTATCTTAAAGCAATTGAAATTTTGATTTGAACATCTTGGAGAAGAGTAAAATATGATCCTATCACTTCAGAGATGAGGGGTTTTAACAGCTGGATGTAAATGCATTGCCCATTCAGGCTCACTTAGTGAAATACTTTTATTTCCTGTTCCAGATGACATTTCCCAGGTGCCAGTTTCTTTACAGTATGTCAAACCAGTTGCTGACAGGGCAAATCCCAAAGTGGGAGTTGGGATGTTGGCCTTCAGTGCAGATAACTGTTTCCTGGCAACCAAAAACGGTAAGTTCCGACTGCCCTGCCTTAGAGGGGAAACCATGTGGGGCATGTGGGGGGTTTCCTAAGCAGAAATGATCCTTTGCACTATAAAAAGTCATGGCCCTGTAAAATCAGCTCTGTTGTGAGATATGTAACTACAGAGGAATCCCAGCCTGTCTCCTAGTGTGTGTTAACTGTTGTGAGGTGTCAGAACTGCTGATCAGGGCATGAACTCAGCCTTGGCTCTGTATTTAATGAAAATAGTGGGGTTTTATATTTCTTTAAGTTTCTGTGAGCTCACTGTATTGAAAATGGAACTAATCTTCCCACTTACAGCATGGGTCTCTTAAAAGGCAGAACTCTGCATAACTTATAGCAGGAGGAATTCTGACTTTCTGAATAGTGAAAGTCATGGAATTAATGTTCCATTTTCCCCTTTGGTCCTGAGGGCCTGTTTGTGACTGGATGCCAAAGCTCTGGCTCAGGTGCAAAACCCATCAGACAGACTAATGTGATAAAAGCCATGGAAGGACTGGGAGATGGACTAGATCACTTTTACCTTTTTTTGCAACATTTCCAAGGCTGAATATTTCCTGAAGGCTGTGCTTGGCAAAGTGGTGCTAACCCTCGTGGTGTACCTAAAGGTTTGTGTTGCACGAATTTGTTTTTTCCCGTGCATTTAGAAAAAACCAAGCGTGTTGCAAGAACATATTCTAAGTTTCTCTGTATGCAAGCCTGCAGGAAATTCTTCCCATGGGAAAGCATTCTTTTTACTGTCTTTTACTGTGTATAAGTTTCTGTAAACAAAATCTCTGGTTTGTGTTTCAAGGACATTTGGATTTCTCTGCCTGTCTCCCGATATGGGAAGATGTGGGTTTCTCTTTCAACCTATGAGGTGAAGGACTGTTATCTCTCTGATATTGTAAGCATTCTAGCACAGAGCATGAAGAAGTAAGGATCTGAGCTCTGTACCTGGGCACATTATAGCCCAAATCCTTCTGAGCTATGGAGTCATTTTAATAAATCATATTTAGCCTTCTGATATCATTGCTAAGAGTCCATTGTTGCTGCACGGAGCACGGCAATACAAGCGTGATCCTTTTCTCACGAGTGCCTTCCTCTGCAGATAACATTCCCAACGCCGTGTGGATCTGGGACATCCGGAAGCTGAAGCTGTCAGTGGTGCTGGAGCAGCTGTGCACCATCCAGTGTTTCCAGTGGGACCCGTGCCAGCCCCGCCTGGCTGTGTGCACAGGCAGCAGCAGAGTGTACCTGTGGTCCCCCGCTGGCTGCGTCGTGGTGCGAGTGCCCGGGGAAGGTGAGCCCCAGCTGCCACAATCTCAGTGACAAAATATTGTTCTGTTTATAAATCCAGCCGAGTGTTGTCCTGGAAATTGTTGCATGAATGTACTACAAGTTTCCCTGCATGCAGGCCTGCAGAAAATTCTTCCCATGGGAAAGCGTCTTTTACTGTTTTTTTTTTACTCTATATAAATTTCTATAAACAAATCTCTGAGCTGTGTTCAAGGACATTTGGTTGCTCTGTCTCCTGATAATAGGAGATGGGGTTTTTCTTCCTTTCAACTATGAGGTAAAAAGTTGTTATCTCTGATTTGTTAAACTATTCTAGCATTTCTTGGATGGAGCTTGAGGCAGCAGCTTCAATTGCTCCAGACTGGGCAGATAATAGCCCAAATTCTTTGAATTATGGAATCATGTTAATAGATCATATTTAGCCTTCTGATATTATTGTCAAGAGTCCTTTTTTAATGCATGGACCATGGCAATAGGAAGTAGCTCAGGTGTGTTCTTGGAGCTGCTTGAAAACGGGTGTTTTCACCCTTGGGAAAAGAGGAGTTCCTAGTGAGACACAGGAAATGTCTCAAGGACAGCACGGGACCAGCAGGGATCTGTGTGGCTGATTCCTTTTCCTCCAGCAGGAGGATGGGCTGCCAGCTCCTTGCTGACACACTCTGATCTCTTCCTGCAGGTGACTTCCAGATCATGTCTCTCTCCTGGCACTGCAGTGGGGACTCCATGCTGCTCCTGAGTAAGGACAACTTCTGTGTGTGTTACTTGGAAAGAGAAGAGGTAAAATAAAAGAACTAAAATGCATTAAAAATGCTCCCAAGTCTGAGGAAGAAAGAGGAAAGGAGTCAAAACCTGTTGCCCAGTCTGAAGTGTTTGTATTTTTAAGTTATTTATTTGAAGGAGCTCCAAGCTCAGTGTGTGAAATACTGTGACTGCATTTGAATGAAGTGATGTAGCAAGTGAAATGTAAGGAATGAGTGTCTATTGCAAGAAAACCTGAATATTGATGGAGTTGAACATCTTTTTTTCAACTCTGAACCCTGATTTTCAAAAACTGTAGCTCTGTGTATATATAATGTATAGCTATTATTTAAATTTTCTATTTCCAATAAATATTTTGATAGCTACAAACTATAAACCTGCACCTCTGCACTTGAAAGTCTGTTTCAGTGTGATCAGTGATGTGATGATGCAGTGATTTATCCCAGCACAAGGAATTATTACTTGCACACTAATAATTTTGGGTGACAGTAACTGTGCCTGGGCCACCATGGATTTATTACATGGAATCTTTGCCAGAGGGATCACAATTGACACTTCAAGATGCTGAATTACAGGTAACTGAAATGGGAATTTTTGTCCTAACTCTGGTGCCAAATAGGAGTGTATGGTTTGGCAGGGAAGGAGCTGTTGGATATCCTTCCTTGTCTTCCCCTGTGTCCTTCCAAGGAGGGAGCCTCTTGTTTAGGAATTTACTGGATGTTTTTTCTTTTGTTACCTAATTTCACAGACTCAGTCTCCAGAAAATGAAGAACAAATACCAAGTAAGAGTTGGAATTTAACTTTACTGCAAGGTTAATGAAAATTGAACAGGTAACTTAGAAAATGCATGGAGAAGCTTGGAAAGCTGGAGTCAGGACAGACTGCAACAGGAGTTTCACAAACACTCACCTACATTAAGGTCAAAAAACCCCACCACTGTGGCACAGTGTTCATCCAGCAGATAAATGCTCTGATGAAGGGGCATGGAGAGAAGGTCATGCACAAGAAAAAGATTGTTAGAGTCACCTCCTGAGCAATTACAGCTGTCATCTCTTGGGCTGCTTCTGAATTTCATCCCTGGATGAGAGGTTCACTGCAGGGATGTATGAACCAAGGCTGACACACAGTGCTGAAAGTTTTCTCTGTCTCCATTAAAAAGTCCTGGCCCAAACTGGAGTAGATTTATGAAAATTGGCTAAGAGTATCAATCTAACCAAAATAGAATTCCTTTTCAGTTCTGTAAAGAACAGCTTTGAAGGCAAATGTGTTTGTGAGGCTTTTGGCAACATTCTCTCACAACAGTCTTTATTCTGTGGCTGCAGCAAAGAAACAGAAGTAGAGAGGAAGTTCCAGTAGGTTCTTAGAGGGATTTTTACAAGAAGCTCAGAAATGCATACTGAGTTCACAAACTGCTGCTGAGCAGGTGGAACAGTGCAGCTTTAACAAAAGCTAGCAAATACTGTTAAAGACTGACTGACAGCTTTGAAAATTCCTAACAGGCATTAATCAGAGCACTGAGATCATGGTGATTGGAACAGCAATTCCTCTTAAACAACACAAAGCAGTCCCAAGCACACGACAGGATTTGACACCGTACACAGGGACACAGCAGGGCCGTGGCACAAAGGTTCTGCTGTGCACTGGGGTTTCAGCAGATTCCAGTGGCACTTCAAGGACTGGGAAAAGCAGGCACTGGGACACAGAACACACCATGGCTCCTTCACCCTGCATAAGGACCAGTGAGGGCTGTAAATCAGGTACAAAATACAAGACTGACACCACCCTGTGTCTGCTTCAATCCAACCTGTGCCTTCCCCAAACAACTTGGGAACTGTCCTACAACGTCCCCTGTCGCAGTCGAGCTAGGAGCGAGACAGAAACTCACTAGCTAACTGTGACAATATGAAGAGTAAGTTTATGTGAAACACACTACTTTTATAATACTGATAGTTGCCATTAGCTGATTGGTTTTATGGTAATTTATCTGACTCCATTGGTGGCTTCAGCTAACGCAGTTTTAAGGACACTGTCTCTAAACTTAACTATTCTTTACATTTCTTCTTCACAGACTCACTTATTATCTCTAAACTTTCTCTCTGGCTGTGAGAATACAGCCACACGTCCCCCTTTGCCTTCCTTCCCCTGGCAACTTTGCTTCATCACTTGCTCTGCCCTCAGCACCCTCTCCCCGGGGCACCACCAGCAACTCACTTGCCCTCGAACAGGTGACACGCAAGGGGGTTCAAAATCCAATTTTGCCTCTTGTCATGGAGTAGCCCAGCTTGGCCTCGTTGTTGATGAAGGACATCAGTCCCAGGTAGGTCTCGATGAGGATGGGCCGCTCCAGCACCAACACCCCGTTAGCGCTTCCCGGCACCGGGCCCTCCTTGTGGGCTTTCTTCACAGCCTGGATCAGCTGCGTTTGAAAGTTTTCCAGCTGGAAGAAAAGAAATCACCTTGCTTCTGCATTGTTTTACAAACTGTTAAGTAGCTGCTGATAGGGAATGGTGAAGGATTAGCATGAAAGCTAGAGCCTGTCAGGGCTCTCTGGGTTGTGATAGTCACAGTCTGATATTTAACCTCAATGATTCAGTTAATTTCACACAGGACACTGCTGATATGTGACTTAAACAGGGTAAAGATTTATCCATGACCAGGTGTTTATTTCTGACTGTGGTTCTGCCCTGATCACTGATGTGTTACGCTTAATAGTGTTCTAATTTTAGGCAAACCTTCAGAGGGAAGCACCTATTACAAAAAGAACAGAGAACCACCTTGGTGAAGTGAGCAATTAAACTGTCTGTTAATTAGCTGGCAGTCCTAGATGAAAAGTCCATCAGCCTGTCAGGTAAGTAAGAGCAGAAACAGCCCAAGATCCATTTGCTTTTGGGTTTTACAGGACTCTGCACCTTCAGAATTTTTGGCTTCCTCTCTGTTTCAGCCAGTTATGGGTGGCTGGCAAAAGTGGGCAATGGGTCCACCTTGCAAGTCAAAATTTGGAGACTAGGGAGATGGAGCTCCCAGTTCTACTTCTGATGTAACTGATTTTGTTTGATGAATTGATAATATTGCTTAAAAATAATCCAAGTTGTGTCTACCCTAGGAGCTCAATGAGCTGCCTGGAGCAGCTCCTTACCCGGCACAGGGACGAGATCTTCTCGTCAGCATCTGCCATGGGGTGCTCGGTGAAGGTCACGTAGGGGATGTTGGTGGACCAGGGGTTCCACCTGTTGATGAAGGAGGCACGGCTTTGCTTGTCCCACTGGATGCGGATACCGACACCTTCCCTCCTGACAGTGCAGAATGAACAGGGTAAAACTTCCCAGTCTTTGAGCAAGGTTAGCTAAAAATGTTCTGTCTGGAAAAGACCTGCTTGAAACCAGAAGCTATCTTAGAAGACAAGTGATAGGAAATTTTACTGTAGGTGAGAAATGCAATAATTCAGCCCCTGAAATGTGCAAAGGGACATTCTTATGAGCTGAGAACAAGAAGGTGAAGCACCTGGGACACCCTGGCCATCCTTCACAGCCCCTGTGTCCACAGGACCTGCCACTCACAGCTTTCTACTCATGCTAAGGTGGTGTTACTACTACTTACTGCATTATGTAATGGTCATGAGTTTCTGCTCCCAAATCTACTCATCTTATCTTGAAAGTCCTTGAGCAACTTGCTGTTAGTGGAACTACTCACCACCCCAGCAAACCAGCAGCTATCCTGAGGTCATTAATAAAGCTTCAGGAATTGTTTGCAAAGTTAAGCAAGCAAAAGGAAAAATTCTCAGACCATTCCAGCGGTCAGGCTGACAGCTCAATCTGTTCCCAACAATTGTGTAAGACTTACACGTGACTGTGGCTGCTTACTTGTTCAGAGATTTAGGTGGGAACTCAAACTCCCCCACGGAGATGGTGTCCACGGCGCTGAGGGCAATCCTGGTCACGTGCTGGCACTGCAGGCTGATGAAGTTGTACTTGCAGACCAGGAGGGACCAGTCCGTGATGAGGACAAGGCGCTCCTTCTCGTTGTTCCAGTGATCGATTCTGGGGAGAGAACACGACTGAGCTTTAAGTGGTTTTGACTCCTGGCTAGAAACACTCAAGAGCTTGGCAGAAAGGAGAATTGCTGAGGAGAACAAATCTGAAGTCCTAGTGACGCTGTATTTTCTGTTACTTTGCTTTGTATCAGCAGGGCCAGTGCAGGGCTGAGGGTCTGTGCCCTGCTGCACACACGAGCAGTTTGTTAAAGCTACGCCCGTGCTTTACTGCAGGAGTGGATCCTCTGTGGGACTGGACTTCGTAAGGGGTTAACCGGGGAGCGTCGGTCTGGATCTGAAGGGCTGGGTTATAAAGAAATAATAAAATAATGATGGCTGCAGCCAGCCTGGGCCGTTCCGGGCCTTGTGCGCGCGTTAATATCCACCAGGTTTAATACAGAAAAGCGCTGTGGGATGTGCGGCTCGGGGCCGAGGCTGCCCTGGCTCTCCTCTCCCCCCGCCCGGAGCGCCCGTGCCATCCCGCCGCGGAACTCACTCGGTGAGCAGCCACACGCTCTGCACCTCCCCGTCCTCGGCGGGCAGCACGACCACCCGGATCTCGCTCACGGCCTGCTCGATGGTGCCGGGCTGCGGGGGGAGAAGCAGAGGTCAGGCCGGGCGGGCCGGGGCCGCGGCCGCCCCCGCGCCCCTCCCGGCGCGCACCCGGAACACGAAGTACTGCCGCAGGCGGCCGGCGCGGCCCGCGGTGCGNAGTATCGGGTGTTGTCATCGTCGCACACCGGCGGCTGCTGGGACCGTCACCATCGCACACCCGGGGATGTACAGAGTGGTGGGTGCTGTCACTGTCGGTTGCTCAGAGCTGATTAGGTACCGGGTACCATCGCTGTCGCATGTGTCAAGGGCTGTGTCAAGTGCTGTGACCATCGGACACCTGGGTTGTACAAGGTATCAGGTACTGTCACCGTCACACAGCACGGCTGTGCCAGGTGGTGGGTGCTGTCGCTATTGCCACGATTGGTACCAGATGCCATCACTGGCACACACCGGGGCTGCACCAGGTACTGGGTACTGTCACCATCACAAACCTGGGGCTGTACCAGGTGGTGGGTGCTGTCACCATCCCCTGCCCAGAGCTGTGTCAGGTACCAGGTGTTGTTGCTGTCACACACCTGGGGCTGTATGAGGTCCCAGGTGCCACCATGGTTGCACATCCAGAGGTGTATGAGGCCTGTCTCAGCTCTGCTGTGGATTTTCAGGGCTAAGACACAAACCCACACACATCACACAGTGTACAGTGGGAGGCCCCAAGCTCAGCCAAAATGATGCTCTGCTCTGCCCAGGTGGTCTGGGCAAGACTCATATACCCACAAAGGAACAAGATGTGTGGGTCTACAGAGAGCAGGCAGAGCTGCTGGGAAGCAGATCTGGGTCAGATGTGTAAGATCCTTGAATATCATCAGGACAGAGCTCAGGAAGGTACCAGAGGAGTGTGGGATAGGGACAGGATTGTGCATGGAGAGCCCTGGTGCCCATATCACATCCAGCACACTTGATAGCGAAGATTAAATAATGCTGGGGAATGAATGGCATGTTAATGTTTCAGTTTTTGTGGTCTCTGGCATGACTGCAGATATTATCATCAGTATTTATGGAACTGTATCATATCTTGGACCACTTTCAGGGCTGTTTTACCCGGAGCCAGAGGACGACATCCTCGGCAGGCGGCTGTGCTGGGAAATTATATAAAATTGAAAGCATACTAAATTGACTTCACAGACAGGATAGGGTTTCAGATATCTGTCTTTCACATGTGTCCCGTGAATCCGCTGCTGTGCTCTCCACAGCCCTTGCTCACACGGGCCTCTTTAGGTGGGAAACCTCACTGCTGGCTTTAAAGGGACTTTAAAGGGACTGCAGAGCTGCCTTTGTGCTGGGTCACTCCTCAAAGCGCAGCTTTTCCCATTGGACCTTCCCCCTCTCCCTGCAGGCAGCCTGGCTGTGGCTGGGAGAGTGGCCATGCCAGGCCAGCCAGGACCCTGCAGTGAGTTGTGTCCCGCCTGTGTGACAGCCAGGATTGTCACCTGAGGCAGTGTGGGAGCTGTGGCTGGACCGATCAATCCCCGTCCTTGGCTTCGAGCCGTGTCCTGGAGAGGGAGCCCGACTCCCGGCTCTGCCCAGTCCCTGCCCATTGGGAGGAATCCCTGGAAGTCTAACTGGGAGCAGCCTGTTTCCTACTGTAAGAAAGTTCTAACTTTTAAATCCCAGATAGAAAAAGGGAGGCCTGGATTTATGGCATCCTGGAGCTCTCTCTCTTGTTATAAAACATTTTTATGTAGCTGCCTTTCTTATCGAGGAAGAATGAAGGATGTTTTCTTCCCATCCGTTAGGCTTGGCTGATATTTTATTGCTAAGTGGAAGCATTAACCCCCCTCACCTGCTCTTTTCTCTTACTTGAGGATTTATGGCACTGCTGTGACCTTGGGAGGGTTCTGGTGTAAGGAGCAGCTGCTTCAGTTTTTTCCAAGAGCCAAGCAGCTTTTGGGCATGGCCCTTGAGGACTTTAGTCTTGATTAATGGCCGTCCTTCAGCCACAAAATATGTCCATGAAACTATCCCAGCCTTCCTCCTTCTTATCCTGCTTCTCCGATGGAAATCAGCACCTGCCCCAGGCCAAGTGAGCTCTAGAGGGCCCCGGGGCAGCTCAGAGGTGCCCGGCTGCTGCTCTGCTTCCTCCTGGCCCTTGGGGAGGGTTTGCTGGCAGGTGCTTGAGATGTTTAGAGCAGCATCCCTGCTCTGCTCTGCTCTCCCCCTCCCCATCCCGGCTGCTGTGTGCAGTTGGAGGTGTCCCTGCCAGCAGAATTTCCCTGGGAAGCGATCGGTTTTGTTATCTGTTGGAGCGCATGGGGAAGATTGAATCTCTGTGGGATGTTTTTCGAGCTTCTGGGGAAGGGATTTGGGGTGGTGTGTCCGCAGCTGGCCTTGGGCAGTGCAGAAGAGCTGCCTGTGGAGAAACAGCCCCGAAGCACCGCTGCTCCATCCCTGCGAGCAGGGCCTCCCCCTCCTCTGCTCGGGGCTGGCCACAGCTCGTGGGAGGGATTTCTGACTGACAGCGAGGAAAGAGAGCATGTGAGGGAAAGGAGCTGGACCTGGGAAAGGCAGGGGGAAGTTTTGTTACTCCCCTGAACCGCAGGGAAGCTGCTCTGGTGCGTGTGTGTGCGGGAGTTCCTCGCTCCCGGCTCCGGAGGAAGGTGCGGAGCTGCGGCGGGAGGATGCCCGCACCTCTGTGGATGGAGTGAAGGATCACCCTGCCTGCTTCGGGAAGAGCCCCTGGGAGGTGAGATTCTCCTGCCAGAAGAGCACCCCTCCTTTCTCCTTCCCCTTGCCAAGGGCTGGATTTCAAAGTGCCTTGGGAAGGGGATCGCAGCTCCGGAGCAGCTCAGCCCACATGGGGCTGCACTGCTGGGCACAACCCAGGTCTTGTGGGCCCCCAGGTCCTCCAGCTTTGTCAGGAAGCAAATCCCAGAAGGAAAAGTCACTTCAGTGCATTTCACTGCGAGCAAACGAGCATGAGAAACCAGGTTTGGTTTGGGGGAAAATCCAGCTGCAACCTGCATTGTCATTTCCAATGGAGTGAAGAAACTCGTTGAGCGGAACCCGGGAGGGAGGAAACATCCAGGAATGATAAATCCGCTCTTCCCCTGCGAGGACTCCCCTGTGCTCCGATAGCTTTGTCCTTCCCAAGGAGAGACACCGGCGAGCTGGGAGCAGCAGGAGCCTGAGGGGAGGAGGAACCGGCGAGCTGGGCTGGAGGAGGCTGTGGGATTCCCGGGATAACCGCTGGAAGCACCTGGAGCGAGAGGAGCAGCTGCGATGGAGTTTCCTGCCGTGGCACTGTCACTCATCGTGGCGCTGCGAATGTCTCCGCTGGCTGCTGGGAGCAAACTGCAGCCCCACATGTGAGTAGGAAGAAAGAGTTCCGGAGGGGTTTTGTCGGGCAGGGAATGTAAAAGCAGGAGCCAAATGCAGTGTTTTCAAATCAAGGGTGAAGCAAAGAGCAGAGAGTGAAGGGGTAGTGGGGAGGAAGCTGTTGTGCTTTCTTTAAGTTTCTTTATTTACTACTAGATGCACAGAAAGGGGAATAGAAAATTGAAAACCTGAATAGTCTTTTTTGTAGAAGGGAACTCCTTGGTTTAGCTGAAACTGTTGTCTGAGTGCAAGAGATGATTCCTGTGTGAATACTTTGTCCTTTCTTCCAAGACCTGCTGCTTTTATTTCACTTCACTAATCTTTCTTATTCCACGTTCCTCCCTGCCTGCTGCGTTACTCCAGCAGCACGTAGGCTGCTCTTTTTAATTACATTTTACAGTTACAGTTTGGTGTTAATCATTTGGCTGCTCTGGAAAACTTCCTTGCAAATTTGGCCTCCTGCCAGAAGATGGTCTCTCAGAGCCAGGGGATCACTGTAATTCCCTTTGTCCATGGAGCCGGTGTGGTGTGGGGTGCAGACTCCAAGCCGCCCTCCCCAAGGGGTTTAATTCTTAAAAAAAAAGGGTGTCCTTTAGAGGATAAAGGTTTTGGAAGAAGCAGCTTTTTCTCCCCACGTCAGGGTTTTGTGCTCCTGCCCTGACAGTTACTTTCAGGACTTCTTGGACGAGGCACTGGAGCAGAGCCCTGTGCCAGCACGCCAGGGTTGGAATTGAGTGGCCTGGAGCAGTTGGATGCCAGCTGTGACCTCTAAGCTTCACCACGTCCAAATGAGTTATTTTCACTTTTTTTAATAGAAAGTATCTCTGTGAAAACTCTGGGTCCCGTTGGAAGCAGCAGAAGCAGCCCCAAATACCAAGTGGCTCGTGGAGTCAGGGACAAATGTCTCGCTCTTCATCCTTAGTTAAGCCCACTGACTTGTGCTTGGAGAAAGAGTTAGGATTAGAGAAGGAACAAAGTACATTTCTTTGATTTATTGGCATTAGCCTCTCAGCCCTTAGCTCTGAATGAGCACGAAACCACCCCTGTGGCTGCTCAGCCTGGCACCATTTCTTTTCCCTGCAGTGCCAGAACTCATTGAGGAGCTGGCTGCAGCGGGGCTGCCCAAGCCCTTCCTGCCCTGCCAGCAGGAAATCCAGGCAGTGAGAGCGCTGCACCCCTCACAGCTGTGACCCCCTGCATCCCTCTGGATCCCCTCACATCCCTGCATTTCTCTGGCAGGCCCAACGTGTGTGCAGAGCAGGAGCTGGGGCTGGTGGGGCTGCGGCAGCCGTGCGTGCAGGCGCTGACCCGCGCTGTCAAGGTGTGGAAGCAGGACTGCGGGGGCCACCGCTGGTGCACGGGCTACGAGCGCAGGTAGGTGCTCTTCCCTCCACCTTGGGCTGCTCCTTGTAGGAGGAAAAGTGATTCCCACTCCTCAGCAGCAGCAGGGAAGTGAGTCTGGTGCTGTTGAGGGATGGGGACTGCCACCTGTGCACCCATCCTGCTCCCCTGGCTCTGTTCTGGAATGGGAAACAGCCAGGGGAATGCCTTGGTGCCCTCCAAGGAGTCTCAGTGATGAGGCAGTGTGGCTGGGGGTCACCTGGATGTCCCACAGCTCTCAAGGGAAAGAGGAGGAAACACCTTGGAGGAAACCCTTGGTGCCTGGCATTTACCTGGCCTGTGGCAGGAGGTTGAAACTAGATGATCTTTAAGGTCCTTTCCAACACAAACTGTTCTGTCATTCTGTGACTCTATGATGCCATGATTTTTTGATTAGGGCACAGAGCAGTTCTTTTGCAGGTTGATATGAGCAGTCCCATGAGCAGAGATGTGGCCTTGACCCCACAGACTGCCAGGAAGGAGTAGAGCTACTTCACAGGATATTTTTTTTGGCTAAAAGCAGGAGACCACAAGAGCTTGGCAAACCCTTTGGGCATTTTGCTGGAGGGGCTTCTGGTTCAACCTGGTATTTTTGTGATGCTCAGAGTTTTTAAGCTGGGAGGGAATTCCCAAAGAGAAGGGCTATCCATTGTTTTCGTTGTGAAGAAGCTTTGCCCTTGTGGTGGGCTGTTTCCCATCTTCAGACAATGTATGACATCTGTTTCCTATGATCCAGCCACGTTAATGGAATGACTTATTCTCATCACGTGCACTATTCCTGTATCTTTAGATGTCTCCTCCTTGGAGCCCCTCAATGCCTCTTGCCTGACAGAGCTGATGGCAGGAGCTGGGGCCAAGAGAGAGTTATTGGCTAAAATAACAGTAAATGTGACCATGGTTGGGGGATGAGGTGGTGCAGGACCACCTGTGAGGGCAGGGCTGCTGGGTGCTGGCCAGCAGGATTTACTGCAGGGTCACCATGTTCCTTTCACTCCATGAGCTGGACCATGCTCAGGCCCACGTCAGAAGAGCTTGAGCTGGGCTTGCACAGGTGAGCACAGAGTTGGAACATACCCTGGGTGCTTGTCCACCTAATCATAACATCCCTTGAGTTCCCAGCTGGCCAGAGATGGGAGCCTGGGCAGGAGGCCCTGTGGAAGGAGGGCTTTGAACATGTGTTACAGCACAAACAAATGAATTTTTCTTACCTATGCAGCAGCCAAACTACAACGTGCCCAAGCTGCTTCCACCCTCCACCTGCTTTTCCGGCCTCATTAGGGAGTTACAAGCCTTTGCAGAATAAAAATGATAGCTGTCGTTTCAAAGAAACATCTTGGACCCAAGACAGCTTTTAAGTCCTGACTTTAGGAATTCCTCCTAACCTGTAATTGCCAGTAATTACCCTGGTGATGAGATCTGTGTCCTGGTAACAATGGAGCAAACAGAGTCTGACTCTTGGCTCTGTTTTCAGGGAAGGCTTTGAAAGGATGGGTGCCCTGTCTGCTTCCACTTCAAAGGCTGGGAGCTCTTCAGCCCTAGCAGTTCCTTCAGCTCCTTAAAGGATGGGTTTGACATCACAAATCAAGGGACTGAAATGAAATAACTTTCTGTTCTGCTTCATTACAAATATCAGAACAACCCACTGCTAATACTGCTCCTGATGGAAGCACAGAGGGGAAACCACTGAGGGATTTCACCCCAGGAGTTGTGAAATCCAGACAGGGAAAGGACTATCAGCAGAACGTTCCTTGGGCAAGGTTTTGTCCCAGATCCCCTCTCCCTAAACCTCTGGGGGTTCCCATTGCAGCAGGCTTTTCCAAGAGCTGGGAGCTGTCCTGCCAAGTTCCCTTGTGCCGGGCAGCCGAGGCAGCGGAGTGTGCGGTGTCGGCGCTCGCAGGGACGCTGGAGCTGCTCCAGTTGGACCCAGCTCTGGCAGTGTGGGGCTCAGGAAGTTCATTCACAACTCCAGGATCTGGCCTGAAATTGGCCTCGGTGCCTTTGAGTTCCTGGAGGTGACTGGGAAAAGCAGCATCTGCCCAGCTGGAGCATCCTCAGGCTGCGCTGCTCCGTGTTCCTGGTGAAGGGATGGGTTTGTGCTGCTTCCCAGTGAGCAATGACAGCAGGTAGCTTTGCTCAGCCCTCCATAACCAAGCTTGAAGGAATCACAGTGCTATCCCAGAGGGGCTGGAAGTGGATTTTCCAGCAGCAGAACACAGCAGGATTCCCTGGGTTCCATTAGTTCTGGCTCATTCCCTGTTTTCTGTGCCAGAGACTCCTTAAAACACAAAATAAAAGAGAAACAGTGCAGATAAAGTTTCTCCTGTGTGGCTCTTTCCTGTCTGCAGCACCCAGATACCCAGAGGCACCGAGGCTCTCACAATATTTGCCTGTCCTTGAGAGCTGCCTGGAACGGCTGAAGGGTCTGGAGTGTCCACCAGAGCTGCCCAGGTGGGTGGCACTGAGGTTGCTCAGGGCACTGCTGGGGCACAAGGAGCCCTGAGCTGTCTTACATCATTATTTCCAGTTTTTCCTCCTCATCCCTGAGCCTCCTTGTCATCCCCTTCTCCTGCCTGCTGTGCTGGGCTGGAGAGAGCTCCTGGTACCAAGAGGATCCTGGTGGGCTGGAGCCTGGTGCCTGTGAATTGCTTTCTCAGCTGCTTCTGGAACACAACAATTTCCTTCATAATTTGTTAACAGCTCATACAAAACAAAACAAAACAAAACAAAAAGTGGTATCTGCTTTTATTTTTCTCAGCTGCGCTTCCATGTGCTGGTTGGCACGCAGGAGTTGCCGAAGGTTTCCTTCCCAGGGATTAATGGTTCACTGTTATTTGGGGTTTTTTTTTTGTAGGAACACTCAGACAAAATCAAACAAGTCGACTGAGTTAGGATAAATATTTTCAGTGGACATGCACAACACATCTGCCGTGCCAAATATTTGTTGTTGTTTGCCTGATTCGCTTTGGTGCAGCAGTTTCATGTTCTGCCAATGGAGCTTTTTAAAAATGGGCTTCAGAAGTATTATCTGTGTTTCAATCCTCACAAACACACAACACCAAATTTCCGGGGAAAAAAATGTGTCGCTTTTATTTATTTACGCTTCAGATCAGTCCCTGCTTTACTCCCCCAGCTCCCACCCTGGAGGGAGCTACTGGGAGTAGTTACAGGGACTCTTGGTGTTCCCTGCCAAGCTGTGGAGCCTTGCTGTGTCCAGCACAACTCTTGGAGTAGCTTGGTGTTGCCATCAGGATTCTGTGGATTTTTTAGCTCACCAGCCCCTTAGAGACACCTGCTCCTGCTCACTAAAGCAGAAATACCTGTTCTTAAAATTTCCATTTCCTTTGTGAGCAGGTAGTGTAAGGGAGGAGCTCAGAGCTGTAAATAGTCTAGAAAAGGAGAAAAAAATAATCTGGGGTGTTATGAAGACCTGGGTGTTATCTCTTGTGTTCCTAATTAGAGTAAATTAGGAGTATTTTCTTAGCACCAGTGACCACTGCCAGGCTGTGTGGAACACAATGGCAGCACATTTGCAAACCCAGTTCCTCACTTTATTTGCACCCATGGCTACAAATTCTGTTCTTCCCGGTTTCTCTGTCCTGCAGGAGCTGACTCTGGCTGGCTTTTTGTGTTTCAGGGTTGTGTATTACACAGGCTACAGGCAGGTGTACCAGGTGAGGTCCCAGACCACATACAGGTGCTGCCCAGGATGGTCCCAGCTCACAGGGGATGCTGGCTGCCTGCACAGTAAGTGTTGCTCTACTCAGCTCAGCTTCCTTGGTTTTGGCTCATTTCAAGTCCTGTGCCTGCAGAAAATGCTCTAAAAATGTCTTTTAAAATGTGCTTAAAAATAACTGTCATGGGGTTTTTTTAGGTTTTTTTTCTGGTGCTGCTATTATCATTCTTATTCTTATTCTTATTCTTATTCTTATTCTTATTATTATTTCCTTGCATCAGAAGGATGCTGCTCTGGCTTCCTGGGAAGCACTGTGCAGTGCTTTCCATTTCTGGAGGATTTCTACATTCAGTGTCCCAGCCATTCATCCACTTGCCAAATGCTACTAAATGTTTAAAATCAAGGCCGAATTGATGTTTCCAATAGCGCCACTGGCAGAAGCTCTGGAAGCTTCTTTGAGAAGGTTTGTCAGGGGCTGGGTTTGTTATTTTAAGACTGGCTGAGTCTGATCTGCCCCTGTGGGAGGTTTGGGATCTCTGCATCCACCCTTTGCCTGCTCCCTCCTGTATCCAGAGGGTGAGCTGGGCTCAGGGTGGTGATTCTGCAGTGTCAGCCTGGAGGAGGGGGCACACAGCCACAGGGGCAGGGGTGGCACTGGTCAGCTCTGGAGTGGACACCCAGAACCTGAGGCTTTGGGATTCTGTGGCTGGATTCCTGCTCTCTTCCAGTGCAATTCCCTGCCAGCCAGGCACGGAAGCATGTCCTCCCCAGCAGTGGGGGAAGCTGTGAGATGTATTCAGGTTTGCACATGATAGGGATGTGCAAATATCAGCCTATGAGATGATTTTATGCTGTTGTTGCAGAAGACAGAGGCAGCTTTATCCCTGTGGGCCCCACATTCCCTTTTTCCCTCCAGGTTCTCTGTCTGACACAGGAGGCAGCTGCTGTGTCATTCCCAGCTCCTTCCCCTAAACCCTGAGGCCATGTCCAGCTGGGGAAACATTTAACTGGAAACTGCTTCTGAGGTGTTGAGAGCAAGGCAAAACCTCTTGAATTGAACCAAACTTATGTGTAGGACCAAATGTTACCTTGTGCAGAGCCCCTAACCCTCCTTGTGCTGTGGGATCAATTCCCTGCCTCGGTGCCTGATTCTTTTCAGATTTAGACCTTGGAGGTGCTCTCCACCTTCCCCACAGAAAAGCAGCTTTGGATTTTAGTGATAGGCAGGAGAACCAGCAGAGCATTTTGGGATCTGACCTGCCCTGCCATCAGGGGAATCAGAGGCAGCTCTGTTGTGGAGGCAGCCAGGATTGGGATTGACCTCCAAGACAGGAAGGTGTCTCCCACAGCTGCTTGCCTTTTGTTCTGTGAAGAGGCTGTCTGTGCCTTCCCTGGGCTTTGATGCTTGTAGCAAAGGTTTTTTTTAAAAAAAAAGGGATAAAAAGGTGTGTCAAACAACCAGTCTTTATTCTTCCTATTCCAAGCTGTGGCACAGGGGAACAACCCACGGGGGAGAGGAAGCTCCACGGGTGCCTTGTAACCCCTGTCAGTGAGCAGATAATAACCTCAGCTGAACTCAGAAAAGCACCTTCTGTAATGATTTTTCCTGCCAAGGAAATGAGTCATTCCATGCAGGAAGGAAGCAGAGAAAAGGAAATAGAGCTG
Organism: Leptocoma aspasia; assembly: GCA_013399835.1. Lineage (NCBI taxonomy): Eukaryota > Metazoa > Chordata > Aves > Passeriformes > Nectariniidae > Leptocoma > Leptocoma aspasia. Next base: position 179,448 of record VXAX01002239.1, on the reverse strand, counting down.
CTCAGGGCATGCTCTGAACTCATCCTTCTCATCACTGGGGCTGGGGATGGTCCTCAGGGATTGCTCACTGCAGGGTTGGGCTGGAGTGAAGAAGAGAGGGACAGCCAGTGCCAAAAGCAGAGTGACACCAGCCCAAAAAACTCCTGCAGGAATTGCTGCTGAGCTGCTGGGGAGGTTGAGGTGGATCATGACCTGGAGATGGTGAGCTCTGTCCCCAGTCAGCCCCTCAAACCCAACTGGATACCACTGGGTTCACACCCAGGACATGCTGTAACCTTGTTTCTGGGACAGAAAAATAGGTATTAATGTACCCCAAGTGCAACAGGCACCACAGAGCCTCAGCACAGGCAGGGGCACTCCCAGGGGCAGAAAATAAAATTACATTGCTCTGTGAATCATCTTTTGAGCCCCTGAGAGCAGCAGGAGGGCAGGCACCAGGTTAGGGCTGAGGTGGGCAGTGGGAATTGTGCTCCCTGTTTCCTGACCCCACAGGCAGCAGCTGGAGGAGCATCTCAAGGGGAAATGGGACAGCTCTGCCTGGCCCCTGCATGTGCCCCAAGCCAGGGTGTCTGTCCTGATCCCTGCACTGTCCTGGGGAACGTGTCTGGGCTCTGTGTAACTAAACCCTGATCCCAAGGAGCTCCTGGGTGTGGGTTTGCAGGGGTGTGATGGCTTTTCCTGCTGGTGGCTTTGGCCTCAGCACCAGTGTGTGCTTCTGGAGCAGAGGAGGTGTAGGAAGGTCTGGGAGGGAATTGTCAGTGACCATCAGTGAGGTGCTGGGGCAGGGGCACACAGCCAGGCTGCTATTTATGGATGCTGGGGGTTCCTCTGGTTGGTGTGTAGCAGTCTGGGGTCAGCTATGCTTGCTGCTGTGGCTCTGCTGAATGCCACAGAGCTGTGCCAGAACATGTCAGCGGGAGCTGTGGCCCTTCCTATCTGCCTCCAGAGATCATTGATCGTGTTCCAGGAGTACAGAGCAGGGGAAGGGCATCTCTGCTGACAGTTTAATTAGGGCTGTTGTGCAGTGGAATCTCTCCAGTGAGGACATCTTGCTCTCCCTTGGGGACTGGCATCTCCTCACTGCAGGGTTCTGTTTGCTCTTTGCTGGTCATCATTTCTCCTTAAAAATAAAAAAACCTCAGCCCATGTGAGGGGAAATTTTCAGCCCTGCAGGCTCGTGTGTAACCAGCCAAGGCCCTCTGCCACCTTCTTCTTTGAACATGGTGATACTGTCTGACATTGATTATGATCCTAAACACTGATATGAGATGGGAGGTCCCAGCACCCTCTCCCAGGTCAGGAGAATTGTTTGAGCTCTCAGAGCTGTCCTGGTGCCTGGAAGAGGAATTTGCCTTGTTGCAGCCACTGCACTGGGGGTGCCCACTGTTAGCATAGGTTGGAGGCTGTCTGTAGCAAAACTGGGGTGTCCTCCCCTTCCTCACGTGCAGGTTTGTGCCTCTGAGCTCTTACAAGTGAAGAAATCCCCACTGCAGAGCTGTGGGGACAGTACTGTGAGGGTGTGGGCTCTGCTAGGAGCAAATAGCTTGGAAAGAGATGGAAAATTTCGTAGAAATGGAGATCTCACTGGTCTCACAGAATATTTGGATTTGTTCCTCTCCTGGTGTGCCCTCTGAAATGGTGACAGCTGGCCTTGCTCCTGTCACCCCCAGGGCTGTCAGAGGTGAAGGCAAGGAGCCCTGACCCTGGCAGGGTTCTGTCTTTTGTCCCTTCTCTTCTGGTGGTAGCAGAGGGTGAGGATTTGTTGCCTTCCATTGCCCTCTGTCCTGGACTGTTCATCTCTTTGGTAGGAGAAATGTCAGAAGTCAAGGCACCCTTTGCATTTTTAGGATGGCATCAGGCTCTTTCCGTGCCTGATCGCTGATAGTTTAACTCTCAGACTGAGCTGCCTGGTTTCAAGTGGCCTGTGAGATGCTACTTAAATTCCACCTGGGTTCAATAACACAGGTAAAGCCCTCGGTGATTAGGTGAGGGGCCTGCATGTCTGGTAAATTCTGTGCTCTCCACTTTCAGCTGGAGATGTTGAAAAGTTGAGTCCCTCTGAGTCTGTAACTCTTGATGTGCGTGGAGGAGCTGGAGCTCAGCTACCCACAGCCTGTCTGTGCTCTTCAGCCAGTTCCTGCCACCTTCAGAAAGGACATGGTGAGGCAGAAAGGCACCAAGGAGAGCTGTAAAGAGGCTAAAGAGGAGACCATGACTAGATTTAGTGTGGGTGACACTGTCACTGTTGCGATGTGGCCTGGAGAAGCTCAGCCTGAGCTGCTGGTCTAAAACTGGTCAAAGTTGTCCTGAACTCAAGTTTTTATCCAGGTGAGGTCCTGCTGTCTTCTGATTTTCAGCTCGGGTGGAGATAAAGCCTGGGTCTAGGTAGGAGGGAGAATTAATGCTCGTTTGAGGAAGCATCAGTCTGAGACACAATGAAAACCCATGGGATCATCCCTAGTGCTGAGCAGAAAGCAGCTGAATTGTAATCGCCCCATTAAAATAAAAAGCTTCTATTAGTCACAAATGGCCTGTTAAAAGGCTCCAGAGTGAGTTACCCCACACTGAACTGGATTTCTTTCTGCCAACTCCACTGAGTTTTCACCCATTACCCTGTGAGCAGGGAAGGAGTGCTCATGGGGGACCTGCTGTGCTTGCCTCATTGGCACAACCATGGAGCCTGGCACAGCCCTGGAAACCTGACACAGTCCTCAAACCTGGCACAACCCTGGAGCCTGGCATTGCCCTGGAACCTGGCACAATCCTCAAACCTGGCACAGCCCTGGAGTCTGGCACAGCCCTGGAGCCTGGCATTGCCCTGGAGCCTGGCATGGTCCTCAAACTGGGCACAATCCTGGAGCCTGCCATGGCTCTGGAGCCCAACACAATCCTAGAGTTCAGCATAGCTCTGGAGCCGGGCACAGCCCTGGAGCCTGGCATTGCCCTGGAACCTGACACGGTCCTTGAACCTGGCACAACCCTGGAGCCTGGCATTGCCCTGGAACCTGACACGGTCCTTGAACCTGGCACAGCCCTGGAGCCTGGCATGGCCCTGGAGCCTAGCACAGCTCTGGAGCCCAGCACAATCCTGCAGCTCAGCATAACCCTGGAGCCCAGCACAATTCTGGAGCCTGGCACAGCCCTGATGACTGGCAAAATCCTGGAGCCCAACACAATCCTGGAGCTCGGCACAACCTCAGAGCCTGGCACAGCCCAGAAGCCCAGCTCTGTCTTGGAGCATGGTACAGCCCTGGAGGCTGGCAAAACCCTGGAGCCAGGCACAGCCCTGGAGGCTGGCACGGCCCTGGAGCCCAGCACAACCCTGGAGGCCGGCACAGCCCTGGAGGCTGGCACGGCCCTGGAGGCTGGCATGGCCCTGGAGGCTGGCACAACCCTGGAGGCTGGCATGGCCCTGGAGCCCAGCACAGCCCCAGAGCCCAGCCATGTGCACCATCACGGGGAGGGCAGCTCAGGCCTGTGATGCAGGTTGGAAGCCTCGGCAGGAAGTGTGTCTGGCTGACAGTTTAATTTCCCTGAGAGGCGGCTTTGCTTTGTCCATCACCTCCTGGCTGCTGCAGGCTCATTGTTTAGTCAGCTGAAAGGCTGTGTCTGAACTCCTGAACCTCTCGCCTGCAATGGAGCTCAGTGCTGGTTAAAGGTCCATCCTGGGCTCCCCTGGGAGCACATCTCTGCCCAGGCAGGGGGCGGCCGGGCTGTACCTCAGGGAGCCCAAACCTTGCTTTTCTTCATCGCTCTTCCTCCTAAATCAGTCTCATGTCTCCGACTTCCCGAAGATCCCGCCTCGCTGAGCCCTCACAAAGGACACTGCCTGGCCTCTGAGCAGAAGGCGGTGATGCTTCCCATAATTTATTCTTTCTCTCCCGTTTCCCCGAACAGTGTCATTACCCTTTTCCCAAATTTCATCACATTAAACTCTGTCGCTCTGAATTAGGAGCTCGTTTGCAGGAGGCCTGGAGGGCACAGAGGGGGAGACCCGCAGCCCCCACCCGCCCCCGGGCTGGGAAGTAGGTTATTATGATTTCCACTCGGTATGTGCCAGCCTGCAGCACAGAGCAGGGAATTGTCCAGCTCATTCAGGAAATCTGGGGCACTGCCAAGAATAACACCCCTGTCTTCTAACCCCTGATTTGTGTCGCTGAAATTGCTTCTAATATTTTCCATTGTTATGCTTTGGGTCTTGCTGAGCTGCTCTGAGAGCTGAGTGCTGCTGGTGAGTTGGGCTCCCTGGAGCCAGGCCTGGCTCTGCTGGGACCCTCATGAAAATGTGGTTTTTAGGTGTTTAAAGTGAAAGATTCAGGAAAAACCAAACCACTGTGTAATTTGGCCAGGCAACCCATTCTCTCTTATGGTGCTGAGGCCTGAAGGAAAGCACTAAAAGAAAAGACAGCTCCTCTTGCATGATCAGAGCTGGGAAAACCTGGAGGCTGCAGCCCTGGGACACCTTGGCACACACCTGGAGATGGGAAGTTGTTCCTGCCTTGCTGTGCAGGGGAGGATTTGCAATCCACAGGCGTCACGGCTGGGCTGAGCAGGATGCTTGGCAAAGAGTTTCCCAAGTTCCAGTGCTCTGCCAGCACGGGATTGATACGGGATCACGGCAGTCCCCAGGGATACGTGGCCATGGAAAGCGACTAAAGTGTTAGATGAGAAGATAACTGGCTTTGTGAAGCAGCATTTCATCACGGGTTCATTAGCTCGAGAAGAGAGTGTTTGGGCTTCAATGCTACCTTTGTGTTAGAAATAATCTTCTCTTCTGGAGGGAGGGAGTTTGAAAAATCATCAGGTCCTTAAAAGAGCCAGTGCTGAGGCTCGTGGATTTTGGCTTTAGTGCATTGAAGGTGCAAAGTTTGTGGAGTTTGGCCTAACCCGGGGTGTCCCTGTGTGGTAAAAGAATTGACAGCAGAAAGGCCCTTTATGTACCTTTAAGTAGGTACATAGCTCTGTCTGGCAAGGTGGTGTATTGTGATGAAAAATGTGAATATTTGGAGAATGGCACATTCACCTAAACCTTCACCAAACCTCCCAAATCACAAAACTTCCCCAGTCAGTGCAGCCTTGGCAGAAGGTGTTGTGTGAGCCAGGAGCAGGATTTAGCACAGAGGAGAAATCAGGAAGTCAGTTGTGTTCCTGTAGGAAAAAAACACAGCCAATATTTGATATATGGGAGATTCAATAGTGGGAAGGCAGTAACGTGGTTATTAGATTTTTGTGTACAGTGGGTTGGAACTGATTTTTCAGGCATGACAAGCTGACACCCACCAGCTTTGGGATCCTTTTGGGAAGGTAATCCCTTGCCCTTTCCCAGCTTGGATTTCGTGTGGCTGCCTCAGACTTTTGAGTTGTCTTTGACAATTGATAACTTTGCAGATTTATCTCCTGGTGTGCACAAGCTGTCCTGCCCCAGAACTGCAACCCCTGCCTTGCACTGTTTCCATCTGTGATCCCTTTTTCTCTGAGTGCACAATTAGTGTTTTGGAGCCGGCGCGGGCGGTTTTGTGCCAAGAATTTTGGAGCCATTTTGGAAGCCTGCGCGGGGTGCCAGTTATAATGACACAAAATGAAATGTGTAATCACAGACCTGCTTTTTCTGTCACTAATTAGTTACAGCTTTAGCTGGAATGGAAGAGAAGCCAGAGGGGCTCCCAACTTGCAAATAGGAGGGAGAAGCTGCAGCCAGCACAGCCCACGTGCGTGGGGGACCCTTGGTTCAGTGAGTGCTGCTGTAATTGTTACCAGGTGGTCCCAGATTGTACTAGGGGTTGTAATTTAATCACAGCTTTGTATGTTTAGTTGGTAACTGACCTGAAGACCCTGTGACACCACTGGTGGCTGCAGTGTGTTCCTTCCTGGGAGGCATCAGCTGGAATAGCTTGGTCCCCATGGCTTCTCTTAGCCCAGGGCTCTCCACAGTCCAGCCTGGTTCAGCAGAGGGTTGGGGTGGGTGAGAGGGAGCTGCTGGACCAGGGGCCACCACTGTGTATCTTGCTCTGTGTCATCAGTTGATGCTCTTTGCTCCAGGTTTGCCAGGTTTTTGTGGGATATATTCCTACCAGTCCCATTTCTCTTGGACTTTGTAGCAGTTTCTTCAATGAAAAGTGGGAGGAAAAGAGGAGGTGAGGGAAAAAGAATGAAGAGAGGAGCTGGCCGTCACCACAGCTCTGTCCAGATCAGTGAACAGAGAGAAAATTTCATTGTGCAAATCTTTAAACAGATGTAAAAAGGAAGATGGATGCTTGTTCTGCATCCTTACCCCCCGACAAAGCACCACACACATGACAGTGCCCCTGTTCACAACATTTCTGCTTTTGAGATCAGCATTTCTCAGTGGGAAATACAAACCATGGGCTGTGTTTCATGAGTTATGAGAAGCACACACTCCCCTGGAAGAACCATAACCTTGTTAGTGGGTTTATGGGGACAATTTGGAAAGGTGGATTTCAGAAGCCTAATTGAGCATTCTGTGTCTCCGTGTCCATTTTACACTCGGCTGGGTGAGAACAGAGAAACGTGGCTGCTCAGGCTTACTTACAGTTTAGCTCCATTTCATCCTCTGGGCTGCCCGAAGCCCAGAGGATGCCCGATGGGGCAGCCAGCTCCCGGGGAAGCTCGGTGCAGAGGTGGGAGCAGCTCCCGTGGACTGTTCTAGAAAGATCCCTCCAATTTCAACACAAGTTACTTGTATTTGTGGCCTTGAGATCTTGCACGAGTCGTTTTCTGGCTGTTTTACCCACTTGTTGGCTGGCAAAGCATTCTTTCAGCACAGCCCTGATGTTTTCCTATGATTCTCAAGGAAAGCCCTTAGACATTCCCTGAGGTAATTTCCTTCCTACCCTAAATTTTGAGACTTTGTGCATTGAGCACCGAACTGTCAAGCAAAAGAAAAAATCAAAATGGTTCAAGAGTGGTTTTTTATGACTATTCAAGTGTACTCTGGGGCTTTGGGCATATCACCAGGGGTGGGGTGTTTGCCCTTCTGATGGTGAGTGTGGGAATCATCCTCATCCTCCTCCTTGCAGCCGCCGTGGTTGCGGTGTTTGTCTCAATGGTGGGAGTTGCTGAGAGAGATCCTTGCAGCTCTGTCACTGCTCTCTGGCTTCCAGGGCCCTCACTGCCAGCACGGTAAGCAGCCCTGCCAAATTCCTCCTTTAATTCTGAGCTGGAAGAGGAGAGGCTTTGGAGCGAGGGATGCCCTGATTTATTTACGTTTTATTGTCGCCGTTGTTTTATCTGCAAAACTCCAACAATCTCCTCTTGGCTTTTGTGGTGTTTGGGGAACTTGGATGTTTGGAAAGGAAATACTTATCATGACTTGCTGTGAAACACAACTCTCTGCTGTACAATAGCCTTTATTCCTGGCTGCTATCCGTGGCGGGATTTGCTGGAATCAGAGAAGGAAGCTGATTAAAGTTGGGTCAAACAAAGGAACCTGGGGGTCACAGCCTGTGGGGTGAGCTGGGCCCAGGGCAGTGTGGCACTGAGTGCCACCTCAGAAAGGAACGTGGAGGGGTTTGGTGAGTATCGTCATGGTCCATACATAGAAGAAAGGACTCTTGACAATAATTTCAGAAGGCTAATATGATTTATTAAAATGACTCCATAATTCTAATATTTTTCTATATCTGCTCAGCAGAGAGCATTCTCCATGCTCCTGCTGCTGCTTCATCCAGGGAATGTGTCGAATGCTTTACAATATCAGAAAGATAAAGTAATTTCAGTTCAGTCTCCTCATAGGTAGGAGGAGGCCAACCAATTCCATGTCCTTGAAGAACAGACACAGATATTTTGTTTACAGAAAGCTTATACAGAGTAAAAGAACAGCAAAAGGATGTTCTCCCATGGGAAAATGATCAGAAGGCTTACACACAGAGAAACTTATAATATGTTCATAGCAACAGGTGAGGGCCAGGGTGTTGTAAGCTCTCACTGGTCTCTTCATACTCGGATAGCTCAGCTAGCCTGGATGGCTTAAAAATGAATGGGAGGCTCTTGTGGCAGTGTTTGAAACAAAAAAGGTTTAATAAGAAACAAAATAACAAACTCTTTTACAGAGAAAGGCCGTGCCAGGTGCAAGAGGTGCTTGCCCTGCTAAGACAGGCCACAAAAGCGATTAAATAATTTGTTCTGTACTTTTTGTACCTAATAACTTAGGTGGGAATCTCTTGGCTTGGTCCAATCAGGCGGCCCCAAGTTTGAGGTGAAGTTCGAAAGGTCCTATGAGGTGTCCCTGTACTAAATTCAGGGAGAACTTTCTAGGATATTTTCCTTTTTTAGCAGACAAAAAGTATTTGTAAATTCCCTTGTAATTTAGTCACCCCTGTCAACAAAAAGCACACTGCTACAGGAACACCCTCGTATCTTTGGCCAGGCTGCATTTTGGGGCTGCTAAGCTTTATTTAATTAACCTTTGTGAGATACACCAGCTCTCTCTAGAAGGTTATTGAGTTTCCTGTATTTGGTTGCTCACAGATGTTCTGGTTTGGGAACATGATAGCCCATAGCCAACAACCCCTAAAAGCTGGAATGTTCCTTGGGCTGCAGGGACACACGGTTGTCTCTCTCCTGCCTCTCACTGCTGAGTCTGCAAGGTCTGGGGCAGCAGTGATTGCTCACATCTTCAGATGATGCTGATTTATAGCACCAAATTAAATACTGAGACGTTTTTCTTTACCATCCATGACTCTGTCTGTTCCTTCTGAGACCCTCAGTTCTGTCCTCTTTTGGAACCAGAGATGTGTGGAGGTAGGGGAGCTGACCTGGCAGGGCTGGAGAGGAGCATTTTATCAAAACCTTGGACTCCCCTAACCCTGAGTAATCAGAACCAAGGGCAAAAAGGTGAAGTGTGAATCAATCAGTGCAGGGAACGTGCACATCCATTCTCATCCAAGCTGATGGGGTAAATGTTGTGTGTTTCCCTGTGCAAAAAACCTGAGAGGTAAAAAGCATTTTTACACTTGGAAATGTTTAGCAATTCCCACAGTTATAATAGGTTGCAGCTTTGAAAATTGAACATGCATTTTGGAGACCCCCAATATTTTATTAAAAGGGAAATATTGTTGTGGTTTGTGTATTGATAAAGGATTTTTAGTAATAATATTAGAAGGTTAAATATGATTTATTATATATGATTTTATAACATAAAAGATTTTGGTTATTATTTGTTTAGTCTGGAGTATTTGAAGCTCTTACTTCTAGTTTTGTTTAAGGAATGTTAGAATAGTTTATACAATTAGAGATAATTTTTATTTTATAGGTAGAAAGAAAGAAAACTTTTATTTTTTATTATTAGGAGATAGGTAGAGAAATTTAAATGTTTTTGAATACACATTCGAGATTTTGTTTATAGAAACTTTTATAGAGTAAATAGACAGTAAAAAGATTTTTTTTATGGGAAGATTTTTTTGTAGGCTTGTATACAGAGAAACTTATAATATGTTCTTGCAACAGGGAAATAGTTGGCTTGATTTGAAGGAGAGGAAAATACTGGGGTGGCACTGGGGTGATGATACTTGCCTTGCACAAGGGACCTGGAGCTGGGGCTTTGGGTGTAACATGCCTGTAATATTTTAAATAAATGCCTGAGATCCTGAATATGTGTTGTCAGATCCCACTGTCACCACTTTGGCAGAGTGGTGGGAATGGGCTGTGAAAAAGGAATGGCCAAGGATACACAAGGACACAAATTATCGCTCCACTACCTGAAGTTAAAGGAAGAAACCAGTCCAAACTCTGGTATTTTGGAGTGAACTAATTACAAGGAACAGGCAAGAATGTGAAGTGGATAAATCATTGTTTGTGCTGTCCTGAGTTTGTAAAGCATTAATTGCCCTGTTGCCTCCTGGCAGAGGAAAGCTCAGCTGAACCAGGAGCATTCCTCTGCATTTGCAACCTCAATTTATTTTCATTCCCAGGTGATTTATATTTCACACCCAGGGCAGAGATGACCCCCTGCCATCCCCTTCTGCCAGACAACACTCAGCTGTTTCCCAGGCCCATCATTTCTAAAGGTTTGAGCATTTTCATTGCCTGCAGGTGAAGGACAGACACAGGCACAGGGGACTGGGAACAGTGTTCATTTTGCAAGCACCTTCAGAAAGCTTTCCTGCCTTTCCAGTTTTGTTTTAACTGTGGTTTCCATCCTGCTTTTGAAGAGATGTTGCCCCTGAAAATTCCAAAAGACCAATGAAACAGCTGTGTTAGTTTTAGCTTGCAGAAAATTTATATTTCTTTTGTCTGTTTCTTGATGCCTTTTGGTTTTTGTAGCATTTTTCAAAACTCACAGTCCTTGCCACAGAGAATGTGCTGATTGAGGTTACAGGAAGATCCCAGTCACAAGATCATCCTTCCCTTCATCTTAATTTCTTACTGGCTCCTGTAAATCATTCTCTTTGGTAAATACTTTTTTTGGACAAATTTCTGGTGAAAAACCTAATTGTCTGGATTTTCATCTTCTCTTTCACTGTTAGAAGTGCTCTGGGTGGTTGGCTTTGCTCATCAGTCAACATTTGTGCTGGATTTTCCTAATGGGATGAGAGACTGCTTTGGGGAGGGACACCTCCTCAGTGACTCATTCTTTCCTTATCTGTCACCTGTCAGAGGAACTATCCTGGTGTTTGAGATGATGGTTCCTCCTTGAGAAAGGATGGAGCTGTGGAGTACTGGGCCGGAGTGGGCAGGACGAGGCTGTTTGCTGAAAAGGACATGAAAATGACCCGTGTGAGGGAAGTTGTGATGTCCCATGTGCCACTCGCCTTCAAGAAATCTGGGTCTGATCCGAATGGAACCGCTTTTTCTTGCCTGGAAAGAAACACAGACGTGTTTGCTTTAGAGGCAGGATGCTCCCTGTCCTGGCCAGACTCCTATCAGAGCTTTCAGCACGGGATATTTTTGCTGGCCAGCCCCGAGCAGCAGCAGCTGGGTGTTTACCCTGGCTGGGCAGCCAGCAGCTCCCCAGTGCTCGCCCTCCAGGGTGAGGTGCTGTCCTTCCTGAGCTGCTGACAGGGAGAACATCCACTCACCCTCTGGGTTAAATCACCTCGTGGTGAAGGCACAGCCCTCAGTGGGGCTGTGTGAGCTCCTGCAGGAAGCTCTGCAGAGCATCCTGTGTGCCTGTCCAGGTTTCAACACCTTTTCTTGTTGCCTCTTAGTGGCTTTTTGATCCTGCCAGATGCTGTCGGTGTAGAAATTGATACTTTTTCCCAGCTCTGCTTGTCCACTTGCCATCAGGTGAGCTTTGCTTTGCAGAGGTTGAGCTGGACAATATTACAGTGACCACAGACTCAGGAAGCAGCTGAGTTGTCCTGAACTCCTTTGGTATCTTCCATCCGTGGTAGATGAAAGGGGTTGTAAATGGAGTATTCAAAGTTTGGGGTGAGGCTCCCTTTAGAGCCCCTTTTCTGGGGGCTTGGACGTAAATGACATTTCAGCGCAGGCTCATTTCTGGAGGGAGGGAGCTTCTGCTCCAAGCCTGCCCAGCCTTCCTGGGAATCCTTGGACCACCCAGTGCTCTGGGGTGCGGTGCTGGTGATGCCGTCAGACCCAGGGAGTGTGGCAGAACGGGACCTGCGTGTGTGGGAGGTGGCTGTGAGGGGGCTGAGGAGGTGGGTGTTATTTGTGCTGTAAATCAGCTGCTCAGCTTCGCCCTTGGCTCGCTGGACCCTCCCGGCAGAGTGGATCATTTCAGCAACACTCAGGCTCTGCTGTGGGAACTGCACCGCTCCTAATTAGCCCGGCTGTGTTTTGAAGCATGGGCCAGCCCAAACCTCCTTTGGCTTGGCACAAAGGAGAGGTCAGCTGTGGCGAGCAGAGCCGTGATTTGTGTCTGTGCCTGGAGGCCAGCTCGGGTGGCTTTGTCACCCGCCGCTTCAGGAGACCTTTATTGTCTCTTTCTTTTATAGCACTGCCTTCATTTAGCCAGCCTTTGACGTGCCCTCGGCGTTGTTTGATTGACTAAGGACCTGATTTTTCCTGCTAATCTCTCCCCAGCTGTTCAGTTGGAAGCCTTTGGATGTGTTAGGGCTGGGAGAGAGGGGTTTGCTGGAGGCCAGAGAAACATGGGACTGCAAAACACTCAGAGTTTTGGGGGTGTTGGAAGTCCAAATGGGAATGGTTTAGTCTTTGGAAGCAAAGGAAAGCACAGGCAGTATTTTCTTGGATCCAGGAGCCAGGTGCTCTTTCCAAGACGGAGAGACTCGCGTGACAGCGCCAGTTCAGACTCAGGTGACTTCCCCAGTCCAAGGAGAGCCCGGTGCAGACTTCAGAATGACGGTAGCAAGATACTGTGATCGATGCTTCCAGTGCACGAGGCCAATTTAAAATCCGTTTTGTGGAATTAAATGGCTGCAATTGTTCTTCAGCTGTCAGTTCACTGGAGAGAATCCACGGTTAATAATACCAGGGCTAAATTAAGCAGAGCACTTCTCCAGCAGCCAAGAAGTCCGAATACTTTTATTTATAAGCAGCCTCCTGATTCACAAGGTTAGCCTTCTGCTGGTAGGGGAGAGGAGCCCGAGGCCAGAGGAGATTCCTGCTGGGATTTTCTTGTGTTTTGGCTCAGGAAGGCAGTGGAACAAGGGCAGCTTGTGCACAGCTCGGCCGCGTCCTGTGCTATCGGCTTGTCCATCAGCCAAGCATGGTATTTAAGAGCTGGCAAACAGGTAGGGCTGAGCTCTTTGAAGAAATCTGTGAGAGGAAACAAGCCAAGGCGATGCAGGGGCTTATTCAGCTAAAAACCATCTTTTGTAAAAGGAGTTTGGAAGAAAAGAGAGAGTGTGCTGGAGCCAGGGAAACATCTGTTGTTGTACCTGAAAAGAAGTGTCCTGGGACTTGTACCTGTGGGGTCACCCCAGGCCCAGAGCCCCTCACTGAGATGTGTTGGTCAAACACGGCGCCGTCCATCGCGCCCACCACCACCTCCGGCCTCCACGTAACTGCAGGGCAATAACTCTGTGAAAAACTGCGTAGTCCATATGGTCTGAGTTTCTAAAGGTGAACTGGAGTACAGCAAACAGCCTTTTGGATGTGTATGATGTTGTCCAGCTCTGTCCAGCTCCATCGGTGAGTGATGGAGCACGTGCAGAGGCAAAAGTATTGCCAGCCATTTGTTTGAAGGAACACGATAGTGGGTGAAGCAGAGCTAAAATCTGATGGGCTTTGGTGGATTTGAAATATGGCTGGCTTTGTTCTTTTCAGGCTTTCCTTGGGCTGAGCTCAAGAATTGAGGATTTCATGATCATTTAAAAGGGATTATCATATTGGGTGGAAGAAAATATACGGCTCAAGTCCTTTGGATGAATTGTAGCCCTCTGCTTAGGTTTTGGCAAATAAATCAGAGTGGAATAATTTCACTGGCGTGAAACGTTCACAGAGATCTTTACTGCTCCTCATGTTAAGATCCGCCAAGGCTAAGAAAACCTGGAAGGAAATGACTCATTGAGCCACCTGAAGAAGACAGAACCTCTGCTTTGTTGTGAGGGATGGGTGCCTTGGGCCAAGTCATGTGAAGTGCTGGATGGCATCTTCAAAGCGCTGCGTCCCCTTCGGTGAGGGCTGAAGCTCCCCAGCCCCTCCCGTGATCCCTCCTCTGCCACGGCAGTGCCGGTCCCGTGGCGGGGTGGCAGCCCCCTCTCATCTCCCTGCAAAGGATTTCCTTGGAGCTTCCCAGCCAGCTGTGACCAATTAAACAGGGGCTGTGGCTGCAAAACCGCAGCCTCTGGCAGAGCTGGGTGAGGGCTGCGCGGGGTTTGTGGCTCTGCCCGAGGTGTTTTCTTCCCTAAACCACCTGGGGAAAGCCAGGCTTGTGAGTCAAGGGACATTTATGGAGGAGAATGGGTTATTTTCCAGGCAATGTGAAATGCTCCAGTGTAACTGGACCACTGGGATCCCGTAGTGTAATTGGTAATAAGAAGGATTTGTTACATGAATGCAAAGGAGACAGAATTAAAGCTGAATTCTTGGATCATTTCTGGAGAGGATTGAGCCCATGCCCCCTGGTCAGGTAGCCAAGGACCATTCCAAGTTCACAGTTCCTCACCAATTACTGGTTTCTTGCAATGAGAGAGAACATTGTGAGTGAGAGACTAAAATCTTCAGGTCTTCAGTGGATTCACAAAAGAGAAATGACAGGGGACAGCTTGACTCCCTGACTGTGACAGAATCATCAAATCCTTTAGGTTGGAAAAGGCTTTTAAGACCATCAGGTCCAATCATTCACTGAATCTTCCCTTGTTTTCAGAGGATCTGCTGAAAATCAGTGGTGTGGGAGCCACACTAGCCATGGGCACAAGGGCCAAGTTCAGACTGAAATAGGAGGATTGGTGAGTGAGATGAGGAGTGAGGGCCACAGCAGGAACCAGAAGCATTGCTGCAAAGCTGCCTGGAATTTGTAGAATTAATTTATGCTTAAACACACAGCGCACTCTGCAATAAATCCTTGGTATGTTATGCTTTCTGTTTCTAGGTTTGGAAAGGTTGGAGAAAATATTTTTTCAATTCATTAAGTGCTGCTTTCTCTGGGGCGTCGTTTTAAAGCTGTATTGTCTGGCAGGTGATAACATCTTTCAAGCAGCCTCTGAAATGCCTTATCCCCACCTCAGCAACAGGTTTGCCTTTCTTTTTTTCCTTGTTTGTTGTGTTTCTGTTTTGTCTCCCATGCTGCACGGGCTCAGTACAATTGGTTTAATAATTCAGAAACAAACACGTGTTGAGATTCCAGTAGTTACAAATACCTTTTTTTTTCTGGGAAGATGCTCAGAGAGTTCCCTCCCCAGAGGTCTAATCCATGTGAGTTATGTGAGGAAAGGAGGACACTTTCCACACATTCTTGATCCAAGTTTCAGTGTGTGCGAGTTCCTGTTGAGTTTTTCCCTTGGGCTGGAGCTTGATATTCTGGGCAGCCTGGATCCAAACTGAGCTGTTTGATAGTGGGGAATGAAGAAAGTCTCCCACTAACAACCCCCACAGAGAAATCCAGGTGGCAGCAGCCAGTGAAGGAGTTTTTTATGGTCACTTTTTACTGTTTTACAAAGTTCAGATGGAAAATGTTACCTTGGAAAATGGGACTCCTCTTGCATCAGTGGCACCGGGATCAAAGCACCAGCTCAGAGAATTTGTTCCTCTGCAGCTTCTTTATCATGGAATTATAGAATTATAGAGTATCCTGGGTTGGAAGGGACCCACAAGAACCATCAAAGCCATGCTGGGGCTGGAGCTGTGGCCTTGGGACTGGTTCTCCCTGCACATTCCTCAGCAGAGGAATCTCTAGACTGAGAGTCCAGGAGACCCTCACCATTCTGGGCTGAGATTCCCCAGTCCCAGCGTGGCTGGTTTCCTCCCAGACACACTTAATTTTACAGGGCTGCAGTTTCCTGTGGCTCAGCTTGCAGACAGCGACACACGTGCTGCATGTAACGGTGTGGCTGCTTTTCCCACAGACACAATTCAGTGTTTGTGGGGCCTCTGCAACCCCTCGAGGTCCCTGCTGGCCACAGGGGCACCTGTTCGACCCTGGCTCTCTGCAAACCAGCCAAAACCCAGTTCTGGAGGCCAACAGGTGTTTCTAGTTTGGGGTACATTAATGGATATTGACTGCCTGTCGTCCTGCCTCTCCAAGCCAATAAAGCCATGGATCTGGAAATCCTCCACCCCACACTGGAGCAGCAGGCCCGGCACGGGGTGCCAAGAGGCCGAGCGAGCTCCTCCTCTGCTGCTGCTGGCCCCGAGCTGCTCTCTGAAGTCATTCCTTTGTGCTTGGCTTTCCATTTATCCCAGAATGTTGGCTGGAGAGCCTGGCACACTGCAGCTTTCCGGGCACTGCCACTACCATTGGGTTTTGTCTCGCACGGGGCCATCGGCTGGTCCAGCCCCATCAGTGGCCACCAGGAGGTTGGTGGTGGAAGCAGTTTTTGGTGGTTTTCAGCCCACTAAGGGAACCTGCCTTTTCCAGGTGCCTTCAATCATGGCATCTCCACGAGGTCTTGCAGGTGGCAGAGCCTTGGTTTGAGGTGGGACCCCGCTGCAGATGGGCTCTGCTAATGCAAGAAGAAGTAGAATAACCCGTGTTTGCTGGTTAAAATAGGGATTCTTTTCCTTTAGAGATTTATGTGGCTTGCTTAAAGACTGGCTAGACCGTTCCCAGAGGTCCAGCCCAGCTCTCCTTGCCAGGAGCTGTTTCGAATCACGGATAATGGGAGTCAGTTCTGTGATTCATGGTCCTGATCTGACTGTCAGAGATCAAAGGGCCAAAATAACCGAGCCCGGTGTAAGGAACGCAGTGGCTGGTCGGGGCTGGGCTCCCCTCGCTGGGTTAAGTGGAGGAAGGGGCAGGAGGGCTTTCAGCAGTTAAAGAGGACCCGGGGATATTGTGCCTTTCCTTGGCATGCCTTGCGTTGTGTGAGGGGTGTTGGGTTTCAGCCCCGCAGATGCCGAGGGGATGGATGCCAGATGTGTGTCATTAGAGGATACCTCTCCTCACCAGCTGCAAATTGTCCGTCGTTTCCTCTGCTGTTTTCACCGGGAGAAGCTTGAATTCCCTCTATTTCCTGCCATCTCAGATGTTGTCAGGCTGCCCTTTAGCTGGCAAGTCATGGAATTGTGCAGCTCAAACCAGTCACGTGTGGCAAAATCAGGCATTGTGTGCTGATTTGTATTTTTCCAGGAACTTGGTTAGGATTTGCCTTGATAAACTTGCCCGTAAAATTACATTTTACATTTAACTTGCAAAATGAATCCCCAGGAAACTCCAAGGATTTTACTGGAAGAATGCTGGAGATGGTTTTGTACTTATGTGAGAAGAAGACATGGCTTTTCACTTTGTGGTCTCTGGTGCAACAGGATATGCTCCTAAAAAATGTGTGTTTTTAAACTGAAGAAATGGTTAAAAAATAGGAGTACAAAATGCTCATGGTTAGAGATAAATTAGTTAGGAAAATGTTCACACTTTACCCAGACTTTCCTTCAGCAGGAATCTGAGGTTTCTGTGAGGTTCCATGTGTTTGGTACCTCGCTGATGGGCACTTGTGGAGTTCTGTGAATACACCATTTTCCAGGCCCTTGGCAGCTCATTCCTTCCTCTATCTCCCAGACAGAGCACTCCCTTCTAGAAATGGCCTGAAAGATCTTTTTTTATTTTTTCAAACCTAAAAGAAAGATTCATTAAAAGGAAAACAAGGACAGCAACTCCCTCTCCTGAGCACTTCCTGTGGCTATTCCCATCTGGCTCCGTGCTGGCCTTGTGTCTCGGTTTGAAAAGACAGGAGTCTGTTAAGGAAGGCAAGAGCCTCCTGTGAAATGGAAAAGGTAAACCCCCTCCCTCTGAATTACCACAATTTCGAAATGAAAAGGCTCTCAGGCAAAGATATGGGAATGGGAATAACAGTTCTTTACTAGAAAAAACTGAACAAATACAAATGTAATCAGTACAAACAAAACCACTGATAGAGTCAGAAACCTGACAGCCTGAGGAGTCAGGGTGTTGGGAACAGTCCAGCTGGATGGTGGCTGCTCCTCCTGGGGTGGCAGATGAAGTTCTGCTGAAGTGATGATCCTGTACAAGGGTGGAGTTTTCTCTGAAGGTCTGGTGACAGAGTAGATGGGGCTGGTCTTCCTCTGGGAATCCAGCCGAAAGGAGGCTGCACTGGTGTCCCAAAAAATGCTGATTTTATGCAGGTAGGGATGCTTGGCTCCTCCCTCTGGGCGGAGCATCTCCCAATGGGATGATGTCATTTTATCAGTCATGCAGTGAGGTTCAATGGCCCATTAACAGGAGATAATTAATAATCAATGGCCCATTAACAGAAGATACCTCACGGGAGGGAGAGATTGTTTTTGGAAGAGATCAGAAAACTGCCCAATTAACAGAAGATACCTGCCCCACCTTTAACAGATGGCAAATAGAATACATGCTTATCTTACAGTCCAGGACACCTTGCCTTGGGGCTGTGTCTGGATGAGGAGGAGGAAGGTGAGGAGCATCCCACGGGCTCCTGTGGCAGAGATGCAGGGAAGGAGAGGAGAAAGGACCTGGATCTCTTCTAAGGAATGTGTTTGGAGGTACCTGTCCCTTCCATGCCTCTGTCCTGGCACGTTCCATGCTTGGAAATGCAGCATTGGCTTCCACCTTTCCCAATATTCAGCAGAGAGCGGGGGTGTTTGAAATATGTAGGAGAAACAGATGTAGAAAATGAGTTTTGGGAAGCAGCAGACCAGGTAATTTTTCTGGTTTAAAATGATTTAGGAATTATCCCACTCCATACGAGCTGGGAACCTGCCCTGGATTGCACAGCAGAGTAGTGACTCCTGGCAAAAAAATACATTATTTCAGGCTCCTTTTTCCCCAGTTGCTCAGGATCTCACCTCATTAATAGTGGAGATTTTGGAATGTCAGATATTTGGCATATCTGGCTATTGGAGCTGTACAATAGGTCCCTGTGGCTGGCTGTCACTGAGCCCCATCTTTCTGTGGGGAGGTGTTTGATCTGCACCTGGTTGTGCTGGGACTGGCCCTGCCCAGGAAACCTCTCCCACCTTAAACAACTGCTCCTTCGAGGAGGTGAATTTCCAGTTTAAAACATTATATTTATGCTTTTTTTTTTTTTTAAGCTCATGAATTTCCCCAGAAGCAAGTAGCCCTGACCCTTTCATTAGAGACAAAAGGGAGAGTGTATAAATGTCTTTTGTGGCTTGGCAGTAAACTTGCTGAGGACGACATAAAACGTGCTCATTAAATGCTCTTTACCCAGCATTGCTTTTTGTTTTCAGCAGCACTGTGATGTTTCATCCCACCATTAATTGCCTAATACCAATTATGGCATAAACAAGCCATTTGCTAGTGTAACATTTTCCATTTATTTTCCAAGGTTCTTCCCCTTGACACCCATTATGCATCTGGGAACGTGAGGGGCAATATTTGCGGGGAAATACAAACAACGTGATCGGTGATCAATAATTTTACACAGACCTTCCTGTGCTCTAAATGTGACCGTGGCTCTTGAGAACCTTCCAAAACGCTCCCCCCCGCTTGGATGCTTTGTTGTATTGAGCTTAATTATATGGAGACAAAGAGACTTGGAGAAGACTCTTTTTTCCCAGGGATGTGCCAGTTTTTCGGCGTAAGACGCGGGCTGTTGTTGTGCGCTGGCAGCCCAGCGAGCGGCCTCCAGGGAGAGGTGGGCATTGCCTGGGTGTCACAGACACCCCAAATGCTGCCAAGTGCCTCGAAAGACTGGGCACAGGCAGAGGGGCAGAGCTGACCCCTCCTTACAGCCCTTCTGCACGAGGTCATCGTCTTCTTTATGGCATTTTCAGCTCCTGGCTCTGTTCCGGCCAAAATCTGGGAGCTGGCCGGAATGAGCAGCAAAGCTGCAGCACTTTGAAAGGTACTGGTTTAGGATTCCCTTTGGAATAAAGAGTGGAGCTTCCTATTCACATGAGTGAGTTTAAACCTGATAGGTGAAACATGTGGACGTCACAGTGACTCTTGCCGTGCCTGTAGCTCTCATTTTTCACTCTGGTAGCAGAGATTTATCCTTTGTCATTGCTGCTCCTGGAAATGTGGTGTCAAGCCTGGTCCCCCCAGTGCAGAGATGGGCACTGACAGGCTCCTTGTGTTAGGAATCACAGCTAGAAGGACTCAGGAAGTGGGAGAGACTTTTGATGTTTAGCTGGAGAAATGGGAATGAGCCAGGGTTGTGAGTCCTGGCTGTGGGAATGAGCCCAGGGATGTGTCTGGAGCCCAGACCTGCTGCCTGGTGCTGAGAGCCATCCACTCCTCCAGCCCCTGTCTGAACCTTTTATAGCTTAGCCTGGTGCTACAGAGTTTCTTCTGAACCCTCCAATTAGATCTTGCTAAAATTTTCCCCTTAATTCTGTGTGAATCTCTTTGGCTTCGTAAGTGGTGGGAAGGAAGCTCTGTGCTTTTCTCACTGCCGTGCTGGCAGCAAGTCTTGGTCGCTGGTGTCCATTCTGAAGCCACCTGTCATGGGGACACAGCACTGAAGGTCACCAGCTCCCTGGTAAGCACAGAACTTCACCCTGGCACAGATTTTGCTGTGAGAAATAACTAAAAATGGGACAACCCTGCTGGAGACACTTAAAGCTCCCTGTGCTCAGCCTTGGCAAAACCTCAGTGATCTCACAGAGCTGAGGTTGCTTCAAAGGGTTGGAAACTTTGAAGGAAGTCTCTTTGCTTCTCTATAAGAGGAATACAGGTTCTTTCCCAGGAGAGTCATCTTCCCGTCTTCCCATTAAATACAGTTTTGGCCATATAGTGGAAAAAAATCATCAAAGCCCAGCCGGTGCTGAGCTCCTGAAGGGAAGCTTGGAAAGCCTCGGAAAGGCTGCCAGGAGCAGTATATTTTTTATTGCATCCATTATATAATGTGTCAAAAAAGAATTCTCTCCACTATGGGGAGATATTTATAGTCCATAGGGTTTTATGGCAGAAGTGGAGTGTCTCAGGTTACCCTGGCTAAGCCAAGCCAGGCTGCTGCCTCTGGCTCCACAGGAGCAGCTCTGGGAGCCTGAGGGTGACCTGGGGGAAGGAACAGCTCGTCTGGATGTCATGACCTGTCCCACCTCTCCAGCTCCTGAGGAACCTTGGCAGGACCAAGCAGAAATTTTCCCAAACTCTCAACAAATTGGGCATGGCAGCAGGTAGAAACCAGTGGCAGGAGTTAGGAGTGGGCAGGAGGAGGAGGAGGATGTCTCTGGTGAGTCTGCCTGAGGCTCACATTGGTCAAGGAGCTGAGAAAACAACAAATATGTGACGTCCATATGAAAAACTGCGTGATATGAGTGGAGAGGGGACATTTGATGGACATCTTTGCCTCGCCCATTAACAGAAGCTGTGTGGAGGACACCTGGCACAGGTATGGGAATACTCTCGGATCCATGTCAGCTGGTCTCTCTTGTGGATGTTCCCCTAGAGCATCTGCACAGCCTAAAGCAGCACCTTGCACTGAGCTGGCACACACATTCCAGTGGGATGGAGGTAGGTGAAGAGGTCACAGATGTCTCCTTTAGGTCAGGAAGATTCCCCAGTGGCAGTTGCCCTGGAAGTGTGGTTACCTCGCCCTGGAGGAGGCAGCTGGAAAAGCGATGAGCAGAAATGTGTTTACCCGAACAGAACCACTGAAATACTTGAGCTCAATTTTCCTCTTCTTTAAAAAATAAATACCTTAAAGAGCAGATAAAACCCTTGACAGCTTTTCATGCCTTAACCTCTGTGTCAAGGAGTTGAGTTGCAAAAGACCTGCAAAGTTTACAGACAACTTGCTTACACAACTTTTAACTTCATGAGGATTGAAAGCCCTGACTGTGGTATTGATTAAACCTTATTTGGCCATCTGACATATTTATATTTGTGAGGAGTTTAGAGGGAGCCAAGTGTGATAATGCAATCACTCTGGGGAGGCTAGCTCTCACTAAAGAGGGAGTGTCAGATTGCACATGCACGGCTGGTATGTGTGGGAATGATGCCACTGTGATAAAGTGAGCCTGTGGTCCCTTCTTCATCTCTCCTGGGACCCCCCAAAACCCAGACAGGGCACGTATGTCAGTGTGTTTGTACATCTGGGATCTCTCCATGTGTGGTGTTGCATTTTCCTACATCCACATGGCTTAACCAGCATCTCAAAAGTGCCTCACGCTGCCCTTCCTGCCACAGCAGGTACAGCCCTGGTCATGTGTGAGGAAAACATCACAGAATCACAGGATCATTAATTTTGGAAAGACCTTCAAGATCATCAAGTCCAACCTGTGCCCAATCCCCACCTTGTCACCAGCCCAGAGCACTGAGTGCCACATCCAGGGATGGGGACTCCACCACCTCCCTGGGCAGCCCCTTCCAAGGCCTGACCAGCCTTTCCATGGAGAAATTCCTCCTGATGACCAGCCTGACCCTCCCCTGGCACAGCCTGAGGCCGCTTCCCCCTGTTCCCTGGGAGCAGAGCCCAACCTCCACCTGGCTACACCCTCCTGTCAGGTTCAAGACCATGATAAACAGAAAGCACCAGGTACATCAGCAGTGTTTGAAAAAACTACCCAAAGATGACAGATGACATCAGTTTGGATGGGAAATTGAGGAAGAAATAAGGGGTGAAGGAAAAATCCTGTGGGAAGCAGTGCCCGTGGCACGGAGTCAGCGTTATCTGAGCACCGCAGGAAGCTGCAGAGCTGTGGCTGATAATCTGCTCCCTGCAGGCCACGCGGCTCCCAGCAGGCACAGGCTCCTTTTATTCCCAAAAAAAAGAGATTTCCTGGAGGTGCTGTCTGTCACAGCTGTTTTATGATGTCTCTGTTACTGCAGGTCAGGAGGAGCCAGGTTGGGCTTGTCTCAGCATTTGCTGTAATCTGTTGTAAGGACATATTATAAGTTTCTCTGTGTGTAAGCTTGTAGAAAAATTTTCCTATGGGAGAGCATCTTTTACTGTCTTTTTACTCTGTATAAGTTTTCTGTAAACAAAATCTCTGGTTTGTGATTCAAGGACATTTGGATTGCTCTGCTCTGCCTGTCTCCTGAGAGTGGGAGATTGAAGTTCTCTCTTTCAACATATGAGGTGAAGGACTGTAATCTCTCTGATATTGTGAGCATTCTAGCATTCTTGTACAGGGCAATGAAGAAGAAGCATCTGAGCTCTGTACCTGGGCACATTATAGCCCAAATCCTCTGAATTATAGAGTCATTTTAATAAATAGTATTTAGCCTTCTGAAATTATTGTCAAGAGCCCTTTGTTAATGAACGGACCACGACAATAATAATCCATAGAAAGGTGTTGGGTTTATGGAGTATTAGATTAATAGGGAGGAGAATCTGGAGAGGAATTCTGGAGATGTGGGAAAATCTAAAATAGATCCTTATGGTTTCTCTTTTTCACAACTCTAGTTACACCTTTGTATCTTGTCTTTGCCACCCCTGCTGGTGGATCTCCTGGAGGTACCATGGGAGACAGGGATGGAAATACCACAGTGCCAAATCCCAGAGGGTGCTGAGCTGGAGAGAGGGGAAACGACACAAAAAGGGAAACAACAAAGAAACAAAAACCCCACCGAGCCTGGATTTTGTGTGTAATCCCTGTGTGCTGGCAAACTTCAGCGGAGCCCCAACACTGGGAGGATTGTGCAGCCCGGCTCCGGCTCATCCCCCTGGCACAATTTCAGAGAAACAACGGACAGGCTCCTCTTTCATCCCAAATTCAGCCACGCAGAAGTGCCTGCAGGACCCACCCAGCGTCCTGCCCTTAACTCCTTGCATTTTAGTGCTGGAGAAAGCAAATTGTCTGGTTTCCTTTAGGCTATCAGGGGGGCTTGTTCCCGGGGGAATATTGATGGGTTTTTAACGGGTCCAATCCCCAGGACGTTGCAGCCTTTCTCCCGGTACAGCTGGTTCCAGGAAGATGTTCTACAGCAGCCTTATTTTTAGGGAATAATTACCCAAAGCTTCTCTCTGAGAGTGTGGAGCAGCTGGAGTCTGTGTGGTGTCCTCTCGGCCAGAGGGAGGGGGTAGAGCATCTCTGCTGGGCTCTGCTCTGCTTGGAATCTGTCCCTGGAGCTGCTCTCTTTGCAGTGCCTGTCTCCCATCCAAGAGCTGCAGAATTATCCCTTTGGAATGAGAGAAAAATCGTTTTTACTACTTTTAAAAACTACTTTTAGTCTGTATAAACTCTAGTATTTTTTTTTTTTTTTTTTTTGTCAAACAAAATGCAGAAACCTTTGTTTACTTTTTTGTCTAATGAAAAGTTACTTCCCTACAAAAAACTCGAAAAAAACCAACCAACCAACTAAAAAACCAAAAAACAACACCCCACCAAACCAAACCAAACCAAACAAAAAACCACAAATAAACAAACAAACAAACACCCCCCCTCCCAAGCCACCCCAAACCAACCAACCAAACCACCAGGGGAAAAAGCTTTTT